>CABEGB010000634.1:0-341955 GCA_901521435.1 Crematogaster levior
TGTCAATATAACCCCATAGAAACATTAGTCGATTTGTGTCTGCATCATAAAGTTATTCTCGATTGAAAATGTCAGTTTACGAGCCAAATCCTCGTCATTTGCGGGAGGTTTTAATTTTCTGCTTCAATATGAAGAAATCTGCGGCTGAGACTCATCGAATGCTCTCAAATACTTATGGTGAGGCCGCTATTAGTGAAAGAACGTGTCGTGAGTGATTTCAACGCTTCAAGAACGGTGATTTTGATGTCGAAGACCGGGATAACGGTGGAAGAGAAAAGGTTTCGAAGATGCAGAATTGGAGGCATTACTTGATCAAGACTCGTATCAAAATCAAGAAGAATTGACACGATCATTGAGAGTGATTCAACAAGCCATTTCAAAACGCCTCAAAGTCATGGGAATGATTCAGAAGCAAGGAAATTGGGTGCCGTACGAGTTGAAGCCGAGAGATGTTGAACGGCGTTTGTTTGCTTGTGAACAGCTGCTTGAAAGGCAAAGACAGAAAGGATTTCTGCATCGCATTGTGACTGGGGACGAAAAATGGGTTCATTACGATAACCCCAAGCGCAGAAAATCATGGGTAGTTCCCGGCCATGCTTCCACGTCGACAAACCGAATATTCACGGCTCCAAGGTCATGCTCTGTATTTGGTGGGACCAGCTCGGCGTAGTGTATTATGAGCTGTTAAAACCAATTGAAACAATCACAGGCGATCGGTATCGAACACAATTGATGCGTTTGAGCCGAGCATTGAAAGACAAATGGCCGCAATACAACAGAGACACGATAAAGTGATTTTGCAGCATGACAATGCTCGATCCCATGTTGCGAAAGTGGTCAAGACATACTTGGAAACGTTGAAATGGGAAGTCCTACCTCACCCGCCGTATTCTCCAGACGTTGTTCCCTCTGACTATCACTTGTTTCGATCAATGGCACACGATCTGACTGACCAGCACTTCTGGTCTTATGAAGAAGTAAAAAATTAGATCGATTCGTGGATCGCCTCAAAAGATGACCAGTTTTTTCGACGCGGGATTCGTACGCTGCCCGAAAGATGGGAGAAAGTAGTGGCCAGCGATGGACAATACTTTGAATCATAAATGTATAACCAGTTTTTTACAATAAAGCCTCGAATTTCGGGAAAAAAACGGCGGAAGCAAAGTTGTACACCTAATAAATAAATGAAAAACCCATAAATCACCAGTTTTTATAAATATCCGATGCCGGAAGATAAGATTAGATATTCTAGTGCGTCACACGCTGCGCGATAGTATTTAAACATTGTCACAAATTTCTAAAATTTTTTCTTATCTTTTTCTTTGTTCAAAAGGGTCAGAACAACAATAAGACCCAAAGAAACATCAATCCCGAGTTCTATAAGTTCCTATAAATCACTCAGTTTTTATAAAATATCCGATACCGGAAGATAAGATTAGATTGGTATTCTAGTGCGTCACTAGGTTATGTGCAAACCTTTCCGTTTTTTCTAAGAAAACATTAACGCGTTATTGGTTTGAAAATGCAACCTCTTCTTTAAGCGAAGATCTTTCTTGAGCATTAAGGTAAGTTGAGTTCTCAGTCGTCCGTGAAAGAGAATATACCTTGCTCTGTGCATCGAATAAAGTTTTCAATTATATCTTTAACATTAAGTCGCGCTCGAGCACCAAAACCTGGCTGCTGCTGCTATCAAAGATCGGTGACCGCAGTAAAAAGTGGAAGTTACACTGTAAATATCGATGAAGTTCCCAAAATCATGGAAGACAATAGTTTCGAGCCAATAGTGGAAGAAGAATCATCCGATGAAGATCACGCGTTATCGGATAGTGACTGTGTTAGTGATTGCAACGAGGACTTTACCGAAGTTACCGACAAGGCAGTGTCCAATTCAGAAATCCTTGCATTGAACGGACGTACGAAACAGTGCTATATACTTTTATTATTTCGAGTCTAATATTTATTATGCATGTCCTTCATGCATGATCAGTATAAGTTCAGCTGGACTCGGACCAGTGCATGCTATACGAAGGCAGACTTACACGATGCGATAAATGGTCTATATTGTTCCGGGTGCAGATATCCATTGTTCCAAATATTTCCGTGTAATATGTGTCCAATTTGCACACAATAAAAAACATCGTGAATCGAACAATGTACGCAAGGAATATGGAAAGCAATTATAGAAACTCTATAGATTTTGATCAGCTAGAGGTCATCGACGTCCTCGAGAATAGAAATGTGCCAAGAGACAGATCCACGAGTGTGCGACGAATATCGCCGGTACAGTTTCTACGCGATCCAGAACTCGGTATACGCGGAACCAACAAACGCATCGTTAGACAAGGTCGATATTGTCGGTTATAACTATGTTCATAAGTGGCCTTATCACGTGAAGCAAAAAGTGTACAGACAGACCCTGGATGATTGCAAATTATAGCATGGAGAAATTAGAATCCAAATCCAGAGGTATAATTGGTATATAGAATCTGAATTGGAAAGTAGTAGAAGGGGCGAAGAAATTACACTCGTTCCCGAGCTGTCCACAAGTCATTTTTAGTCGTTTGCAAGATGTTCGGTTGTAGTTCCCGAGCTGTCCAAAAGTCGTTTGTTGTCGACTAAAACAGACATAAATCGTAATTTCTTCGTACGTATTATTATGCGTCGATCAGTTAACGATCGCACCACTAAAACATGAACTCATCGAAATCCGGAGACAGATGTAAAGATATCGTCAATTCCGAAAAGCGACGAACTACACGCTCCGGCGAGAAGAAATTTTCCATAAAGACGCGTTATAGTTCGGGGATACGATGACCTGTGGCAGACAGACATCGTCGAGATGCGTCCGTACTCGCGTTTCAACGGAGGCTACCGCTACATACTCACCGTTATCAATGTATTGAGCAAGGGGTACGCGTAGGGTGTACCGCTCAAGAGTAAAGGCGGAAGAGAAACGACTGAAGCTATTGCTAAAATAAGTCAAGAGAGCATGAGATGTCGAAAAAAAACTTGCAAACCGATATGGAAAAGGAATTTTACAACATCAATGTGCAACGTCTTTTGAGGAAACATGACATCAATCATTACCCCTCGTATTCAGTGTTGACGGCGTCGATCGTTGAACGATTTAAACGCACGTTGAAGAATGACATGTGGAAGATGTTTACGCTAAACAGAAATTACAAGTGGATCGATTGTCGCGACTCATCGCGAATTATAACGCGCGCGTGCATCGAACGATCGGTATGCGACCCGTCGACGTTACTCCCGCGATCGCCGAGAGACTCTTGGCCACGGTGTACAGCTCGATAAAGATCGCAGGTCCGGCAAAGTTCAAAGTGGGCGACCCGGTATGCATTAGCAAATACAAGACGGTCTTCGAGAAGGGTTACACGCGAAATTGGACTACTGAGATGTTTAAGATAGTTAAAGTGCAACACGTACTAATCCCGTATTGTATCTACTGGAAGATTATCGCGGAAAATTCGTCGCTGGAGCGTTCTACGAGCTGCATCGCGCGACTCACGTGTATCTCGTGGAGAAAGTAATGCGTAGAACAGGTGACGAGGTTTACGTGAAGTGGCTAGGATTCGATGGGTCGCACAATTCATGGATACACAAGGACAATGTGATTTAATTCATAGAGATTGCATTTCCATAAAAATAAACATGTAACCAATTGTTATTTACAAAAAGGAAAATATATATTCAAGTGACTAACTATAAAAATAAATATATTCTTATTAATAATGAATACGTTAATTAATTTGTTAATTAATTAATTAATTCGTTAATTAATTAATTAATTAAAAATGTTATCAATTTTCTTTCTTTTGTTTTTTCTTTTTTCTTTATCTACCTATAATATATTCTTTTTTCCCCGTTTGCACATGGTTAAAATTATAGCGTTCTACATTCGTTCTCGAGACTTCTCGTAATTTCTACGTAAACAGCGCTAAAAATTGGCGCTTAAAAAATCTGGGAGGGAAATAATCCCCTCTGCTTGTAATTTACTACGTTGAAGAAGTCATGTATCGTACATGATCGTACAGATAATGCATCAGCCGCTTGTACGAATCGCTCACTGAACAGCTTCCCGTTATAAGAACAATGGACTACAGCATGAATTATTACGTTCCGATTGAACACGGTAAAAGATCTGATGAGTATCACAATCATAAATATCATAAATTTATATATGTTTTACACAATTATTTTCAGTTTTTAATAAATCAGAGTCACATTATAAAAAATCTTATATTATCTTTGGAGAGGTGTCCTCGTTACATATATATCATGAGAAGAACATTTGCCCTAACACCTACGGCGCATAAATATTTAGAAATTGGACTCAAAGTGGGACCCGTGTCTTCTGTGGAATTAATTCTCGGAGATATCCGAGGACATCAGATGGTGTTGCCTTATGCAACGTGGACAAGATTCATCGAAAGACGCGCGGATATTGAACGATTCCTGCAATCAACAGCTACTTCACTGTTACAGATTGGAGATCTATCTATAGGACTCGCTGCAATACGTGATGTGAACGTTGTAAAACTAACATTACACGCTACATGCTTATACATGAAGCCGTCAACCGTACTCTTTATGTTCGAATTAGAAAATTGTGTCGAACATGTATATTTCAAGCTGTGTCAGAGTATAAAAAGCGTTAGTGATAGATATAAAGATTTCATAGATATTTTACGCAATAAATTTTTCATCTAATTTAGAACCAAAAAATTAAAATCTATATCGATTTTAAAGTTGGTGATTTCTGCATTTCAAAGAAGAGACAAATCTGTTGATAGCACGCAGATGATTTACCAGACGGATTGATAAACAATCAAAATTTGTTTAATATTCACTGGCGAAGAAAAAGAGTTTGAATTTATTATTAAATTTAACAGATTTTGGAAATTTGAAATAAAAATTAATTTTTTCACAAGTTATTGTTTCCATTATTTGGTGAAAAGGGTAAATATTTCGTTTAACGGACCACCCTTCAATGACCTTGACCTTGACATATGTTGTCAAGGTCATCCTCTTGAGTGACCTTCTGAAGGTTTTAGCCGTCGCTCGTTTTTTATTAAAAAGTTATTAACAGAAAAAGTGGAAACTTTCTACACGAAGCAAGTTCCACCCACACCTATGTGTGTAGTTTTTCGATAGTGGAGCCCCCCCGTAGGGGGGGCGGAACACACTGCCTCCACGCGTATACTTTTCAATGCGAAATGAGGTTTCATTTGAAGACAGATTATCAGAATGTTATCTGTACGAAAATCTATCGTATATTAGTTTACTTTCGGATTCCGTTTCAAAGTCATAGAAATATTAACAATAGTAGGAATGCCATATACACACACAATGTGGTGAAAGTTCTTTTATTCATTGATCATTGGCGGTAAATGTGTATATGTGTATTCGAAATAAGTGCCAAATTTTTCAAATCTTTTTCTGTTAATAACTTTTTAATAAAAAACGAGCGACGGCTAAAACCTTCAGAAGGTCACTCAAGAGGATGACCTTGACAACATATGTCAAGGTCAAGGTCATTGAAGGGTGGTCCGTTAAACGAAATATTTACCCTTTTCACCAAATAATGGAAACAATAACTTGTGAAAAAATTAATTTTTATTTCAAATTTCCAAAATCTGTTAAATTTAATAATAAATTCAAACTCTTTTTCTTCGCCAGTGAATATTAAACAAATTTTGATTGTTTATCAATCCGTCTGGTAAATCATCTGCGTGCTATCAACAGATTTGTCTCTTCTTTGAAATGCAGAAATCACCAACTTTAAAATCGATATAGATTTTAATTTTTTGGTTCTAAATTAGATGAAAAATTTATTGCGTAAAATATCTATGAAATCTTTATATCTATCACTAACGCTTTTTATACTCTGACACAGCTTGAAATATACATGTTCGACACAATTTTCTAATTCGAACATAAAGAGTACGGTTGACGGCTTCATGTATAAGCATGTAGCGTGTAATGTTAGTTTTACAACGTTCACATCACGTATTGCAGCGAGTCCTATAGATAGATCTCCAATCTGTAACAGTGAAGTAGCTGTTGATTGCAGGAATCGTTCAATATCCGCGCGTCTTTCGATGAATCTTGTCCACGTTGCATAAGGCAACACCATCTGATGTCCTCGGATATCTCCGAGAATTAATTCCACAGAAGACACGGGTCCCACTTTGAGTCCAATTTCTAAATATTTATGCGCCGTAGGTGTTAGGGCAAATGTTCTTCTCATGATATATATGTAACGAGGACACCTCTCCAAAGATAATATAAGATTTTTTATAATGTGACTCTGATTTATTAAAAACTGAAAATAATTGTGTAAAACATATATAAATTTATGATATTTATGATTGTGATACTCATCAGATCTTTTACCGTGTTCAATCGGAACGTAATAATTCATGCTGTAGTCCATTGTTCTTATAACGGGAAGCTGTTCAGTGAGCGATTCGTACAAGCGGCTGATGCATTATCTGTACGATCATGTACGATACATGACTTCTTCAACGTAGTAAATTACAAGCAGAGGGGATTATTTCCCTCCCAGATTTTTTAAGCGCCAATTTTTAGCGCTGTTTACGTAGAAATTACGAGAAGTCTCGAGAACGAATGTAGAACGCTATAATTTTAACCATGTGCAAACGGGGAAAAAAGAATATATTATAGGTAGATAAAGAAAAAAGAAAAAACAAAAGAAAGAAAATTGATAACATTTTTAATTAATTAATTAATTAACGAATTAATTAATTAATTAACAAATTAATTAACGTATTCATTATTAATAAGAATATATTTATTTTTATAGTTAGTCACTTGAATATATATTTTCCTTTTTGTAAATAACAATTGGTTACATGTTTATTTTTATGGAAATGCAATCTCTATGAATTAAATCACATTGTCCTTGTGTATCCATGAATTGTGCGACCCATCGAATCCTAGCCACTTCACGTAAACCTCGTCACCTGTTCTACGCATTACTTTCTCCACGAGATACACGTGAGTCGCGCGATGCAGCTCGTAGAACGCTCCAGCGACGAATTTTCCGCGATAATCTTCCAGTAGATACAATACGGGATTAGTACGTGTTGCACTTTAACTATCTTAAACATCTCAGTAGTCCAATTTCGCGTGTAACCCTTCTCGAAGACCGTCTTGTATTTGCTAATGCATACCGGGTCGCCCACTTTGAACTTTGCCGGACCTGCGATCTTTATCGAGCTGTACACCGTGGCCAAGAGTCTCTCGGCGATCGCGGGAGTAACGTCGACGGGTCGCATACCGATCGTTCGATGCACGCGCGCGTTATAATTCGCGATGAGTCGCGACAATCGATCCACTTGTAATTTCTGTTTAGCGTAAACATCTTCCACATGTCATTCTTCAACGTGCGTTTAAATCGTTCAACGATCGACGCCGTCAACACTGAATACGAGGGGTAATGATTGATGTCATGTTTCCTCAAAAGACGTTGCACATTGATGTTGTAAAATTCCTTTTCCATATCGGTTTGCAAGTTTTTTTTCGACATCTCATGCTCTCTTGACTTATTTTAGCAATAGCTTCAGTCGTTTCTCTTCCGCCTTTACTCTTGAGCGGTACACCCTACGCGTACCCCTTGCTCAATACATTGATAACGGTGAGTATGTAGCGGTAGCCTCCGTTGAAACGCGAGTACGGACGCATCTCGACGATGTCTGTCTGCCACAGGTCATCGTATCCCCGAACTATAACGCGTCTTTATGGAAAATTTCTTCTCGCCGGAGCGTGTAGTTCGTCGCTTTTCGGAATTGACGATATCTTTACATCTGTCTCCGGATTTCGATGAGTTCATGTTTTAGTGGTGCGATCGTTAACTGATCGACGCATAATAATACGTACGAAGAAATTACGATTTATGTCTGTTTTAGTCGACAACAAACGACTTTTGGACAGCTCGGGAACTACAACCGAACATCTTGCAAACGACTAAAAATGACTTGTGGACAGCTCGGGAACGAGTGTAATTTCTTCGCCCCTTCTACTACTTTCCAATTCAGATTCTATATACCAATTATACCTCTGGATTTGGATTCTAATTTCTCCATGCTATAATTTGCAATCATCCAGGGTCTGTCTGTACACTTTTTGCTTCACGTGATAAGGCCACTTATGAACATAGTTATAACCGACAATATCGACCTTGTCTAACGATGCGTTTGTTGGTTCCGCGTATACCGAGTTCTGGATCGCGTAGAAACTGTACCGGCGATATTCGTCGCACACTCGTGGATCTGTCTCTTGGCACATTTCTATTCTCGAGGACGTCGATGACCTCTAGCTGATCAAAATCTATAGAGTTTCTATAATTGCTTTCCATATTCCTTGCGTACATTGTTCGATTCACGATGTTTTTTATTGTGTGCAAATTGGACACATATTACACGGAAATATTTGGAACAATGGATATCTGCACCCGGAACAATATAGACCATTTATCGCATCGTGTAAGTCTGCCTTCGTATAGCATGCACTGGTCCGAGTCCAGCTGAACTTATACTGATCATGCATGAAGGACATGCATAATAAATATTAGACTCGAAATAATAAAAGTATATAGCACTGTTTCGTACGTCCGTTCAATGCAAGGATTTCTGAATTGGACACTGCCTTGTCGGTAACTTCGGTAAAGTCCTCGTTGCAATCACTAACACAGTCACTATCCGATAACGCGTGATCTTCATCGGATGATTCTTCTTCCACTATTGGCTCGAAACTATTGTCTTCCATGATTTTGGGAACTTCATCGATATTTACAGTGTAACTTCCACTTTTTACTGCGGTCACCGATCTTTGATAGCAGCAGCAGCCAGGTTTTGGTGCTCGAGCGCGACTTAATGTTAAAGATATAATTGAAAACTTTATTCGATGCACAGAGCAAGGTATATTCTCTTTCACGGACGACTGAGAACTCAACTTACCTTAATGCTCAAGAAAGATCTTCGCTTAAAGAAGAGGTTGCATTTTCAAACCAATAACGCGTTAATGTTTTCTTAGAAAAAACGGAAAGGTTTGCACATAACCTAGTGACGCACTAGAATACCAATCTAATCTTATCTTCCGGTATCGGATATTTTATAAAAACTGAGTGATTTATAGGAACTTATAGAACTCGGGATTGATGTTTCTTTGGGTCTTATTGTTGTTCTGACCCTTTTGAACAAAGAAAAAGATAAGAAAAAATTTTAGAAATTTGTGACAATGTTTAAATACTATCGCGCAGCGTGTGACGCACTAGAATATCTAATCTTATCTTCCGGCATCGGATATTTATAAAAACTGGTGATTTATGGGTTTTTCATTTATTTATTAGGTGTACAACTTTGCTTCCGCCGTTTTTTTCCCGAAATTCGAGGCTTTATTGTAAAAAACTGGTTATACATTTATGATTCAAAGTATTGTCCATCGCTGGCCACTACTTTCTCCCATCTTTCGGGCAGCGTACGAATCCCGCGTCGAAAAAACTGGTCATCTTTTGAGGCGATCCACGAATCGATCTAATTTTTTACTTCTTCATAAGACCAGAAGTGCTGGTCAGTCAGATCGTATGCCATTGATCGAAACAAGTGATAGTCAGAGGGAACAACGTCTGGAGAATACGGCGGGTGAGGTAGGACTTCCCATTTCAACGTTTCCAAGTATGTCTTGACCACTTTCGCAACATGGGATCGAGCATTGTCATGCTGCAAAATCACTTTATCGTGTCTCTGTTGTATTGCGGCCATTTGTCTTTCAATGCTCGGCTCAAACGCATCAATTGTGTTCGATACCGATCGCCTGTGATTGTTTCAATTGGTTTTAACAGCTCATAATACACTACGCCGAGCTGGTCCCACCAAATACAGAGCATGACCTTGGAGCCGTGAATATTCGGTTTGTCGACGTGGAAGCATGGCCGGGAACTACCCATGATTTTCTGCGCTTGGGGTTATCGTAATGAACCCATTTTTCGTCCCCAGTCACAATGCGATGCAGAAATCCTTTCTGTCTTTGCCTTTCAAGCAGCTGTTCACAAGCAAACAAACGCCGTTCAACATCTCTCGGCTTCAACTCGTACGGCACCCAATTTCCTTGCTTCTGAATCATTCCCATGACTTTGAGGCGTTTTGAAATGGCTTGTTGAATCACTCTCAATGATCGTGTCAATTCTTCTTGATTTTGATACGAGTCTTGATCAAGTAATGCCTCCAATTCTGCATCTTCGAAACCTTTTCTCTTCCACCGTTATCCCGGTCTTCGACATCAAAATCACCGTTCTTGAAGCGTTGAAATCACTCACGACACGTTCTTTCACTAATAGCGGCCTCACCATAAGTATTTGAGAGCATTCGATGAGTCTCAGCCGCAGATTTCTTCATATTGAAGCAGAAAATTAAAACCTCCCGCAAATGACGAGGATTTGGCTCGTAAACTGACATTTTCAATCGAGAATAACTTTATGATGCAGACACAAATCGACTAATGTTTCTATGGGGTTATATTGACAGATGCCCAAGTTTATTGTATGACGTCTATTTATTTCGACCACCTGTGGGTGCTGGTAATTTATCCACTCTGATAGGGATGCTCACAATATCCAAGGATCAGAGGGAAAGAATGAGCGCAAGAGGTTAACGTTTAACAACACTTATTATTAGGTCTTCTCAATACAAGATTCCGTCAGCGAGTGGTTACTCTCGAATGCACGCCTTGACTCTCCGCGTTACTTGGCGTAACTAACTCTCCTTACAGCTCTACGCAGTAGATAACATAGGACGGCACGGTTATCGGCGGGGCCTACAATACTCCCCCCTGAGTGTAAACGTTATATAAAATATACGTAAGGTACAAAGTTCTTAATAGCTAAGCTTAAACTATATGCGTTAAAATTAATTGTAAATACAAAATATACGTAAGGTACAGAGTTCCTAATAGCTAGGCTTAAACTATATGCGTTAAAATTAATTGTGAATAGAAGAAAAACAAAAACGAATACTTATTATAAAACGCTTAAACTAACTTAAAAGTTACATGTCTCTTTGGACCGGGATAAGTCTTTGGTATCGCTTTACTGGAATCGGTAGCTTGCGGAATGTTCGCATCCGCTTTCGCATCCGGCAGTTTCAAAGGAGTTGTCATTTAAAAAATGAGCGGGCTTAAGCCTCTCGATGGATACATTTTGCGGTCTACCGTTAATTTCTAGTGTAAAAACTTGGTCGGATTTGCGTTTGAGGACCTTGAATGGCCCAGTATACGGCCGTTCGAGCGGTTTTTTGACCGCGTCGCAACGAAGGAATACATGGGTACAAGAATATAAGTCTTTGAAACAGAACGGGCGTTTCTTATTATGATGTGCCGCTGGAATGGGCTTAATTTTGCGCATGTATTGGCGGAAATCCTCGATAAAAATTTGCGGATCCGGAGTGACATTGTCTAGCAGGAAAAATTCTCCTGGCACGCGCAAGGTTGTGCCGTATACGAATTCTGCTGGGGAGGCGCCGGTGTCTAGGCGTACGTGGGTGCGTAATCCAAGCAGAACTGTTGAAAGAACGCTGACCCAATCTGGTGTATCATGACACATGATAGCTGCCTTTAAAGTACGGTGCCATCTCTCAATCAAACCGTTTGCGGCGGGGTGATGCGCGGTAGTACGGATTCGTTTACAACCCGCTAGAGATAAAAGAGCAGAAAAAAGTTGTGACTCGAATTGAGCGCCTTGGTTTGTAGTAAGAATTCGTGGTGCACCGAAACGTGCGATCCACTGATCGTAAAACACTTGTGCTACCGTTCTAGTCGAAATGTCGCTAAGGGGAAAGGCTTCCGGCCAACGTGAGAAACGGTCAATGAGAGTTAGGCAATATCTGTAGTTTTTACAAGGAGGGCCGATAATGTCCATATGGACGTGATCGAAATGGGCGTCTGGAGCGGTGAAATGCGCGGGGATTCGCTTGACATGACGTGTAACTTTACATTGTTGACAATCAGTACACGCTCGAGCCCAGCCAGCAACGTCGCGGTGTAGATTAGGCCAAATGTACCTCTGCCGAATTATCTGGTCAGTGACTTTCGCACTGGGGTGAGCGGGACCGTGAAACATGTCGAATACTCGTTTCCTGAGTGGTGTTGGAATATAAGGACGTATAGTTTCACCTGATATTTCGCAATACAACTCGGTGTGAGGTGGTCCCCAATTGTGGGTGCTGGTAATTTATCCACTCTGATAGGGATGCCCACAATATCCAAAGATCAGAGGGAAATAATGAGCGCAAGAGGTTAACGTTTAACAACACTTATTATATTAGGTCTTCTCAATACAACATTCCGTCAGCGAGTGGTTACTCTCGAATGCACGCCTTGACTCCCCGCGTTACTTGGCGTAACTAACTCTTCTCACAGCTCTACGCAGTAGATAACGTAGGACGGCACGGTTATCGGCGGGGCCTACACACCACTTACCGCTAAAGCCATCTATAGGAAAACGGCGGAAGCAAAGTTGTACGCTTAATATTTATATATTTTTTATTTTTTATAAGGAAAAATAAAAAAAATTGGTTTTTTATTAATTAATTAATTATTTTTTATAAGGAGAAATCAAAAGAAAAATTGTTTTTAAATTAAATTAATTAATTAATTATTTTATTATAAGGAGAAATCAAAGAAAAAATTTTTTTTAAATTAATTAATTATTTATTTATTTTATTATAAGAGAAATCGAAAAAAAAATTGATTTTTTAAATTAATTTTAATTGATTGATTGATTGATTAATTGATTCATTAATTAAGAAAAGAAAGCAATTAAAAATTGCCCCCCCCGTCATACCCCCATTCCGCGTGATATCATACCCTTACCCCAATATGAGTTAGAACCCGCTTAGTATACCTTAGTATATTCTCATATTTATTAACTATTCAAGTACAAAACATAATTTTTTAAGTAAAAATAATGTTTTTAGAACTTGTTGTGCATGCTGGAACGCAAGTGTCCAAAAATAGTCCTTTTTGTGTAAATGATAGCACTGGTAAAAGTTATCTGAAATCAAATTTTTAAAAATTTTTATAAAATGTATGTGAATGATTGGAGCTTATACCAAATTCATATCAAATTTATTAAAAAGTCAAAAATTAACAAAATGGCGGACAAGTAAATTTTACGTCACAATTTGACTCCATTTTTTTGTTTTTTGGAATCGCTATAAGAAATATTTAAAATAAAAAAAATTTTACTTTTTTTAGGTATAAGCTCCAATAAATTAAGTCTATTTTACGATTTTAAAAACCCAGAGTCAATATCTTATTTTGTTCCAAAGTTATAGTTTACACAAATTCGAAAAATGTGGTTTCGAGAAAAACGCGTTTAAAGTTTCGTTTAAGAATTTTTTGAGGTTAGGTTAGATATATTGTAAGGATATTTCATAGTGGCGCCTCTTGTCCGACGCCATATTGCCTGTAGCATAATTGGCTGCTTGAGCAGCCAATGAGGAGAGGTGAGGTGACATCTTGGTCTCGCGCGGCTTTTCGGGGCTCGGGCATTCGTAGTCTGACCGCGGACGAATAGAGTTATCTTTTAATAAAGTGTTATATCGGCTTACGGGCGTACACCGCGTTTCCCTTCGCTCAATCCTGACACCCCTTACAGCCTCAGAAGTGGGATACACGCGTGTGTTTTTTTTTTTTATTAGCTCGTTTCGCTGATTTAATTTTCTTTCGCAAGTGATCGTTACGGTGGTGCCGGTTGCGTCAGCCACGCTTTTTCGTGTGCCCACGTGCGTGCTGTTTCTTCGCGTCCGCGAGCTGCTGGTATTTTCGATCCTCTCAATTTCGATTAATTGTCAATTTAATTTTCTTTCGCGTGCGATCGTTGCAGTGGTGTCGGTTGCGTCAGCCACGCTTCTTCGTGTTCTCACGTGCGTGCTGTTTCTTCGCGTTCCGTGAACCGCTTGCATTTTTCGATCTATTCAATTTCTGTCAATTTAATTTTCTTTCGCGAGTGATCGTTGCAGTGGTGTCGGTTGCGTCAGCCACGCTTCTTCGTGTTCTCACGTGCGTGCTGTTTCTTCGCGTTCCGTGAACCGCTTGCATTTTTCGATCTATTCAATTTCTGTCAATTTAATTTTCTTTCGCGAGTGATCGTTGCAGTGGTGTCGGTTGCGTCAGCCACGCTTCTTCGTGTCCTCACGTGCGTGCTGTTTCTTCGCGTTCCGTGAACCGCTTGCATTTTTCGATCCATACAATTTCTAATTTATAATTTATTTTTCTTTCGCGAGTGATCGTTGCGGTGGCGCCGGTTACGTCAGCCACGCTTCTTCGTGTTCACACGTGCGTGCTGTTTCTTCGCGTTCTGCGAGCCGCTAGCATTTTTCGATCTACCCGGTTTTAGATAATTTATAATTTATTTTTCTTTCGCGAGTGATCGTTGCGGTGGCGCCGGTTACGTCAGCCTCGCTTCTTCGTGTTCCCTCGTGCGTACTGCTTTTTGCGTTCCGCAAGCCACTTATATTTTACGATCCACTCAGTTTTTAATTATTTAATAATTAAGTGATCTTTCACAACCTTTTCATATCATTTAAGTTCGAGAAATCGAACAGTCATTTAGGTACGGAGACACTATTAAGTGTTCACCGTTATTATATGAATTTCACAATCTTTTCATATTATTTAAGTTCGAGAAATCGAGCAGTCATTTAGGTACGGAAACACTATTAAGTGTTCACCGTTATTATAAGAATTTCACAATCTTTTCATATTATTTAAGTTCGAGAAATCGAGCAGCCATTTAGGTACGGAAACACTATTAAGTGTTCACCGTTATTATATGAATTTCACAATTTTTTCATATTATTTAAGTTCGAGAAATCGAGCAGTCATTTAGGTACGGAAACACTATTAAGTGTTCACCGTTATTATATGAATTTCACAATCTTTTCATATTATTTAAGTTCGAGAAATCGAGCAGTCATTTAGGTACGGAGACACTATTAAGTGTTCACCGTTATTATATAGGTTTCACAACCTTTTCATATCAATTAAGTTCAAGAAATCGAGCAGTCATTTAGGTACGGAGACACTATTAAGTGTTCACCGTTATTATATAAGTTGCACAACCATTGTATATTTCTGAGAAGACATTTTGTGCACGTATTCGTGCGTCTACTTCTGAAAATGATACCGCAACGCTGGCAACATGCTTCATTAGAAGAATTGCTAAAGGAAGGCCGATTTCTCGGACTCACAAACATGCCTGAGGACAGACAGGGTTGTTTACAGCTATTAATAAATCATCTGGATTTAAACGGCCCTTTAAGAGATATCACTTCATCATCTGAAAATCAGGAAACATTCGAGAGTTCTTTATGCCCAGAGGCATCAATGACAACTAGCGTCAACGTAGCTGGTTCTCAAAACCTTGGTCCGGATAGCGGAAAAATTCCAACAAATAGTTCTATGGAATTACTTTGCTCAATGATGATCGAGCAATTAAATTTGCAACGAAAGCAATTAACCGAACAACGAATGGATATGTCGTTGCTTATGAGAACTTTGACAGAGAATCAAAGATTGACTAATCAAACCCGAGTTATGGATAGCATGACAGCATCCTCGTCTCAAGTATCTGTTAACCAAGGAATGTCGTTAACCTCGACGACTTATCCTACGTTGACTAACTACATGCAGACGGATACACCGTCTAATCAACTTTTTATATCACAAGGGTCTCAACCTGTGGTGTCACCAGTCCTTTCGACCCCGATGATATCATCCCAACCGTTTAGGGATACCCGACACAATGTGCCTGCACCTACTCCTTTTGTTCAATCGGTGTATGGACAATCTTTAGAAAGCTCTTTGCCGTTCCCTTCAAGATTTCAAGAGGAGAATCACCCTAATCACATAGGAGCTACAGACTCTTCGATAGCCTTCTCGGGACATGCGGTAAAATTTCTAATGTCACTCGTTCCGACATTTGGGGGCACGGATGACGGAGGACGTACAACTATGGATCGATAAGATTGAGAGCGTAGCTGAAATACATGGCTTGTCTCAGGTTACGATGTTATCCGCAGCAACGGCTAAATTAATAAAAACCGCTCGCCGTTGGCTGGATCTTAGCTCCGGGGAGATAAACAGATCTTGGTTCTGTTTTAAGAAGGAAATCACAGATCGTTTTGAGAGAAGAATCCTCTTCCATGAAGTAATGCAGAAAATTGAAACTAGAAAATGGAATTTTGCTAAAGAATCGTTTCAAGACTATTGCATGGATAAACTTGCAATTATGAAACCACTCAAATTGGAGGAGGTGGATGCCATTCAACTATTGATCAATGGAATTAATAATATGGCTATCAGAGGTATAGCCGTCTCCTTATGCATAACCTCTTTGAATCTATTTCTGAAAGAAATGCGAAATATCACAGCTACGTGTGGTGATCCTTCTAAAAAATCTCAACGTTCGTCAAATATTAAATTTGATAAATCAGGAGATGCAAAGCAACAAAGAGCTAAAACAGCGTTCAATTCAGGAGAGAAATCTAACTCTCAACTTAAAGGAAAAGAAGTCTTCTGCGCCTACTGTCGATGCAAGGATCACTATAAATCTAGCTGCCCGAAGCTGGGCGGAAGAGGGGGCGAGCCCAAACCCAGTCAACCGAATCTACCAAACAAAACTGCATCAGTGGCTGCAATTGAAGAAGTTATTGAGGACTCTTCCAAGACGGTAGCGTCCATATCCGATTCTGGTAAAAATATTGTCATTACGAATCCTATACTTAAAATCGTTAAATTTAATGATAAAGATTGTGTTCTGTCAGCATTAGTTGATACGGGAAGTCCGATTTCCCTTATCGGGGCTACAACATTTAATAGTTTTTCTTTAGATAACGTCCATCTCGGTAACTCCGATTCTTCGTATAAAGGTTTAAATAATAAACCCATTATTATTTCAGGAATTTTAAATACATCAATTCAATTAGAATCTCTACCTGATATAAATGCGAATTTAAAACTTCATGTTTTGAAACATGATTCGCCCTCCGCAGATATTATTCTTGGGCGAGACTTTTTCGCAGATAATAACATTATTATTTCTATGAATTTCGGTAACAACAACCCTGAAGATAGAGTTACTCTTTTTTCTCAGTTAGCTTTTGTTGATATTGATGTTGATCAATTAGATAATAAAAAGAATATCCCTAGTTGGATTCCGAATATTACTACGGATTTTGATTATTCGGTGGAGGAAAAACTAGTAAATACAATACTGGAAGTAGAAAATACAACAGTAGAAGCTCCGCAAGATAATTATTCGGTAAAGATTGCGTTGAAAGATGAAAACGTTTTTGCATTCGCTCCAAGACGATTTGCTTGGATTGAAAGAACCAAAATAAGGGAAATCACGGACGACCTCCTTGCGCGCGGCATTATTAAATATAGTTCATCGCCGTACTGTGCCAGAGTAGTACCTGTTAAAAAGAAAGATGGGTCTATGCGACTTTGTGTGGACTTACGTCCGTTAAACAACAAGGTTATCAAACAAAGATACCCTTTTCCGTTAATAGAAGACTGTCTCTCTCGATTAAGTGGTAAAACCATTTTCACACTATTAGACCTCAAGGACGGTTTCCATAATATTAAACTCCATCCGGAAGTAACTAAATTTTTCTCGTTTGCCACTCCGGACGGCCAGTTTGAATACACGAGATTACCATTTGGTTTTTGTGAAGCTCCGGCAGAGTTTCAGAAAAGGTTAGTGCAAATTCTGCAGCCCTTATTACGCGAAGATAAAATCTTGGTTTATATCGATGATATATTGATTCCGTCCATGTCAGTTTCAGATAATTTAGAAGTCTTAAAAGTAGTACTTCTTGAATTAAAGAGACACAGTTTTCAATTAAATTACAATAAGTGTTTATTCTTAAAAACTAAAATAGAATATTTAGGTTATATCATTTCGGCAGGGGGTATTACCCTCAGTGATAGACATACCAAAGCTATTGAGGATTTTCCTCAACCCAAGAAAGTAATAGAGGTACAAAGATTCTTAGGCCTCACAAACTATTTTAGAAAGTTTGTCAAAAACTACGCAATTATTGCGAAACCGCTTAACAATTTGTTGCGTAAATCAAGCGTTTTTGATTTTGATGAGAAATGCCAGTCTGCTTTTCAAACACTAAAGAGAGAATTAATGTCGTTTCCGACTCTCGGTATTTACAATCCTTTTACCGAAACAGAGATACATACAGATGCTAGTGCTCTCGCAGTAGCGGGTATATTGTTGCAAAAGCAAAAATTGGGCGCTTGGGCCCCTATAGCCTTTTACAGTCAGGCAACAAATCAGGCTGAAAAAAATTATCACAGCTATGAGCTAGAAATGTTGGCCATTGTCAAAACGATAGAAAGATTCCATATTTACTTGTATGGTATTAAATTCAGAATTATTACTGATTGTCATGCATTGGTGCATGCTGTCAATAAAGCTAACATTAACCATCGCATAGCTCGTTGGATTCTAAAATTACAAAATTATTGCTTTGATATTATCCATAGAAATGGGCAAAAGATGGTCCATGTAGATGCTCTTAGTCGATCGGTTTGTTTAGTTGATTCATTACCCCTTGAAAAGGAACTCGAATACAAGCAAATGCAAGATATAAAACTTAGAGCAATCGCGAGAGATCTCGAATACGAAGAGAGTGAAAAATTTGAACTTATTGAGGGATTAGTTTTTAGACGAGGCCCTGATAAACCACGTTTTGTTGTTCCCGAGACAATGATTTCTAATATCATTCGTGTTTATCATGATAATCTGGCGCACTGTGGCACTGAGAAAACCGTTCAGGGCATTACATGTAATTATTGGTTTCCGTCGTTGCGGAAAAGAGTACAAGAGTATATAAATAATTGTTTAATATGTTTGATGGCTAATACAGCTACGAATTCCAGCGAAGGTGAATTACAAATAACTAATCTCGCTGATTTGCCCTTTCAAATCATGCATATAGATCACTTAGGCCCTATTTCACAATCTAACGGTTTTAAATATATTCTCAGCGTTGTAGACGCATTTTCAAGATTTTCTTGGCTTTTTCCGGTAAGATCTACTACCTCTAAAGAGGTCATAAAAGTTTTAATAAACTTGTTTAACAGTTTTGCGGTTCCCGCTTCATTAATATCTGATAGAGGTACGGCATTTACCTCTCAAGAGTTCGCTGAATTTATCAAAAAGTATAAGATTACACACCACTTGGTAGCAGTGGCAGCCCCATGGGCCAATGGCCTAGTAGAAAGACTGAATAAATTTATCAAGTCTTCATTAAGGAAAATTGTAGAGGACCAAAATAATTGGGATTCTAGCATCCCTTTAATTCAATATACAATTAATAACACTTATCATTCCTCTTTAAAATCAACTCCATCTAAAGTACTCTTTGGATGCGATCAACGAAATCACATAGATGGTGATTTGGTTAACTTCTTGAACAACTTAGCAGAAATAGAATTTGACCCATTGAAAGAACGTCAATACTGCCGGGACTTAGCAGTAGAAACCACAGAGAAAGTCAAAAAGTATAACAAGTTATACTACGATTTGAATCATAAAAAACCTTCAATTTACAAGGAAGGAGATTACGTATTAATTAAAGATACTACGGTAAAACCGGGAGAGGATAAAAAATTTAAACCTCGATATAAAGGTCCTTATAGAGTATCTAAAATTCTAAATAAAAATAGATATGTAATAGAGGATATACCAGGGTTTAACATTACGAATAGACCCTATAACTCAATCCTATCTCCTGATAGATTAAAGCTTTGGGTGAAACCAGTAGAATAGATTCAGCAAGATTGATCTATATTTGATAAACATTATCTAATGGTTGTCGTTTTATTTGTAATTCTGCGCATTTTATATTTTTGTTATTTTATTGAACTACCTATTGCGCTCTATTGGATTTATATATTAAAAGTTATATGCGAATGATTGTTATTATCTTTTTAATATTTCGTCTACTTTTAAGTTTTATTCTAAATATAGAATTATTCGTGGGCGATGCGATACTAACATTAATTTATTTTCTTTTAGGTATTATTCTATAAGTTAAATTACTCATTGGTAATACTAATGTTTCATTATATGCTAAGGTGAACCGATGATTGTAATTTCGTTAATATTAAGATTTGTCTAAATGATTTGTAATTTTCAAACATTGTTTAACATCCGAGACGAATGTTCGAGTCAGAATGGCCGAGCTGTAAGGATATTTCATAGTGGCGCCTCTTGTCCGACGCCATATTGCCTGTAGCATAATTGGCTGCTTGAGCAGCCAATGAGGAGAGGTGAGGTGACATCTTGGTCTCGCGCGGCTTTTCGGGGCTCGGGCATTCGTAGTCTGACCGCGGACGAATAGAGTTATCTTTTAATAAAGTGTTATATCGGCTTACGTACACCGCGTTTCCCTTCGCTCAATCCTGACACCCCTTACAATATTATTAACAAAATAATGTACCTTATGGCTAATCTGCTATTCCAGGGCCGTACAATAGTCCTTCCTCTTCTTCATACTGCCCCAATTGTATGATTTGGTTCATTCTATGTGATATAGCAGCTGCTCTAGCACCGTCCGTCATTCTTATCGCTGCTGCGTGATACGAGCAGTATCGATCAACATGACGTAATTTCTGGCTTCCAGTCCAACGACGATTCCCAATGTACTCATAATATGTAATAGAGCAGTGTAGCCTTTATTAAAAAGACTTACATTTATGTAGGTGGCAATTTCAACAATCTTGGTACCGAAGTGTAAATGTTTAGGCGCAAGTTTCCATACATATGAATTCAAACACTCATTTGAATTTTGTGTGTTTCCTCCGGTGTATCGCTGCACCGAATCATCCGTTGATAGTGCTTTAAAGACAGGTTTAATAGCATCTTGCACATTTTTTTGAAATGGAGGTTGTGTTTGAATGATGCTAAAGTATTATTAGGTTCAGCAATGCGCCACTTGCACCAACTGTCTTTTCCTTGCGGGCAGTAGGAATGCGGATTTTCGTCAGATGAAACGCTATGGTAAAAAAACGCCCAAATGGCTTCTTTTATTTTTTCCACAGAATCTGGGTATCTCCTTATTGCCAATCCGTAGTATATTGTAAGATCAGAAATTATTTTATCCGCCAGTTTTCCACTTTCCTTGCCGCCAAGACTCTTGATATTTTTTTTACTGCTCGCAGTCGAGTACCCATTCTTTTTGCACGTGTCCAGCGCATTCCTTTTTTTTCACGACAAGATTATTGTAAGGATGTATATCATGAATTGCTTTAAATGTTTTTGTGTCTCCATCACCAATGTAATATTCATACTTGATACCAAGCAATTCTACTGAACGTAAAAACATCGTAGTAATTGCATCTACCTCCATTTTTCCTGCGCTTCCCTGATAATTTGCGGTGTTCTTTATGAGCTTCCTTCCATAAATTATATTTTTGAGTACCTTTTCTCGATTTCCAGTTTGCGCAGTTTTTGCAAAATGCGGATTTTACGACACATCAACAACTTTATTACTAAACTTTCCGATCAATGAAGCAATTCCAAACAAAGATGTGAACCCTCTTTTTTTCCACGAGCCGTCTCCAGACACAGTTAAATGCGAAGGCTCATTTCCAGTAGCTTCGTTTTTCTCTATCTCTTCTTTTACAGCTTTTCTTTGTACGATTTCAAAAACAGCTTTCGATGTCATGTGTAATATAAATTTGAGAAAGGAATAGTAGATGTTGTTACTGAATATGATATATCTAAAATCGCACAGACCATTT
This sequence comes from Crematogaster levior, assembly GCA_901521435.1. NCBI lineage: Eukaryota > Metazoa > Arthropoda > Insecta > Hymenoptera > Formicidae > Crematogaster > Crematogaster levior. The sequence continues at coordinate 21,862 of CABEGB010000634.1, forward strand.
TTACTCCTTGCAATCCAGTTTCTAACATACGTATGACAAGCATAAAACGTCTATTTATTTCTACAAAACGATTTACGACTGGACTGGAGTCGACGCTACAAGACGAGCAAGAGCGTTTAATAACTAATTTGCAAGCAATACCTGCTCCAGCGGTTTTACTAAATTTCACATCACCATTACAAGACTTACACTTTACACGTACTGATAAAGTTACAAACGTTTAAGAAGTGCAGAATAACGTAATAGAGTTCACATCAATGTTTACTTCGTCATAATCAGCTGTTTTCAGTTTTTTAGCTGATGTTCTAACAAAGTCAATATTACATATTCTTTCGTAAATTGATTACCTTGAAATTTTTTTTTACGCCTGACAGACGAACGTTTATTAACACTGTGCCTACCTTTTCTAAGTAAATTAGGCATGTCAATGTCACTGAAAAGACTTTTTAAGTCATAACGCGTTTGACCCAGAATATATTTATAATGCTTATTATCACTCAATTGTCTTCGATTTTATTTCTAGCTCGTCAAAGGCATTGTTTATATATTGATTGTTTTGAATCTAAACGAGCTTTATTTCTATTTTATTGTTTGTTAAATTAGACGTGTTTGAATAAAAATAAACGAAGATAAGCAATTTTAACTACACAAACTATATGTACTGCTCGTGCTCCGAAATGTGCCCTATTCTTGAGCAATAAGGCAGGTGTCTATATTATCCTATAGCTCGCAAGTTAAATCTATTTCAACAAAATGGTTTTAGATATGTATTCTATATATGTTAAGCATTCAGAAAATGAAAAAAAAATCGATTTTTGGATCGATGTTCATGAGAATATCCCCTTAATCGGAAAAAATTAACAAGACAATTTATTTGCTGAAAACATTTATATACATATAAACATTTATATTATAAAATTAATAACCGAAACGTTACAAATTCTGCCAAGTTCAATTTTAGACGATAATAATCATTATCTTGAGAAGATTCTTATGGACCATCAAAATCAATTAATTTTACTTATAATACAAAAATATATAGATATTCGTTTAAAACACGAAAGCAATATTTTACAAGATCAAACACAAAGAATACGAATGCAAAATAATAAGCTCACGATTTTCAGTGGACAATAGCAAAACTTTATACTTTTATAAATATTTAATAAATAATAAATATACATTGATATTTTTAAATTTTTATGTATATGTTTGTATTAAATTAAATAATGTATAGCTTATAAAAAGAATTTTATTATTTTATTTGCAATTAACTATGAACAATACAATATTCTTAATTCTTAATTCTATTATATTCTTAAATATATAATTTTTATTACAATATTCTATATATTTTATTTTTTTAGTAAGTATATAAATCCGTTATGTTTTGTGATATACCTAAAATCTACTTACAATTTTGCAATTTTAATAATTTTTTTAAAGGATATATTCATTTACTAGTCACTTCGTTCTAAAGGTTAAAATATTTATAGTTTAAGCGTGCTAGCGGAGAGAAGGATCCTTCTCTTAGACTAAGATCCCAGAGCCCCCAGATGTAACTTATTTTCTGAGAAACGAAATATGCGGGACAGAGTAGTCTTATAATATACCTTGAACATATGTATACCTGCTACCTTGGGTAGACGGCCAAATTACAGGTACCAGGTGTTAAAGGTACATAAAAACATTACTCACTTTATTTATATTCTCATGATTTTTACATATGTTTTACAGAATATTGTTAATAATTAATATTTAATATTGCCAGACACTTACCGTGTACCCGAACTTTTACCAGACGCTTTAAAGCTCGCGAAAAAATAGCGGAACTTTACTTGTAGTCTTAATCCTCATTTTTATATATGATATTCAGGGGACTATTTTAACACCTTTTGTAAAGAGCCAGACCAATCCTAAGGGCCAAACATCCCCCAGACACTGGAAAAGTTTTGCTGGGAGTGTGAGCGCGAGAGTATTATTCACGCGCTTAAGCGCAAGCGAGATATGACTGTGTATCTCTAACTTTTATACTTACCAGCTGCTCTAGTCTGCTTTGAGTGTGTGTATGTAGTACCCAGCATACAGTTTAAAGTATAGTAGTAGCTCAGCTGTGATGCTTGTTACAACGCGTGTGAGTTAAATAAAAATATTTGCAGTGTTTGAAATAATATCATGGCAGAATTATCAAAATGTGTATTTTGTAAAAACTCTGATGATAATTTAATATTTTTTACGGAAGAAACCTTAAAGAAGTGTAAGACAATTTTAAAACATAGAAAGGAACATAATCTCAAATTCAAAGATGTTGTTTTGCCATCAGAATCATTTGAATGTGGATATCATAAACAGTGTTATAAATCGTTTACGGGGTTGATGAAAAAATATTATCTGCCAAAATCTACAACTGCAGAAAAATCTACTTAAAAAAAAAGACGTCAAAAATTACAGAGAATCGATCTGCAGCATGTTCATCGACATCCACGTTAAATACAGAATGTACAGAGCCACAACCGTCTACTTCAGGAATTTCAAGTTCATCAACCACGTTTATACCTGACTTCGTTACAATACCTGAATCACCTATTATACCTGAGCTAGTCGAATCACCGGTTCCTTCGATCTCTCAAGAAAATAGTGTACAGCTGGAAAATGTTGATTCACCCTTTGTAAGTAATATTTCAGTTGAAAATGATGTTAATATTGATACAGACAATGCTGCTTGTATATTTTGTGATCAAAAAACTAAAAAACATCGATCAAAAAGACTGCCTTTATTTTCATCCGACAAAAAAGACTTTCTGTCCAAAATTGATAATAATGAAAATACTACGGAATTAATCAACAAAGCAACAAATTATCGCAGTTTGAAAATTTATTATCATAATATTTGCCAATTAAACTTTTCTTATAAAGCGTCATCAAAGAAAAAAACAAATAAAAGTCACTGGCATGATGTTCGTCAGCATCATCAAACTGCTTTTGATGAAATATGTGCTTTCATTCGAGAAAATATTATCAAAAAAGGACGATGTTATTTTCTGACATATCTTCATAGATATTATATGGAGTTATTTGAAGAATGTGAAGAAAAAAATTCTGACGAAGTTAAAGGTTTTGCACCACACAATTTAGAAAGCAAAATAGTCAAAGTATTTAATAAAGACATTAAATTTTTCATCATTCAAAATAAAAAATTATTAGCTCCGAAACACTTAACAGTGATTGATGAGCAATCACTTGAACATTTAAAAGATGAAAATATTTTACATAAAGCTGCTTTTCTATTAAGGAAATCAGTTTTACAAAGTGAAAGAAAAAAATTACCAAGTGATATTTCGGTTCTAAATTTAAAAGAAGGAGAAGTGTCAGTACCACAAAATTTATTAGATTTTTATTTTACTTTGATAGCGGGTAGTAATCAAAAACGTAAAAATAATCCTAAATGTATTCGTCAAGTAAAATCTTATTGTGAAGATATTGTGTACGGTGTGTACATAATGGAAAAGTTAAAACGTCAAAACATATTAAGCTTGGAATGTGTTTAAAAAGTTTAACCAGCAGTCGAAAAATTATTGACATTATACATAAATATGGACATTGTATTAGTTATCCGGGAATTGAAGAGCTGGAAACAGAAGCGACCTACACTTCAATGCAGAAATCAAGTTTATGTCCTGAAGTTATTAAAAAATCACCACATCTCGCGACCGGCGTTGCTTTTGATAATTTTGATAGGTTTGTTAAAACAAAAAGCGGTAAAGATACTCTACATGATACAGTTGGGATTATTTATCAAAATATTGAATCAAATAGTTCAACTGAATCAGAATCAGAAAATTTACCCCCTGCTGACAATCAAGTAAGTTTGAACTCTAGGAAACGCAGGCAGAGAACATTTGACACCATATCTATAGATGAAGAACCATACACTAAACAACCAAAAATGACCAGTGAATTGTGATTGTCGGTTCATAGAGATGAAAATTCACCACCTGCAACTTCACAATTATATAAAACGATTGATACGATTTAGATGGTCAGCCATGCTCTACAATTACCAAATATTCCAATGTGGGTTGGATACAATTGTTTACTAGTTGACAATAGTAGTTGGAGACAAATAGTTTCTTATTTAACGCCAATTAATTCATCACCTACTAACAAATCAGTAATTTTGGAGACTATGAAACAAAGCCAGAAAATTTGTGAAGAAGTACAGCAATCTTCTATCCAAGTAACTTATGATCTTGCAATTGCAAAAGTCGCTTTACAAATTCAAGCGACGGAAAAACCAAATTTTGATAATTTATTTATACATTTGGGGCCTTTCCACATTATGATGTTTTATTTTAAAGTTGTAGGAAAAGTTATAATAGATTGTGGCTTATCCAACGTCATGATACAGAGTAATTTCTAGCTTCAGGCTCAGTCACTGGATTTCTCGAGGGAAAACACTTTAATAGGTGTAAGCGACTCCATCCTTTGATGTCAGTGGGATTAGAAGTTTTGCATTTTAAATCATTTCTGGAAATGAGAAATGCTGTTGTTACAGATTCAATGCTCGAAGAAATTACATGACTGAAAAGTGTTCCAATGTCATCTTTTAAAATTGAAAATGACGAACTTAATGAATTGTTAAATGACTACAATATTTATAAACAGCAAACTCTCAATGGCGAGTTTGGTAAAACACCACAGTTTTATTTAATTTATATTAATCTTATTCACTACTATTTATCATTGTCAAGAAGCATCCGTATAGGAGATTTTGAATTATTTAAGTTTGTACCGAAAATAACTAATCTATTTTTCATATGCAACCAACAAAATTATGCTCGCTGGACAGTTAAATATTATGATAATTTGTTAAACGTCTCCGAAACTCACCCAGATTTATTTGAAGAATTTCAAAAAGGTTTCTTCGGCATTCAAAGAACCAATAAACCTTTTTCAAAGCAACCAATTGACTTAGTTCTGGAGCAAACCATCAACGCAGATGCTGCTAACAGACTTACAGGTATTCATTGTTAAGAAACGTAATTTTTATTAATTAATAACTTTATTAGCTAATTTTTATATTTCTACTTTATTAAATTTTTTTTAACATTATAAAATGTCTTATTTTTCAGGCATAATACAATTTACCAACTCGATCTCAGCACGTCAACGATGGGCTCAAAGCCATGATATAAGATCAACTATGATAAGTTCAGTTTACAAAGATTTAGGTTTACAAAAAGAACAAGACGTTACAGCTGAGTTAACAAATCATAACATTAAAAATAATACGATGCAATTGAAAAAATTTATCGATATCTTTAATCTTTTTATTAATCCATTTGATGCAGATGTACCTAAAGATATTTTAATAAATATTTCATTTGGTAAAGCAGCCTCAGAGCCGGTTGAAAAATTTCTGCTTAAAATTGAAGAAAATGGTGAAATAAAACATAAGGCATTCATTGCTGAATGTGAAGAAGACAGTAAATGGTTTGAAAAGAGTATAAAAAAAACACCGATTGAAAACTTTTCTATTGACTATCAAAAAAAAAAAGAAAATGAAAATAGGCGGTAATGTGCAGGAAGTGCGGATTCAGAAAGATTTCTTTGGGCGTATGCTAGGTATATCTATTGATCACAAAGTCGATATGGTCAAAATTTTATCATATCCTATTACTCCGGTGCCCTTATCTTTGTGCCATTTGGATGGAGCAATTTATAAAACTCAGAAATCAATTTTAATGAAATCATTAAAAAAAGGCATTGAACATGATCCACCACCTCATATAGATGTTTTACTAATCGATGGTTTTTTCTTACTTCATACGATGAAAAATGTCCCTAAAACTTTTGGCAGTATTTCAAAGAAAATGTTACAAATGGTAACACAATTAAAAGCAACAAGATACGATGTCATTTTCGACCAGTACTTCTATCCTTCAATTAAAGATTATGAAATATCTCTTCGATATGAATCTACACAACTGGATTTCAATATTACTGGACCGGATCAAGTTCGACCTGCTGATTTTTTGAAAGAATTGAAAAATATACGCTTTAAACAGGCTCTTGTTGATTTTTTCATTCTACACTAGGCCACTGATGAAATGGTACCATTCATTGGCAATAAACAGATTCATATTAATTTCAAACAATGTCATTCTTTTAGCGTCAATGATAAACAAGTTGTATCTGTTATCGATGAAAATTTATCGTGTCCAGAGCACGAAGAAGCTGACACAAAAATTATTTATCATGTTTGTAATATTGATGCTCAGGCAAATTTTGTTATCAGATGTTCTGACACTGATATTGCAACAATAATGTTGAGTCATATGCATCATTTAAAAAATGATGATTCACACGTTTGGATATTGACAGGTACCGGAAATATGTGATGTTGATATAACTAAAATTTACGAGCACTTGGGACCTTCATTGTGTAGAAGCTTACCAGGATTTCATGCTATGACCGGGTGTGACTACAATCCTGCGTTTTTGAAGAGAGGAAAACAAAGGCCATTTAATATATTAAAAAAGAATAAAGCGTATCAGCAAGCATTTCTTAAATTCGGCGAGCTGGAGTTATTTACTGACGAAGATATACAACAACATGTATTCAACGAAATACAAAAATTCATCTGCGATGTCTATAATGTTGCGGGAGTAGTTGACGTGGATGCTGCTAGGCTTCAACTGCTTATAAATACTTACACTGTTTTAGATGTTAATGAAGAATTCAATCGTAAAAACGTAAAAAACTTCGATGCTAGTAATTTACCACCTTGTAAAAGTGAGCTCATTCAACAATTTCGTCGAGCAAACTACATTGCGGGTATTTGGAATAATGCTAATATAAAGCATGTAAGTATTTTTAGTCCTGAGAGCAACGGATGGACATTGGAGAATAATCAATATCATTTCAATTGGTTCGATGGAGATCAACTACCAGGTTTTGTCAGTGAATCACTTCGAGAGGAATCTGGTAATTTACTTTTATATTAATTTATTTTTATAGATATATATTTGTAACTATTCACATTAAAATTTGTTTATTTCTTTTTACAGAGGAATTAACTAACGCTTTTGATGATGATGATGATGATAATGACGATTTGAATATTCAGGTACAAGATTGGCTAGAAGATGATATAATTGGCTCTAACGAAGATGACTTTGGCAATGATGATTAGAAGACAATAAAATACTTTTTAATAAATAGTAATTAATATTTCTACTAATCCTTTTTTGAATTCTCACGATACTTATTTCTTTAATTGTTGTAAACCAATAATGACAATAAATGTCTATTTGATTGAACAAATTGTTGTTTAAAAATATTAATTTTTTAATTATATGCAATAAATATTGACTTATTTTTGAATAATTTCATTAACTTGATTAACAATTTAAATTTCATGAAGCGGTATTACAAAGCCATCATCTAATAATACTCTCGCGCTCACACTCCCAGCAAAACTTTCCCAGTGTCTGGGGGATGTTTGGCCCTTAGGATTGGTCTGGCTCTATACAAAAGGTGTTAAAATAGTCCCCTGAATATCATATAGCTTTAAAGCGTCTGGTAAAAGTTCGGGTACACGGTAAGTGTCTGGCAATATTAAATATTAATTATTAACAATATTCTGTAAAACATATGTAAAAATCATGAGTCAGAATATAAATAAAGTGAGTAATGTTTTTATGTACCTTTAACACCTGGTACCTGTAATTTGGCCGTCTACCCAAGGTAGCAGGTATACATACGTTCAAGGTATATTATAAGACTACTCTGTCCCGCATATTTCGTTTCTCAGAAAATAAGTTACGTCTGGGGGCTCTGGGATCTTGGACTATCTCTGATACTAGTCAATCAGCATGCGTACGCGCATGCGCAATTAGACAAGGACAGCAGGAGTCTATATGCAGCGTTCTCTTTCTATTTCGCATCCACTTACGAGCATAGGACTCGCGTTCTCTATATATAATGGGTCTGTTCTTTTCAGCTGCACTGCTAAACTAATGCAATAAGTTAGAGTAAAAAAATATATATATTTCTCATTCTAACTTATTGCACTAGTTCAGCAGTGCAGCTGAAAAGAACAGACCCACTATCTCTATGGTTAGGCCCAAAGTTCCACGTGATTCAGGTGTTGTGTTATTTATATACAATTTAAATAAATGCACTCTTGTAATCATCGGTAAGTAGAAAGTATATTTTCTCTGTTAAATAACGACTTCATACCGATATTGTGAGAACCTTATTTGTGTTCAATAGTACCCAGATATGCAACCTAACCTCTTCTTGATTATAAGACTCTTAAGCACATATATGTAATACTCCTATATTGCTAACTCTGTATCTTCACAATGACCATAAAAGAGAGACGCACGAATTTCAAATATGGGTATAGACGGTCAAGTCTATTGAGTGAGTGTGAGCGAGAGGCTAAGAGAAAACATTACCTGGTTGCGTCTGCCTAACGCTGTTACCACATGTGCACAAAGCAGCTGAACCGTGCGAGAGAGAGACTATTATACGTCTGTACCGTAATGTTTGGACTGAGATCGGCACTCTTCTAGCAATATAGGAGTATTACATATATGCTTAAGCACGACATGTGAATTTAGGGCCTAAGATGGCAACGGTTGGCAAGGTGGGAATAGAATTTGCGGAATATAGTGCACGCCAAGACATTGCTATAGACGCTATAAGACCTATTCTACAATGAGTCGTTAGTCGCAAGTCGTAAGCGAATAAATCAATCATAATTGAATTTAGAAAAGAATAATCGAATATAATTGGTCTATTCACTTACGACTTACGACTAACGACTCATTGTAGAACAGGCCTAAACAAATGAATAAATAGAATGAATTCTCACTCTACTTCCCCTACTTTTTTAATCCCCTACGCCCCACTCAAACACTGTTCGACAAAATTGCCAAAGAAATGAGCGCATCTGTTTCTTTTTAGTTTGGGATATGGTTTGAGCCGAAACGCACAGTTATAGAGAATAGAAGTAAGGAGGCCACACTTCAATGGACGTTTTTTCTAAAAACGTGACCAAAAGTGATTCCATGAGTTAGTGTCAAAACCTGCGAGAGATGTCGCTTCGATTTCTTTCCTCAACTCATGTACATTGTCTGCGCATTTGTGTCAGTCACGCGCCGTCATCTATCTGCACGTAATCATATCCCCACTATTTTAAGACTTGCGATTGAAGCACTATCTGTAACTTATTAACTTGAAATTCCTGAATCGGTCTCATTTCCTAAGTACATGATGTGGCCTCCTTATCTCTATTCTCCATGCGCGCAGTTTATACTATGTTATGCTCGAAGAGGATACATGTATTTCCAACATGTTTATGTTTAGATAATGGTATTGAACATTGTAAAAAGTGGCTACTTTGCATTGATGTAATGTATACGTGTATTTTCAATACGTGTATATTCTTAGCTAATTAATAATGTAGAAATTAAGAATAATTCGGTTTTTGTTATAGAATTCTCTTAATTTTTTGAAAGAAGATTGAGTAGACGATTATATGTATAATCACCTTTTTGATAAATAAAAATTGCAACCGTAATAAAACTTGTAGAGTTTATTGAAGAAGAGGAAAAAGAATACAGATAGTTTATATTTTGATTATAAAAATCATATTAACTCATTATTCTTCACAACAAATCATTTTTAAGTGTTAAAAATTCTAACTAAATTTTAACTAAACTTTTTTCAATATTTCATATTTCTTATAGTGAATTTGATGTTCAGATGGTTTTTTTACTCTTTTACTTTTTACTATTACTATTTTAATTTATAAAATTTTTCAAAAATTATATATATAAATTTAATAAAGGACCCCGCCATAATCTTATGGAAATTGGGTTTCGGCGGAATTGTCTGAAATTTTAGTATGTTGTAGCTTTCGACATCCTGAACAAATGTCTCCACAGGCACAACCCCCAGAAATCAACCCTTCGCCCGCTATCAATTTGTATTTGTGATTGCTCCGAAATAATTCCCGCTCTTAGCCTAACCCGGAACCAACGACGTGGACGTGGCGGTAAACTGGCTCCTTTTGTGTGTGTGTGTGTGTGTGTGTGTGCACGCGCGTGTGTGCGTGTGTGTGTGTGTGTGTGTGTGTGTGTGTGTGTGTGTTTGTGTGTGTGAGAGCCCCTTAACTTATGTTCTATTCGCAGCATCTTCAATACTTCCTAATAAAGCAGTAGATAGTTCTTATAATGAGCGTATCCTAGAAACCACAAAACGCTAGTAATATGCGCACATACTCCTAATGTCCTTGCACCAGCTTTACATGTGCAGTAATAGCTGAGTATTGGTGAATCTGCATTATCCTCATTATTGGCGTTCATATCCATATCCATCATTATGTTGGTTCAGAATAGAATAAAAACAGAATTGGTTCATCCCTAAGGTGAAAATCTGAATACTATGTATTTTTATCATCGAATCACATTTTATGTAGACTATATACATTACGTACATTTCTTCTCTCGGAAAGAATATTATAATACTCAAGTTTTCATACGTAGGTCATCTTTAGCACAACTTTTTTCGAACAGTAATCCCTACCGATATAGCTCTGAGAACAACATCATTATGAGAACAACATAAAATATCCATCTACTGCTTTATTAGGAAGTATTGAAGATGCTGCGAATAGAACATAAGTTAAAGGGCTCTCACACACACAAACACATACACACACACCGTAAAAAAGAAAGGTTTGGAGTCGTTAAATACTGTGGAAATGACGAACCACGGGGTCCTTATTTTTAAGGTGCACACACACACACACACACACACACACACACACACACAAAAGGAGCCAGTTTACCGCCACGTCCACGTCGTTGGTTCCAGGTTAGGCTAAGAGCGGGAATTATTTCGGAGCAAACAGATACTGCTGTTAGGTCATTTATTGACTTTCACCGATTGATAGCGAGCGAAGGGTTGATTTCTGGGGGTTATGCCTGTGGAGACATTTGTTCAGAATGTCGAAAGCTACAACATACTAAAATTTCAGACAATTCTGCCGAAACCCAATTTCCATAAGATTATGGCGGGGTCCTTTATAAGTTTTTTAAACTGTGATGTAAACTGTGATAAAATATTTTTGAGTATTTTTAAAATTATATTAACATAAAAAATATCATATTATTTACACATACACAAAACACACAAGAATTCTTTCTGATAATCATACATTATACTTTGTGTCTCGCCCTTCGAGATTACGAAGGTAGTAACGCTACTTCATGCCTAACTAGTTACAATTTTAGAGTAAGGAAAAATTTTTTATTTTGGCGCCACCTGCCCCCTCCGCAGCCCTGTACCTTCGTGCTGCTGCTGCTTCTATCGTCATTCGTTTTCTTTGTGCCAGACAAGTCACAACTGGAGCGTAATTTTCAGAACTTTGTTTAGTTTTAAAAATGGGTAAAAGTAAGACAAGATCACGCAGTAAGGAGAAAGAAAATGAGGAGTTATGGAAAAGGATAAAACTTCTAGAAAACTTGGTAATATCTTGTTTGCCAAGACATCCACTACGAGAAAAAACTAAGGACAACAGGGAATCCGATTCGTCGCCGGAATCATCACCCCATATATCCCAAGTAGAAGATGCAGGTATGAAAACCTCGAGGAAGCCCAACCCCTTACCAAATGGTTGAGCCCGGACGAGAGCCGGGACATAACCAAAAAGTGTCACCGGACGATCTTATACGAGGGATAAGACGTGTTCCGAGTAACAAGGAGAGCCGAGACATAACCTTAGTCACTTCAAAATAGTATATCTCACACGGAACTTAAGACATAATGTCTTCCTGTTTAATGGTTAAGCTCACAGAGTATTGAAACATAACCTAGGTTTTGTATGGTTGAGCTCGGACGAGAGCCGAGACATAACCTATATAAATCTGTCATAGTATTATATACAGGGTGTATCCGATCACCCGGAATCGGGACACGCTATCAGATTAAGCGTTTTATCCCAAATATATCGATCCTAATCATTTATTGATCCGCAGCGTAGTTAATTAATAAACTATTCTTTTAAACGGATTTTAAGTAGTATGATAACAGTTTGATATTTCGCGCAAACTTCGGTCTGGCGACTGGGCGCAGCATTCACACGATCGGGAATCGGATCAGAAGTAAATTTGGTTAATCCAATAAATAATTTATTAATACTTAATTAATAATAAATGTAATTAATTCAAATAAACTGGAATTTAAAATAATAATAATAATAATAATAATAATTTATAACAAGTTTTCAAAATGCTCTCCATTTTGTTGCATGCATAACGTGGCTCGGCCAATTATGTCGTCAGTACTTCGCTGTAGCATCTCTTCATCTACAGTTGCGAAGGCGGAATGTAATTGGGCCATCATCTCTTCTTCGGTTTCTACCGGATTCTTATAAATAAAATTTTTTATATGACCCCATAAGAAATAATCAACCGATCAGGTCGGGAGATCGCTGGCCAATTTATGGGTCCACCACGACCTATCCAGCTATTTGGATATGTACTATTTAATTCTTCTCGAACCCTTCGCGCGAAATGAGCAGGTGCTCCATCGTGCTGGAAAAGCATGTTATTTCTCACTTCGTCTGGGATGTCTGCTTCGTCTAAAAGTTGAGGTAACTCATGTCGCAAAAACTAAAGGTAGTTCTATGCGTTAACACGGGCAGGGAGAATGAATGGTCCGATCTAACGACAGATTAAACCGATATCGAAATATTTTCTTTTATTTTTTACAAGAAATGTAATAATATTTAATTACTGAGATATTTAATTACAAGATTCTTGCCGATAATTCCAGCCCACACGTTTATTGAGTATCTGTACTGAAAACCCTTTGTTCTCGTCACGTGCGGATTTTGTTGTGCCCAGTAATGATAGTTGTTGTAATTGAATGTCCCATTTGGCGTAAAACAACACTCGTCTGTCCATAAAATTCTTCTATGAAATTCTAGGTCATCCTGGATTTGGACCAGTAGCTCAGCGCAAAAATCAAATCAAGATTCAAAATCTCCAATGTATAATTTTTGTACTCGAGTGTAATGGTACGGATGCTGGGAATCTCTTCGAAGCGTGCGATGAATCGTGCTATGCGAGATTCTTAATTGATGACCGGCTCCACGAGTACTTTGTGTTGGATCATCGTGAAAATGTTGAAGAATTTGTTCTTCATCTTGTATTGCGATGCGATTGCGTCCGTCATTTACGTGCACGAGTATTAGCTGTCCAAAATTGATAGCACGATCAATTAGTCGCCTTATGACATTACCGTTCGGATATCGACGTCTATTTGGATTTCGTGCTCGAAAAATACGTGCTGCCACTACAGCTCGCTCGCCTGCCAATCCGTAGCACATTATCATTTCAACGTATTCTTGAGGGGTGTACTCCATTTCGACAATTAATAACGAATTAAAGTTTGAATTATGTGAGATTATTATTTCCCGTTGCCAGGCAACAACCAAATTTGCTCCTGATCCGATTCCCGATCGTATGAATGTTGCGCCCATTCCCGCCAGACCGAAGTTTGCGCGGAATATCAAACTGTTATCATACTACTTAAAATCCGTTAATTTAAAAAAATAGTTTATTAATTAACTACGTTGCGGATCAATAAATGATTAGGATCGATAGATTCGGGATAAAACGCTTAATCTGATAGCGTGTCCCGATTCCGGGTGATCGGATACACCCTGTATACCGTAACTCACCGTCTCTTAAAATAAAAATTTCAGAAATTCAATCCGAAAACGGCCAAGGGGTAATTACAGCGGCCGTACCTCAACAGACTCAAGCTGAGGAAACAAACGTTACATCTCTCATTAATCAAACAGACCAGGATAAGGAAGACATCTTCAATTCGGACGAGGAAATATTAAAAATCATCGGCGAAGAGCCTCCAGAGAACCACCAATTCTTAACCAAGAGTTGACCGCATTAAACGCTAATATCCTTAAAAAGGATAGATACTTTGCATTCATCCAAAAACTAGCGGGTTCAGCACTCTCTGCACTAGCTCCGATCATAACGGATTTGGTTCCTATGAAGTCAATGAAATCAAAAAAGAGGTTAGAAAAGCTTTGGGACGCGGCTCAGCTGTTAGCGGAAATTCACCATTCCAACAATAGCTCGAAGGGCTTGCATCCTACCAAGCGTCTCAAAACAAATGGCGGAACAGCTGCTACAAAGAAAAACAGACAAATACTTATTCGGTGAAAACCTGTGCAAAAAAATTAAGGTCAAAATGATTAATAAAATAGGACAAGATATTAAAATACAACGACAGAAAGCCATATCTAACACACAAAGCTCGTCAAGAAGGGCCCGCTGGTATCTCTGAAATCGACAACCCAGTCGGGACCCAAACACCGACCTCAACCGAGGAAGTCGACGGCATCGGGCGCAATGAGGAAGTCTTACCTGAGATCGAGCTACTATCGAGACCGCTCCCGGTATCGGGACAGATCCAGACATCGTTAGAGTCAAACCAGGTCAACATATTGGCTGGACGACTAGCAGGTTTCATACTTAAAAAACCATCACATCGGACCCTTTCATTTTGGAATGCGTAAAAGGTTATAAGATACCTTTTAAGTCCTTACCTAATCAATGTCAGATCCCTCCCATGAGAAGTTGATCCATCAATCTGAATATCTCGAATTACAAAAGAAAATGGATCGCCTTCTGTCAATTGGAGCAATAGTTGCCTGCGACCCAACAGAAGGCCAATTTCTTTCAGATTACTTCTTGGCAAAAAAGCCGGATGGCAGTAATCGGTTTATCTTAAATCTCAAAAAACTAAGTCTTTTTGTAGAAACAGTACATTTTAAATTGGAAGATCTTAAAGCCGTGTGCAGATTACTAAAGCCTGATTATGGGATCAATTGACTTAAAGGATGCTTATTTTCTTATCGCGGTACATAAGAATTATAGAAAATTTCTTCGCTTCAGAGTTAATTGTCAAGTTTACGAGTTTACTTGCCTACCCTTTGGATTTAGCCTTGGTATTCACAAAGATAATGAAACCAATAATGAACAGTTTAAAACTACGCGGATTTTTATCGGTTATTTACTTAGATGACATCTTATGTTTGGATGAAACGAAATCGGACTGCCGGACGAATATTCAAACCACTTTAAACCTTTAAGTCGGTTAGGTTTTATAGTAAATGAGAAAAAATCCAAATTAAATCCGGAACGTATCTGTAAATATTTAGGGTTTGTGATAAACTCCACCCAAATGACAATTGAGTTACCGCAAAAGAAAAAAGCAAATTTAATAAATCAGGTTTATAAGATGATAAGGAAAGAAGCTTGCACAATTTGAGAATTCGCACACTTTATAGGCTTGTTAACAGCGAGCTGCCCAGGCGTTGAATACGGCATGCTACACTCTAAGTCACTAGAAGTGACCAAATTACGGGCGTTAGAAGAAAATGAAGGTAACTTCAAAAAAATAATGAAAATTCCAAAATCAATTAAAAAAGACTTAGGTTGGTGGAAAAATAATTTAGAGCCTTCCTACAGAACAATAAAATCAATGAACTTTGTAAGAGAAATTTTTTCAGACGCTAGTAAAACGGGCTGGGGAGCTTTCTGTAATGGTAGAAAAGCCTATGGTCATTGGACCTCCAAACAATCAAATCTACACATAAATCAATTAGAACTAAAAGCTGCACTTTTAGCTCTAAAATCTTTTGCTAATGATCTTATGAATTGTGAAATCCTTCTCAGGATAGATAATACGACAGCCATGGCCTATATTAATAGATGGGCGGTGTAAGGGTAGAGTATTTACATACGGACGCCAAGGAATTTTGGAATTGGTGTGAAGAGCGACGACTGTGGGTATTTGCCGAATATATTTCTTCCAAAGAAAACAAAGAAGCAGATACCTTGTCTAGAATACAAAATAAAGATATCGAATGGGAACTAACGGACTATGATTTCAAGACATTTCAAAAAATCCGAGTACGATTTGGGAATCCCGAGATTGATTTATTTGCTTCAAAATATAATAAAAAATGTGAGATTTACTGCTGATGGGAAAGGGATCCTGACGCATTTGTTACAAATGCTTTCACAATTCCATGATCAAACCTAGATTTTTATGCATTTCCACCCTTTGGCTTAATTACCAAAGTTCAAAAAATCAAAAATGATAAGGCTTCCGGAATCGTAGTAGTACCCCTCTTGCCTAATCAAATATGGTTTTCAGTATTTATGAAGTTAGTCAAAGGGTCATATTTAGAGTTCCACCCAAATACTAACCTTTTACTTTCATCTTGCAGAACACAACATCATCCCCTAGCATTCAAACTTACCCTGGTTGCAGCCAGGTTATCAGCGAAGCCTTCAGACGAAGAGGAATACCAAAAGATACAGTGGACATAATGCTAAAAGCGTAGGAAGACTCAACAATCAAACAATATAATAACGCACTAAAATTATGGTGGAATTGGAACAGCACACAAAATACCGATCCTTTTGACGTATCAATATCCAAAGTCTTAAAGTTTCTGACCTTAAGATATCAAAATGGCGCAAATTATGAAACATTGAATGCATCAAGATCAGCGTTAGCAACGATAGCCGCAGAAAACGTCGGAACTAATGAAGTAGTCAAAAAATTCATCAGAGGGTCGTCAAAAACAAGATCGAACAAACCTAGATACGATTTAACGTGGGATGTCAATCCGGTATTGAAAGGGTTACAGAAGTGGTTTCCACTAGAACTATTAACCCTAAAACAGCTTTCACAGAAACTGGTTCTCTTATTAGCGCTTGGGACAGCCCATAGACTACAAACTCTGCAAGCTCTAATCAAGATCTCTAACATATCTTCTTCTGACAGAGGTCTAGCAGTGAGAATTCCGGACAGAATAAAATCATCAAGATTAGGAATTAAACAACCACTCTTAAAACTTCCATTCTTTAGGGAAAAACCGAGCTTGTGCATTGCAAAGACTTTATTACATTACGTGAAAGTCACGCAAGATCTACGAAACGGAGAAAACACATTATTTATCTCCTTTCAAAAACCACATAAAAAAGTAAAGGAGGACACCTTGGGGAAATGGATAAAATCAAGCTTGATAACTTTCGGGGTGAACGAAAAATTCACAGCACACAGCACTAGACACGCGTCGACCTCAAAGGCCTTTCAAAAAAGAGTAAGCATTGAGGAAATTAAAAGAGCTGGGTGGTCTCCAAATTTCAAAGTGTTCGCGGACTTTTATAACCGCCCTAATAATTATTACACAGGATACTTTTGTGAGATCGGTATTATCACCTAAGAACTAAAGTACAATGTTTGTTTCATTTTAAAATAAAACTTTTATGTTCCTTCTACCTTAAATAAGGTAACATATAATATACATGTTAATGTATATTACCCCCACCCCAAAAAAAATTGTTTAGACTCTAAAGATCTACCTTCGTAATCTCGAAGGGCGAGACACGAAGTATAATTGGTGGATCAACCGAGCCTGCCGAAGGTGGTGATCTGGATTATACAAGTGTCTCGCCCGAGAGATTCCCACCCCAATTAGATGCATC
This sequence comes from Crematogaster levior, assembly GCA_901521435.1. Taxonomy (NCBI): domain Eukaryota; kingdom Metazoa; phylum Arthropoda; class Insecta; order Hymenoptera; family Formicidae; genus Crematogaster; species Crematogaster levior. The sequence continues at coordinate 39,472 of CABEGB010000634.1, forward strand.
AACCCACCCAAAAAAAAAAAAAACAATTTTTTGAGGGCACCCAGCTCTAAAAAAAATGACGATGGAAGCAGCAGCAGCGCGAAGGTACAGGGCCGCGGAGGGGGCAGGTGGCGCCAAAATAAAAAATTTTTCCTTACTCTAAAATTGTGACTAGTTAGGCATGAAGTAGCGTTACTACTTTCGTAATCTCTCGGGCGAGACACTCGTATAATCCAGATCAACCTTCGCCCGCCTTCGGCGGGCTCGGTTGATCCACCAATTTCTTTAGAATTATCTGTTTTTGTTACAATATATATGTAAGTTACATAATAAAAATATGACAATTTATAAAGTACTTTTCAAGTGCACCGACCTTTTCCAATTCACGAAGTACAGCAAAGACAATGGGTACCATCATAGCAGTGGCTGCTGCATTAGCGATCCACATGGATATAAAAGTAGTTACGGTACAAATGCCACCAAGCAGCTTTGCGTGGCTGCACCCAAGCGTCTTCATTACGATCAAAGCGATCCGCAGATGTAGGTTGCAATGCTCAGTGGCGATAGCAAGTATCAGACCACTAATAAAGACCATGATAGTATCATTCATATAACAAGTACATGTCTCCTGAGTGCTAAGGATACCGAATAACGGAAACAACACTATAGGTATTAACGATGTGATTCCTATCGGTAGACATTCTGTCACCCAATATCCAGCTACCAGCACCACAATATAAGCACATCTAACATCCTGCGTAATGGAGATTTAATATAACAAAAATATATTAATATTATTACATTAATTATATAAATTAATTAATTAACATTAATTATATAATTATTTAATTAATATATGGAGTGAAATTAAAATAAAATACCAGACGTTCCAGAAATATTCTACTGTTATAAAAGTATTAAAAAAGGGAGTCTTCTGCATTTTCGTCGACTTTAATATAGGTATTGTAATACTAAACGTCCCACTAATCTCTATAGTAAAGATGCAATTCTCAAACACTCGCGAATAAAAGCTTAAAGTTTTCTGTATCCTTTATGTATCAAGTTTTTCAACTTATTAAAGTGAATTATTGTGCAACATATTTTTATTATTTTTAACAAAAATTGGTGTATTTTCTAATTACAAAATTTATTTGTTATGCAATAAAGAAATTTCGGTAATTATTTACATTACCGACGCCATCGCCGATTTCAATGGCCTTGATATATATTGTCAATATACATATATATGTATATGTATATATATATATATACAGGGTTGGGCAAAAGTCCGGAAACGGTCAAATATCTCGAAAAGGATCAACTATAGCGAAAAATTGTAAATAGCAAAGTTGTAGGGCTTAAAAAAATGTACCTAATGATGACTAAAAATTTTACTTTGAGTGGAGGACGAAGATCATATAAAAGTCAAATTGAATTTTTTAAATGGAACTGCCTACTTTTTATTGCATATTCTTATAGCTTATCTCGAGACCTTTCCAAAACACTATAATAAAGTATTTTTTTGTTAAGTATTTTCCGAGTTATAAAGCTTGAAATAATTTCATAATTTTACATAAACTGTAAAATATCTCGTAAAATATTTACTTTTCGATGACCTTACCTCAATACTTTTATGCACAGAATAATGAGAGGAATCAATTGGTGTAAAGAAAACACATAGTTGTTTTTAAGAAAAAATATGTAATTGTTAGTTACAAATTGCATATTTTTTCTTAAAAACAACTATGTGTTTTCTTGACACCAATTGGTTCCTCTCATTATTCTGTGCATAAAAGTATTGAGGTAAGGTCATCGAAAAGTAAATATTTTACGAGATATTTTACAGTTTATGTAAAATTATGAAATTATTTCAAGCTTTATAACTCGGAAAATACTTAACAAAAAAATACTTTATTATAGTGTTTTGGAAAGGTCTCGAGATAAGCTATAAGAATATGCAATAAAAAGTAGGCAGTTCCATTTAAAAAATTCAATTTGATTTTTATATGATCTTCGTCCTCCACTCAAAGTAAAATTTTTAGTCATCATTAGGTACATTTTTTTAAGCCCTACAACTTTGCTATTTACAATTTTTCGCTATAGTTGATCCTTTTCGAGATATTTGACCGTTTCCGGACTTTTGCCCAACCCTGTATGTATACAGGGTGGGGAAAAAGTACCGGGACACCTAAATAACTTCTGAACGGTTTGAGATATCGGATTGAAATTTACGGGGTTACAATAGTATCACACAATCTACCACATAACACCAAAAACGCCCATTTTAATACCCCCGGGGGGTGGGGGGGAAGGGAGGCGAAAAAATCTTAAATGGAATATGGGATCGAGTGAGGGTTTGTTCGAAAGAGCTTTTCGAGACAAGAACAACGCGATGTTGCCGAGATCTCGACGATTTTTTTTCGCAGAGTTATGATCATTTAAACATTGAGATTTCGCAGTAGCAGAGGGTGTGTGTGCGTGTGTGCAAATGTGTTTCACAGAAGAGACAGGGACCCCGTGGTTCGTCAATTCCACAGTAGTTAACGACTCCAAACCCCCTCTGCTGTGTGTGTGTGTGTGTGTGTGTGTGTGCGTGCGTGTGCAAGACCGGGTGTGTGCGTAATGTGTGTGTGTGTGTGTGTATGTGTGTGTGCATGTACGTGTATGCGTATGTGCGTGTGCAAGACCGGGTGTGTATATATAATCAATTAAGGCAATTGTAGGGAGGTTTATATCAATTGTTCAAAATATGCACCGTCAACTATTTGACAACAAGCTATCCGATGATAAAAAGATAAAACGGCATTTTGAATGTAATTATGAGGGATAAGAGCAGCTTCCTGAAGAATCCGATTTCGTAATTCATCCAGATTTTGTGGTTTTGTTTTGTAAACTCTTTCTTTTAAGCAACCCCACAGAAAGTAGTCGAGAGGTGTTAGGTCAGGCGATCTAGGAGGCCATTTGATAGCTCCTCTCCTACCTATCCATCGCTCAGGAAACATTGTGCTAAAATAATGACGGACGTTCCTTCCGTAATGCGGTGCAGCACCATCTTGTTGAAACCATGTGTCCTCAAAATTGTCCCCCACGATTGCCTGTATTGCTGGAACTATTTCATGTCTTAGCATATCCTCGTACTTCGCAGCTGTTAAATTTCCATCGATGAAAAATGGACCAATGATGGCATTATTGAGAATACCTGCCCACACATTTCATTTTTGCGGATACTGCGTGCGTGTTTCTTCAATCCAGTGAGGATTGCGTCAGACCAAAATCTACAATTGTGCCGATTAACATTGCCATTTATCTGAAATGTTGCTTCATCTGAGAAAACTATGTTTGATAGAAAGTTAGGATCCTCGTCTATTCTTTCTATCATCAACTCACAAAATTCAATGCGTCTATCAAAATCATCCTCATTTAGCTCTTGCACAAAATGGGCTTTATAGGGATGAAATTTATTATTTTTTAATATTTTAAGAACAGACTTTTTATCAATGTCATGTTGCAAAGCAACTTTACGACTTGAATCATGCGGATTTTCGATGAAAGATTGTAGAACATCCAATGATTTTTCTGGATTTGTTGCTGACTTTGGCCTACCTAATACTGGACGATTTTTAACACTTCCAATTTCGTTGAAACGCCTTATCGTTCTCTCGACTGTAGATCTTGAAATGGCAGTACCTTCATTGCGAAAAGTTTCATTGAAAAGCTGTCTCACGTCATTGTACGATCTCAATCGATCGCCCCAGCCTCTCATCATCAAAAGAGATATGCGTTCTCGTTCAGAAAGACGTAACATCGTTGACTGAAGAGATAAAAACTAAATAAACTAATACTTGGATACTCAAGTGTTAAAAGTTATTAAAAATACAGCGAAGAGTAAAAATCACGGATTGTGATACAGTAAACTGTAATGAATGTTCAAAAATTAACTCGGGAAGCGAAAATCGAACAGAACTTGGGTACGATCTAAGATTGAAATCAATTTCAACCGTGTTCGTGATCCAAACTTCGAGGAAGAACCTGGAAACGAAAAACTGAGACCACGTGCGCTGACAATAAACGGCAATGATACGGTTTTGGGAATAATTCATGTTTTGATTTATCGATCGACCAGAATAATGAGAGAAATCAATTGGTGTAAAGAAAACACATAGTTGTTTTTAAGAAAAAATGTGCAATTTGTAATTAACAATTACATATATTTTCTTAAAAACAACTATGTGTTTTCTTTACACCAATTGATTCCTCTCATTATTCTGTGCATGAAAGTATCGAGGTAAGGTCATCGAAAAGTGAATATTTTACGACATATTTTATAGTTTATGTAAAATTAAGAAATTATTTCAAGCCTTATAACTCAAAAAATATTTAACAAAAAAACATTTATTTATAGTGTTTTGGAAAGGTCTCGAGATAAGCTACAAGAATATGCAATAAAAAATAGGGAATGCCATTTAAAAAAATTGAGGTGACTTTCATATGACTTTCAAATAATTCTTCAAGGTCAAACCAATGGTACCATCTTATGGTCCCCTCGAAACCAAACAACTTTTGTCTGAAAAATTTTTCTCTCCCAGGCTTGGTTTTCGAAATATTCGACTGGATGGATTAAAATGGCCCACCCTGTATATATATATATGTGTGTGTGTGTGTGTGTGTGTGTGTGTGTGTGTGTGTGTGTGTGTGTATATATATATATATACATATGCATATGTATACATTATATATGTATATATATATATATACAGGGTGTCCCAGACTTGGCGCACCATAGGTAAATGGTGAGATTTCTGAGATCATTTCGAGACGAAAATTTTAATACCAAAATATCGAGGGTGCTATAGTTTTTAAATGAGAAGGGTTTATAGTTGACTAATCAAGTCGTCCGAAATTCGCGCGCTCAGGCATGGCACACTGTACAGTAGTGAAGGTGTTTTCAAGCCCCAATTCTATTCTCGAAATTGATAATTTTGCATACGTTGTTGTTATAATTGTTTCTTATTTTATTGTATTTTATTGTATTTATGTTATAATTATGATAATTCATGTTAAAATTATTCATTGATATTAATTTTACATTTTTATCATGTGAAATTGTCACTTATTTGTGATACACTTCATGTGACAGCTTTGACAGTTCCAAAGTCAATACTGACATATTTTACTATTAATTAATTATCATAATTATAACATAAATACAATAAGATACAATAAAATAAGAAACAATTATAACAACAACATATGCAAAATTATCAATTTCGAGAATAGAATTGGGGAATTTTGCTTGAAAACACCTTCACTACTGTGAAGTGCACTGTAGTACAGTGTGCCATGCCTGAGCGCGCGAATTTCGGACGACTTAATTAGTCAGCTATAAACCCTTCTCATTTAAAAACTATAGCACCCTCGATATTTTGGTATTAGAATTTTCTCGAAATGATCTCAGGAATTTCACCATTTACCTATGGTGCGCCAAGTCTGGGACACCCTGTATATATACATACATACATACACATATATATATACACATATTATGTGCATGCGTGTGCGCGTGCGTGCGTAATAAAAAGTTCCCTTTTTGGTAAAAGATCTGTTACTTTGTAATCCTACAGCATCACTACCTGAGAACTTGTCTTCTTTGTATGTGTACCAGATTAAATGTTAGGGTCTTGGATCTATCATTTGTTAAAACTGAACAACTATTTGCAGCGAACCAAATAATTAGTGTAGAAAACTTTACAAAAATAATTATAGAGAAATTTACAAAAATTTATAAACTTGGTAAGAGCCAAGTGCCAGTAATGTAGAACTAAATTCTTCGGAATAAAAGAATTAGAACAAGAGAAATAATGATATGAAAGTCTGTCTAATTCTTTTATTTCCTGTAAAAGTTTATTATACTTAAAACAGAAAAAAAACCGTCTCAGCAAATATCGACTTTTATTGCTGTAGACAAGGAATTTTTAAAGAAATAATATTCAAATAGAAATAATACTATGCTATAAAAAATTATAACAGACAAAGAATTTAATATCAAAGACAGTAATGTAAAAGAATATGAGGAAGTATGTTTTGAGTTTTTTACTAACATTTTTGTATTTTTTCTTTCTTGTGTCAATGGAATTGACATAAAAATAATGCAAATAATAATGCAAAACATAATATAATGCAATTTTTTTACACTAATGGCGTATAAGCGAGCCTAGTTGTAAAAGACTAAATTTCTTGCAAGAAAAATTGTGTTTTTGCGAATATAAAAATGTTCTATTAGGAAAAAAAACAGTTGCTAAAAATGCATCCAAAAGTGGAGTTTAAAAACTTTATAAAAATTAAGCTGCCATCGATTAAAAAAAAAATATATTATGTATATAAGAATAATTCCGCTCGATACAAATAGTAACAATTGATAAGCAATATACAGGCCAATAAGACAAATCGAGCCAAAACAAAAATGTCTTTTACATGTTCGCAAAATATAATATGAGAAACAAAGAATTCAACGCTACATGAAATTGAAATTTATTATCAGAAAAATACATATGTACGTTTCGACCTCACTGGGTCTTCTTCAGCATTTAGAAAAATTATTACAAGTTTTACATATAAAAAAACCGTTGTTAACACGTATAAAGAATAGAGAAAAAAACCGCAAACCGTAATCGTGTCGCAAAAATTATCACTAATTAAAAAACCGAACGGCATGTTGGGAGTCAATCGTGTAGATAACGATCTCCTGGTATGGTGTTGTCAAAATTATAAAAACATGTGGAGTTTATTGCTCGTTGTCTAGCGAGAATATGTTGGTCAATTGAAACGAACATGTTGTCCTTTCAGATGATTTAGCTTGTGAACGTTAATTTATAAAATCCGTTGATGGATTGGAGATCGTATTCTGTTCGTGGCTGGAGCCCGATCAGTGTGTTACAATATATTGTGCCAGTAAGTCGTGTTGTCCTGTCACAATTTAAAACGACACTAATGAGTGAGAACAAAAAGACATTTTTGTTTTGGCTCGATTTGTCTTATTGGCCTGTATATTGCTTATCAAAATATTATGTATTTAGAAAGAAGATGTAAAACAAAGTGTGGTACATTAATTAATAAATGGAAATATATCGAGATAGGCATTTAAGAAAATATTTGTTGAAAATATTATACTATAGAATTAGAGAAATTTCAAAAATATACATGTGTTCGGACAGGAGTTCGGTTTTTAGATAACGAGAACTCTACAGCAGTGGGCAGTAACAATGATTTTTTTGTTAAACAACAATTTCAATTTCTCTGCCAGCTATAGTTAAGTCAAACGATTCGAACAAAAAATCAAACAAAGAAAAATAACGAGATACATGAGTAGTCAAGAACATGTATTCTTGAAAACAACTGAACGACTTCAAATGCAAGCTAAGGCAATGTAAGTTTAATTTCGATTTCATTATACGATTCAGATGGGAACCGAATACCAACGAATATACCGTATAATGCCGTATAATCGAATATCGTACAATACTGTATAATAGATCGCTAACACTACAAGGCTCACACATACAAAGACCAAAGACCCTGTTAGAAAGAAAAGTTTGTATGGCATTACTCACTCCTACGGCAAAATATTCTATAACTGCATCGAGCAAAATACTACTTGCCGTTTTTTGTGCAGGAATCGACAGAAAGAAATTTAATTTTACAGTAGAAAAATAGTATTAATGAGTAGTATTAATGAGTGATTACAAATGTTTTTGTCAAACTCAAGTAAATTAACAAAATTATTATATACAAATTACTTGAAATATTGTTTAACTCCATATATAAACAACAACATATTTTTATTATTGATAAATTCACGGGGAGGTCAAACCTAAGCAACATTATAAAACGAGATTCTTTTAAGCTAATTGTAAGACAGGTAGAGCGTTTTTTGCAAATCAATATCAGATTCCATCAAAGTTTCTTCTTTGTCAGTTTTGATATTCCTTGTATTTTTATTATCAAGTCAAAAGGTTGCAAAATTGTTGTATCTTACAAAACAGAGAAATTGAAACTTGAGAAAAATACATTCATTATTATTAAAAATACATTCATTATTATTGCATTAGTTAACACGTTAGCTGCCACGCGTATTTATGAGGAAATCCCGGTCAGACCACGCGCGCTGCTTATAAGTGTGTATTGCGGTACTGTGGTATAGCAATGCCAAGTGCGCTTGTAAGATTCAAACTTACTCGATGTAGGTGTGTAAATATATTAGTGCCATTGTTTCTTATCGTAGTAGAAGATTACGTTTGGATCGAAATGCTTATGGACATTAATTCAACACTTAAAGCGCCAAGTCTGTTTTGTTTACTGTTTGACCCGCAAGATAAGATTTCATTGAAATTCCGTTTTTTCGTTTAAACTGTTTCAACAAAATCCATTAAAGTTTTTTGATAAGTAATATGTAAGTACATTAATGATACGATCCTGAAATTACTTAAAATTTATGAAAACAATGTAATTTTTTAGTTTCATATCGCATTTTATACTGTCAATCACCGATGACTGACGCGGTCTGAACGGAAAGTTCAGTGTCAGTCACCGGTGACTGACGTAGCAGCTAATGTGTTAAGCGCTCCAGTGTTTAAACCAATTTTATATATATAGTTCGTGTCGAAATTGAAACCAACCATATATTTTTAAACGACACAATGATATTTGTTTTCCTGTATAATATTTACAAATTGTGTATCTGTAAAAATGATGCAATGTACTCATTGTAAAATAATGTTATGTTTTACTTATTTTTTTATGATAAATATCTCATTTAAAATATATAATTTACAATTATTTGAAGATTTCATAGAGAATTCCAAGGATGAGTAATTATATGCATTTTTGTTTGGTGGAAATAAACCTTCACAAAAGTAAAAAAGATATTTTATACTTTTTTTGTCTTCTTCGCCTGTTTATTCTTTCCCTTTTGTGATATGCAATGTTTAAAGTGAGTAACAAATAAATTGTATAATTAGAAAATGTACTAACTTTTCTTTATTAAAAAAATAAATATATGTTACACAATAATCCGCAATAATCTGCAAATATTTTAAAAAATTGAAAAAAGTGAGATTTGAACATGCAACATGCAATGTTTCAATCATAGCACTTTACTCAATCACAATCAGTACATAGTAATCTACTTTCATGGCACATCTGTTTCAGGTGATGTAATAAACAATAATAAAAACGGATGTTTTCATTATTATAACCGGGAGGTTCCAGATTCGATCGATATCTCGCTAAGATTATATTTTTTATAATAAATTCTTTACAGTAATTTAAATAATTAGGATGCTTATTAACATCAAAAGTTAAATTAATTAACCGATTTAAATATGTGAATTTATTATTCCAACGGAGGGCTATGTTTTAAAATTTATAAATAAATAATCGAGTAGTTTACTGTCAGGGAGTTGGTAAAAGTATTCACAAAATATTATTACACAGGAATATTATTATTAGGCTATTATTAAACCGGGGACCATAAAAAGTATTATTCTCTAACAAATTTTTTAATGTATTATATTAAATTCGACGAAATCGAAGAAGGAGTATCTCTGATTCTTTTGTACTTCTTTTGTAAGTGTAATATTTTCCATATTTGCAGAAATCAAATATTTAAAGGTTTAATTAGAACAAAGCATTATTAATTAATTTTAAAATTACAAATGATAAACTATAAATCATAACATAGTTATAGGAATAAAATAAATTGTCCAACGTTAAAATTGTTTAAAAGTTATAAAAGAATAATATCTTTTTCTCACACAATTAATGTTATGTTTAAAAACATATTTAAATAATTACAAATTTTTTAGACTTTAAGTTTAATTTTATAATTATAAATTATAAATTTTGTTAAATTATAAATATAAATTATAAATTAGCAAAAAAGTTTTTCTAATTTTTTTACCGAGGAATCATATATCATAATGAAAGGTAATAAAAACGTAGCCCAACAGATAGCAAAAATAGTTCGCCAATATAACTTGAAAAAAATGCCTGTTCTTTTCGTATATGTTAATTGAAGTGAGGAAACTTCAAATCTGCAAAAAAATTTTATTTTAGAATAAAATCGTATATAGATTAAAATTAAATTACCTAAATTTATAAATTATTTTCATACAAATTATCGTTTACAATAATACTCTGATCAAAGTATACTCTGATAATGTATATAGTTCTTAGTGCATATAACATAGAAGTACGTATAAAAGAATGCAGAATATAATTTTACAAAATCATTTTTTTTTAACTTTTATCTTGTTGCATTAAAATGTTAATTATAAAATAATATTAAAAATTATTACATATTACACTTAGGAAACCAAACTTAGGAAACCAAAATGGATTTTAAAAAAGGAGAAAAAATTTATAAATAAAATACCTATATTTGGAACATTTATGGAATATTTATCTAATTATAAATCTAATTATCTAATTATAAATATTTCGAATGTAATTATTTAAAAGCGTTATGTACAAAAATCTCTAGCAAGAAATAGAATAAGTTAAAACGTCAGGAACAATTACTAAAAATTTATAGATCTCACTAGAATTTATTTTCATATGTAAAGATAACGCGAAACCTAACCTTTGTTGCATCTCAGATCCGACCTTCATTCTCGACTTCAAAAGCCTTTCTTACACCCTTTCCTGCCATAAATCAACGTTGTTTCATGTAAGAAAATTATTCTTAAGAAGGTTATATTAACATTGTTTTACAGAAGAAAATCAACTTCTGAATTTTGTAACAATTCTTTAAAGTATACAAGGTGTCCTAAAACCACCGAATATTCTTTTAATGGCAGATTCCTTAGAACATTCAAGACAAAAATCCTAGTACAGAAATGTCGAGACTGCAAGTAGTTTTTAATGGAAAGTAATTATATTTCACATATGACAGGATTGAGATTTCACGCAATCAAGCACGAAATAACAAGTAATAAAAGTGCTCTTTTTAAAGAAGAGAACCTAAGTGACCCCTTTCTTATCATATTAATATCGATACTAATATGTATCTTTTAGTATGCTCCCTCCTTCAAACACTATAAAAAAATTTGTAAAATAAATAAACCTAATTCTATGATAGCGTACCACAACAGTCTCCTTCTTGGTTATTGATATTGATCGACCACTTTGATAGCTGAAGTTGAAACATGTCGCAAATTTTTACTTGAATCATTTTTTGATGTCTTTAGTTTTTACATTTATTATTCTATTATTTGTAAAAAGAATGTAATGCGTAGAGAAGCGGGAAAACGTGTAATGACAATGCAATTGTAAATTTACGATAATCATAATATCATAAGAAGAGAGTCACTTATAGGGACACTTATAGGAGGTCACTTTTATCACTTGTCATTTCTTCACTGCCTGAGCGCACGAAATCACTTCCCATTTAAAAACTATTATATTACATGTATAACCTCGACATTTTCGTATTAGAATTTTTGTCTTGAAATGTTTTAAGGAATGCCATTAAGAGGACATAGCTGCCATTAAGAGGACATATTTGCCATTAAGAGGATATATGGTGATTTTGGGGCATTCTGTACATTACAACAAATTATCTTTTTTAAAAAAAGGTACAAAAAAAGCGCCAAGTATACACATCGCAAAAGAACGCGTTCAAAAAAGAATTCTTGTAAAAGATTGCTCAAATCTTCTCTAAAAAAGTAATGATATTAAAAAATTACACCAAATATAATAAATACAAATAATAATAAATATTTTAATACAAATAATTTTAATACAAATAATTCAATACAAATAAATATTTTATACTAAACACTTGGTGCTGCTAAACACAGCCAACGGCACGCTATACTATTTTGCGTACTACAATACATTTTTTACGAGAGCCAATAAAGATGCAGAATTTTAGACTTAAAACTTAATTCTAATTGGCTCTTGTAAGCAAACCAATTAACAAAATAGTATCGTGTACTGCTTAAGTTAGAACAACTATATTTGTAACTTTCTCTCTCTCTCTCTCTCTCTCTCTCTCTCTCTCTCTCTCTCTCTCTTTCTTTCTTTGGAAATAAGGTGGTCGTGTGTCACATCGCTCCCTAAAAATCACCTACTTTGCGGTGGTTGAAGGGGGTTAGTGGGAACCAAAGTTGAACCATAGCGGTTCTGATATATACCATCTGCAGTTGTACGTTATTTAGTCAGAATGTGCTAATTTACATGAGGGAGAAGTGAACTTTTCTATATGACTTTTCGGTGGTCGAAAGGCAGGTATCTATACAGGTGCCAGCGTGGATGATTCGGCAAGTGTGATTGCTACGAGCACAAATGCTTGTTAGCGGCCGCGGCCGATAATTCAGTGATATGGACAAGTTGTATGCTGAATATCGATGTTTGGCATGTAAGAAGCCAATTAACCCTTTCGCATGTAAGAAGCCAATTAACCCTTTCGCTTCGGCAGTCCAGTCCGCCGAAGTGTCGTCACTGAACGGAAGCACGCGCCAGAAATGTGCACAGTGCGCGTGGTTTTTGTATATACGTTTTTCTAAGTCACAAATAACAACTGTGCTTAATAAAACATCGTTGCTCTAATATAACACGTATAGTTCACATTTTTAATATGAAAAGACTTATACAAAATTATATTCTAAAAACATTAGACCAATTACAGTTGACATATTTTTAGGTGTTTATATATTTACAAGACTTTACGATTAAATGCTTAATATAATTAATAATGTAATGTATAGTACTTGTATACACGTCATATGGATGCCGGATATATCCGGCGCTCGTACGCACAAGTCGTCGCGCGGATGCCGGATATATCCGGCGCTCCAAGCGAAAGGGTTAAAAGTCAAGTAGTGGCATGTAAGTCTTGTGTGAAACTGTTTTATCACCCGGGATGTGTTAGTAAACATAAAGTGTACGATAAGAATCGAGAAGTAGTTGCTTGTCCGGGTCCGTATGAGAAATTTTTAATCGAGGAAGATAAATCATTGGCAGTGGAGGGGAGAAGCAGGGAAAGAATAGGTTCCATAGGTTCAACAGAGCCTATGGAAAGTACAACGAGTATGGCAGGAATATCAAGCATTGATGTAAAGATAGATTGGCTTGTGAAAACAATGAAAGTAATGAAAGATGCATCAGTTTGTAGGAGGGAAATCAAATTGATAATTAAAGAAATTGTCCGACAAAAAATGGGAAGTATAAAACAAAAGCTGGAAGATCTGAAAGAAATGATACAACGAGGAGCAGGAGAATCAGCAGAAGGATTCTTAAGAAGTTACAGTGACGTGATTAAGGAAAGTAAGAAGAAAAATGTAATAATTGTTAAACCAAAAATGCAACAAGAGAGTAAAACAACTAAACAGATGATTAAAGATAAGATTGATATCAAGAATATGGAAATGGGAATAACGAAATTGAAGAAAGGTAGTAAAGGAACAGTGATTATGGGATGTAAGACTGGAGAGGAGATGAAAAAATTGAAAGATACTGTGCAGGATAGGCTGGGAGAAAAGTTCAATATAACGGAGGTAATGCAGATGAAACCCAAATTGAAAATCATTAATATTGGTGAGGAAGAAATTAAAATGATGGACAAGGATTTAATAGATATAGTTAAGAAACAGAATAAAATTGAAATAATGAAGGATGTATTTTACTTTAAAATATTGAAGAAATTAGTAAAAAAGAGAGAAAATAGCAGATGAGAGGAAGAAGAGAAGAGAATGGATCAATGATAATGAGGTGGATGAAGGAACACATGAGTTAATGTTGAGGAAAGAAAAATTAAATGTGGGAAGGAGGAAATGTCCTGTGCTCAATTATGTTAGTGTTAAAAAATGCTTTAAATGCTGGGGTTATTATCACCTGGCAAAAAACTATACGAGAAATGAAATCTGTCATAAGTGTGCAGGAAGTCATAAGGAGAGTGATTGTACAGCAACTAAGAGGAAATGTGTAAATTGTATGTTTAAAAATAAAACATACAATTTGAAAATAGATGAGGACCATGATGCCCCTTAGTGCAGATTGTCCGACATTCAAGAGGGCATTGAAAGAAGAAAAGAGAAGAGCTGGCTGGGAAGATAGTAAATAGCAACCATGAAATAAGGAGGAGATATTATACACAAATGCATAAAGTCTAACAGCACATAAGGATGAGATGCATCATCAGGTTATGAAGATGGTAAACCCTGCATTTGTAGCATTATCGGAATCAAGATTGACTAAAGAAATGGAGGATAATGAAATTAATGTATACCGGGTTATAGTGTGATTAAGTGTGATGCGGAGAATAGAAATACAGGAGGTGTTGCTTTATATGTGAGGAATGATATTAAATATGAAGTAGTGTTGGAGAAAAAGTTAATATCAAATTGCTGGTGTGTTGCGATTGAAGTGAAAGAAAAAGTATATAATGGAATAATAGTAGTATTATATTACTCACTGAGCGCGTCGAATGGTGATTTTATCAGATTTATAGAGGATATAGTGGAGGAATTAATAATAAAAGAAGAGTGTATAGTTATAGGAGATTTTAATATAGATTTTTTGGTAGACTCGTTTTACACAAGAAATGTAAAAACAATTATGCAGAGCTTGGGTATGAAACAGTACGTGTTGGAGCCGAGAATTACGAAAGACAGTCAGACGATTATAGATTTATTATTTGCCAATAGTAAAGTAAAAGTTCAGGTAATTCATGAGCCAAAAATTACGGACCATGAATGGTTACTTGGATGGTTAATTGGAAAAGTAGAAATGAAAATGACTAAAGATTGTAACAAATATAGAGAATTCAGGGCTAGAAATTACAAGGAATTTAATGTAGATGAATGTATCAGAATATTAGGAGATAAGGTAAAGAAAAATCAGGAAAATGGAAGTTGATCTAAGGGCACAAATATTTATTGACAATATAATAGATTCGTTGGACATTGCAGCGCCATGGAAAAATTATAAGATTCCAAAAGTATGGGAGGGGAAGAAATGGTTTTCAGAGGAAATAAGAGAAGTAGCGGCAAGAAGGGACAAAACCTATAGATATGCGTTGAATATGAATACAGATCAGGCATGGTGCAATATAAAATTCTAGGAAATAGTGTAGTTAGTATAATTAGGACAAAGAAAAGAGAATATTATGAAAGTAGGATAGATTATAATAAAGATGATGCTACAGTAATGTGAAAAACGTTAAAAGAAATAGTTAGAGATGAACCATTATATCTAAAAGAAAATGAGAATATAGATTTTGAATCGTTATGCAACAGAAGGAGGTAATACAGCGGATAAATTCAATTTATACTATATAAAGAGTATAGACAATATAGTAGATAGTATAAAGGGAAATAGCTCAGACAGGTGAGTGTAAAATGGAAAAAAAAAACGAAAAACGATTTATTGTAGATAGGGGAATTATGGAAAACTTTGATATGGTAGAAATGAATGATCTTGAGAAAATTGTAATGAATCTACCGAATAAGAAAGGTATAGAAGAAGGAATAAGTAGTGATATATTAAAAGCAGCGTTTCATACGATAAAAGAGGAATTCCTTGATTTAATAAATAGCTCTCTGCAGAAAGGATGTTTTCCAGAAAGTTGGAAAACATCAACAATAATACCGACACCAAAGATAAGCAAAGCGGTAAAAGCAAGTGATTATAGACCGATTAATATGTTACCTGTATATGAAAAAGTGTTAGAGTTGGTAGTGAAACAGCAGCTTGAAAAGTATCTAGAAGTTAATAATGTTATAACGGAACATCAATCGGGTTTTAGAAAAAAATATTCGTGTGAGACGGTGATCCAAAATGTTATTGATGATTTGATGACTGGAAATTGATGATTAGTGAGAAGAAAATGGTAGGAGTAATAAGGTTTTATGGATCTAAAAAGAGCATTTGAAACAATAGATAGAAAAAGATTACTAGAAAAGCTAGAACAATATGGAATTAGGGGAATAGTTTTAGAATGGTTACGACCTAACAAATAGGACGCAAAGAGTGCGTTTCAAAAATGAATGGTCTAGGATAAGGAATACAAAATATGGTGTACCACAAGGTTCGGTATTGGGACCTTTGCTATTTATAATATACATAAATGATATAATAAATGTTTGCTCACTACAGTTTAAAAATGTTTGCAGACGATACGTCAGTGTTTGTAGAAAGCGAAAGTATTGAAGAATTAGAGAGAAAATTGAATATTGCATTTAATATAATAAAGGAGTGGATGAATATAAATATGCTAAAAATGAATGCAGAAAAAACGAAGTACATGATTGTTAGAAGTGTAAGGAAAGAATTAAAGGGGAATATGGTATTGAAATGTCTGGATGGGACTGAAATTCAAAGGGTTAATTTAATGAAATATTTAAGTGTAATTATTGATGATAGGTTGAAGTTTACAGATCATTGTGATTATATACTAAAGAAAATAGGGAGGAAAACGAGTTTCTTAAATTGGTAATGTTATATCAGCGTACACAAAATGTATAATATGTAAGACAATCATTGCACCGCATTTTGAAGATTATGCGATATTATTAATAGGAATGGGTGAGACACAGCTTGATAGGTTACAAGTGGTGCAGAATAGAGCAATGAGAATTATACTGCAATGTGATAGACGTACCAAAGTAGAGTTAATACTGCAGACGCTACAATTTATGAATATTAGACAAAGATTAAGATATAATAGGATGTACATTTATTTTTAAGATTCTTAATGGTATGTTACCTCAGCAATTAAGAAAGAAGCTAGAAATAGTGGAAAGTGAGGGGGAGAGACAAACTAGACAGGCAGGGGACATTGTATTGCAATTTCGTAGAACTAAGAGCGCGTAGAAGACGATATTTTATGATGGAGTAAAATTGTATAATGCGTTATCAGCGGAGATAAAACAATTTAAACTAATTAATGTTTTTAGCGCTTGTTAAAGAAACATATTTGTAGCTCAAATAGCTGAGAAAGCTAAATAAAGATTTATCAATCAATCAATCTCTCTCTCTCTCTCTCCCTCCTCCCTCCCTCCTCCCTCTCTCTCTCCCTCCTCTCTCTCTCTCTTTTTCTCTCTCTCTCTCTCTCTGTTCTTTTTAGCAGCGCCAAGTGTTTAGTATAAAATATTTTATTTGTATTAAAATATTTGTATAAATCTGTCTACTTAATATTATTACGAAGAGTAATAATAAAGTAATAAATTTTTTGTTTGCATAAATACTTATTTTTATAGTTGGCGTAATTTTTTTATATCATTACTTTTTTAGGAAAGATTTGAGTAATCTTTTACCGAAAGTTTTTAACATATATTAAAGTTGTTTTTTACAAGAATTATTTTTTGAACGCGTTCTCTCGCGATGCGTATACTTGGCGCTTTTTTTGTTAAGAATTACACGGCAGAGATTTCGAAAATCGTGTTGCATTCTGTCAGTGGATACAAAATCAAATGCACATTAACAATAAATTTTAACAAATTTAACAAATAAGATTTAATATCAATATGCATCAATGCAAGTTAACATAAAATATAAATATAAAATAAATGTCATTACAGTCTAAATCAGAAGAATATTATGCATTCCACCAGTGTTACAAAACGAAGGAAAAATTAATGTAAACAACTATACATCAATGGGTGGAATACAGGGTTTGGAACTACGTTGTAAAGTTTCGCTCGTTGTTTTTACACTCTAATTAATCCATCTTTCCCAAGATGTATACTATTCTTCCTAACACTACACTACTACTTTCCTACACTACTGCAGAAGTGAATTCTCGTGTGGTAATACTATTATCGTGTCGAGATTTTTATGTCGTCGAAGTATGTGTCCATTTTTTACGTTATAATTGAATTTTAATTGTTGTAATGGAGTTAAATACTCATTAGACCACCGGTTCCAAAAGTATTGTCATATCTGACTCAGTAGTCTATCTGTTTAAACAATTAATAAACCAATTTGCATACCTGCTGACCTACCGCTTCTCATGCGCTGATTCGCTCAGGCGTTTTTACGTATTACTCAATAATTATTGTGAATTTTGCAAAATGAACTTTTCTTCTCAATTTGATCCAATCTATTATTACTTTTCATTTGGTAACTAAAAAATTATACCCATACATACGCACTCATGCACATAGCAGCGACCGTGGCGCTATGAAATATGCGCTGTTCTAATAAGCTAAAAATCTTGGACCAATAAACCATCAATTTTATTCAATTGTTTACCTCTCGATGAGAAAAGCAAACTTACCGAGAGTATTTTGTCTTGAACACTGTACAATCTGCCTGCTTGTATAGGAGTAAGGAGTAGACAGTCAACAGTGGGGGTACAGAGAAACAAATATATTCTAGACCAATTCCACGTAGGCTAAATCCACCACAATATTATTACTATTTATTACTATTGTTATTACCACTGTTACTGCTACTGCTACTGCTACTGTCACTGTTACTACTACTATAATGTATGTTAAGCGTGCGAAAAATGAAGTATAGTTCTATAAAAAACTTTCTACTATGTAATAACACTATATTTTCTACTATGTTTATAATGTTTTTTACTTTCATTAAAGAAGGAACATTTACAACTATCTGTACGTGCAAGTACTGTTTCATTTTGTAAGTATATGTATATAGAGTTATGAAATA
Source organism: Crematogaster levior (assembly GCA_901521435.1). Taxonomy (NCBI): domain Eukaryota; kingdom Metazoa; phylum Arthropoda; class Insecta; order Hymenoptera; family Formicidae; genus Crematogaster; species Crematogaster levior. The sequence goes on from CABEGB010000634.1 coordinate 58,123, forward strand.
AGTTATGAAGGTATTTTTTAAAAAGTAAATATGTTTAGCATACAAAAATTTACGTATTTTATCGTGACATATCATATGTACTTCCAACATCTTACATGTAATCTTAAAAGAATAAAGTATGTGTTTTTTTATGAAATGTTATTTTGTATATTATTGCCGCTAGTATTATTATACAGGGTCGAAGGAGAAGCTTGTATAAATGAAGGAGAAGCCTTTACTTACGCACAGTAAAATTGAACACGTTGCATTTACACACTGTGCTATTAAGTACATAAAATTGCACACCGTTCGATTGGACACGTTTCAGTTGCGCCGTTTATTTGGACATACAATTTGCTCACTTCAGTTAGACACCGTTGCTTTTGGACACAACACATATTTTAAAAATAAATTATTAAATATATAATTATTAAATATACGTAAATGCATGTAAAATGTGTTTTTTAAATTTTTACAAATGTATTATTAATAATTGTAACGATGCACCCCGAAAATGCATCATACTGCCGGTCCGAATACCTGACCAAACAGCAAGACGGGGCACGGTGCGCCCTATTATTTTTAAATAACACCAAATATTCCGAATTCGAAATGCGTGTGTGTGAAGCACACAGCCTCGCGTTATCAAGGAACCGAGCGACTCCGGGAAAACACGAGCGCCGCGAAATTACAAAGCCGGAACCGTTCCCCCACTCTCACGCACCACCGACGGAGGCTAATCCCCTTTCCGGAATAATTAGCCTCTCTTTTCGAGTATAAAAAGACGCTCGAATTTAACAAGATACCGATTCCGGAGCGAGCCAGCAGACGCTACACGCCGACACTAGCGAGCTACCCCAGATCCGTTCCTAAGCGACAGAACCAGGAGGTCGAGCGTTCCCGGTCTCTGCCGAGTATTCTGGGTAGTCGCCTTCCAGACTAAACCCGCCGGGTAACAACATCGTGGGGTAGAGAATACTCTGCCTCCACCGAGAATTCTCCGTCATTGCCAACCGCCGGATCCCGACACGATACGAGACATGGCGGGGGGGGGGGGGGGTAGAGCGTACTCTGCTTCCTTCGAGGTTTTTCGATTCTCAGAGCACCCAGCACCAGTGCCCATCCCGCATAAGATGTCGACCAGCGTGTAGTGAAGTGTTCTCCACTACCGCCGAGATAGTGGTAGTAATAATCTTTTATTACAGTAGGATTTACTATAACTATAATATAACACACGATGCTTCCGCTTCCGGTGCGAGGTGTGTGAACACGCGGTTCTGTCGTGGGAAAATAGACAGGGTGCAGAGAGTGAGAGAAGGTGTGAGTGCAAGGTGAGAGTGTGCAGGGTAGAGGGTGGAGTGTGGGGACAGGTGAGGGGGAAAGAGGGATAAAGGATAGGGATAGAGCAGAGGGAGAAAGAAGGAGAAAAAGGTAGGTAACAAGGCAGGTGACGGTCAGAGTTGCCAGATTCTCTAGCACTCAAGTCGCCGTCAGAAACCTCTATGGTAGCCCAAAGTCGCCCAATCATACAAAATACGATTTTCTGTGCGAAATTTGAAAAAAATATTATGTATATAACGCATAGTGGTAATAGTAGTTTAGAGGTATTATATACAACATTACTGACCAATAGAAAAACATTACCTACTTACCTTTGGTCCAGTCTTCTTTTTCCCACTCTACATTATAACTTTTCTCGTACTTTCCCCACTTACCCATTTTCAAAATATATTATATATATTAAATTTTAATCTAAATTTTTGCGCGGGTAAGTATACAAAAGTCTACCATGCAGTATACAGAAATGTGATTGACTTAGGGTGCGTTCGAATGTCACTACTGAGTTAAAGCGCTTCTAGCGGCAATCTAGTGAACTTATAATGCGCGAAATTTAAAATTTGAGCTACGGCATTGAGAAGTATTGCATATAATCCAAATCGCATAATTTTTCTTCTTTTTTTATAGCGATAGCCCAAAATCGCTCAAATAAAAATCGCTTATCGCCTAATCGGCGATATATCGCCAAATCATATTTTTTGTCGCCGCGCGAGGCTCTCGAGTAGCTCAATTGGCGACTTATCGCCCAATCTGGCAACCCTGGTGACGGTTGGGCATAGAACATAAGGTATTAGAGAGGAGAAGAGTGGGGAGTAGCTGACAGTTAGGCATAGAGTATAAGTAGGTAGAGAGGAAGAGAGTAGTAGGATAGGAGAAAAGAGAGGGAGCAATATGGAGAGAAAACAGGGAGTAGGCAGATGGATAGATAAGAAACAGATAGAGAAATGTAGCAGCGTGGGAAGTACGGGCACAGTATAAGTAAGAACAGTAGGTGCACTCTAAAAGATTTGCCGTCAATGTCTGTTCTCGCGCATGCGCGAGATGCACAACCAGCAATATGGCCGGTCCTGTCACACTATTCAACTGTATTCAAATATAATAGCCTTCACATTACACTTGCTGTAGAGAATAATTAAAATTAATATGAAAATAAGTAACAGAAGTGGCTACCGATGCGCATTTAAAAATTGCAACAGTGTGACAAGTGGGAAAATAGGATCGAAAGAAACTTTATTTCGTTTTCCAAAAGATGCAGAGAGGTATTTGTTATACACACATGACTATACATGTGTATTATATTAAAATAATATAACATATTTCTTAGTAAAATTAAAAATTATGATAACACACATACAGACAAAGAGAAAAGCCTGATCTACAATGTTCTTTTATTTTTTATTTTTTGTTTTTTCCTCTTCTTTTTTTAACTTTTTAACGCCTTATTTTAAGATAAAAATAGACGAAATTTAGAAGATATAAAGAACATGTGACAAAAAAACACAATTGTCACTAAAACAGTACATCGAAAAGGCAACAGATAAGAAAAAGATCAAGAAAGAAAAAGCAAAAAACACTGTAGATCAAGCTATAGAAACATATGTACTTATATATTATAATATGTTATTAAATTTAAATGTAATATGCAAAATAAAGTGAGATATATCATATTTTTAAGGTGCAAATTATGGATAAAAGCTTGCAGCAGGAAAGAATTAAATGAAAAGAGTCCTAAAACATTATATAATAGCTATCGAGTATGCACAAAGCATTTTAATAATAAAATGTTTTTAAATTTTGAAAAAACACGATTACAACCACATGCTATTCCATTTGCTTCTTTGGATAATATTAGTAAGTATATTTACAGATTATTTTAAATATTTAAATATATAAAGAGAGAGAGAGAGAGAATATATATACAAACTTATAAATATATTTATAATTAAACATACATGTTTTTTCATATACAATTAAAGTACTAATTATAATATTGGTATTATAGATGATTCTATGGATATCACAATAAATACTGAAACAACAGACTATACAGATGTATCTATTAATATGAACAAAGAAAATATGCCAGGTAGATTATGTAAATTTTGAACTTATTAATATTTCATATATTTTATATTAACCTAATGATAAATTTTGTAATTGTATTAAATATTAAATTGTAGAACATATTAAATCTTGTGAAGAAAAAAATACAGAGTCAAGCACGCAAACTCATTTGTCATTATTAAAAATGTCGCAACAAGAATGTGCAAGTAGAAATAAACTAAGGCAAGCTAAAGCAAGAATTAAGCAATTGGAAAACATGCTGCAAAAGAAAGAAACTATTGAAATAAATATGGACATATTAGATACGGCAGTGGATAAGTTTTTCCCACCAGTAACAGCAAGTTTTTTAAAAGAGCAAGCACGTCTCTTCCGACAAAAGAATAAAGGTAGAAGGTACAGCCCAGCTTTTAAAAATGCATGTTTGCGCATGTTTTATCGCAGTCCTAAATTATATAATCACTTTATACTTTCAAACTTATTTTGCATGCCTAATCCTACGACATTGCAAAGATTTACTCGAACGTGTCATTTAAGTCCAGGAGTGCATGATACAACATATAAAATGTTAAAAATGAAATTAGAAACATTCACAGAAATTGACAGATATTGTGTCCTATGCTTAGACGAAATGTCTTTAAAAGCTCATTTATTTTATAATTCAACAAGGGATAAAGTCATAGGTTTACAAGATACAGGATTAGATAATTGTACCCAAAATTATTTACCTGCATGTAGTGCAACAGTTGTGTTAATTAGAGGCATATTCAAATGTTGGAAACAACCACTGGCATATTTTTTTACAAATTCGACAATTGATAGTTGTCAATTAAAAGTTATTTTATGTGAATCAATCATTAGGTTGCAAAATATTGGACTCAAAGTTGTATGTGTAATTTCTGATATGGGCTCCAATTTTGTTAAATTGTCTGAATTACTAGAAATAAATTTCAAGAAACAGTACTTTGAAGTTAATAATAAAAAAATATATTATATGTTTGATGTACCACACTTAATAAAAGCAACGAGGAATAATCTTTTACGACACAGTTATGTAGATAGCGACAAGATTACATCATGGCAATATATAAACGATTTATATAATTTTGAAAAAAATAACCAATGTCGTGTTGCACCAAAATTAACAGATGCACATGTAAATCCAAATAATTTCCAACGAATGAAAGTTAAATATGCTACTCAGGTCTTGAGTCATACTGTTTCAGCTGCTCTTAACACATATATAAGTTTAGGTGTACTACCGGTCAAAGCTGCATTTACAGCTGAGTTTATAAATCGTTTCAATAAATTATTTGATGTACTAAATTCTTCCACGATATACAATAGTAATTCAAATAAACAAGCATTCACAAATTCAAGCGAACAAGTGCATTTCTTAAACGAAACCGTACATTTTCTTAAACGTGTAAAAGTAATATCTACAAATGGGAAAAATGTGACACGATCAATATCATCAATTAAAGGTTGGATTATTTCTATAAAATCGTTACTTCAATTATGGAAAGAAATTGAGCAATATCCAATTCCTATAACATTTTTATTTACACGCAGACTGAATCAAGATGCTTTAGAAAATTTTTTTGGTGCTGTACGTGCTCAACATGGCAATGCGTTCAATCCTACTCCGATTCAATTCTATTATTCTTTTAAAAAATTATTTTCTGTTGATTACTGTAAATTAAATACAGGAAACTGTGAAGTAGATAAAGATGAAGTATTGTCTAAATATATAAACTTTGATGAAACAAATATAACAAATATAACAGCAATTCAGACAAATAACGAAGAAAATAAATTTGTTAATTCGGAAATAGACAACTACGATTATCGTAATATGCCAATCACAGAGGAAAATGCATTTTATTATATTTGTGGATATCTATTAAAACGTTGTTTTACAAAACATGTATGCAAAAAATGTGAAATACTTGCAGAACAGGATGGTGATTTTGAAACTTCACGATTATATAGTTATTTTAAAGCATATGATAATACAGAAAAAGGTACATTTGGCAGTTTGCATATCCCAAGTACTACATTTGTTAATTATGTTAAAGAATTGCATACTGCGTTTTTTGAAAATTTTTCAATAATTACTCAGTCTAATGTAGTACAAACTTTTATACATGTCCTTACCAAAATTGAGTGTGTTCAGTCATGCCCAAACTTTCCCAAAGATTATTTACTTAAATTTTTCGTTAGAGTTCGTATATTTTTTACTTTAAAATTTATTAATAGAGATTTTAAAGAGCAAAAGAAACACAAAAAAAAGATAACTATTCTACAACATAAGTAAAGCTTTTATTAGTATTAGTAAAATATTATTTTATATTTATATTCTTCTTTTATTTTTATTAACTTTGTTTTTCTTATGCCCAAGTTCAATGTTGAATTTTCTTTTAATTTATGTGTAATTTTATTTCTGTATCTTATCTGCTTTAAAAAAACTGCTTAAAAAAGTTTGTTAACAAACTATGCATGTTAACGTTTGCATGAAAACTAAATAAACATAACATGAAAATACTAATGTTTTACATTTTCCTTTTTAATCTTCCATTTATTTACATATAAATAATATATTGCATACTAATAACATGATATGTTCATTTTTTACAGGTAAGCAACTTTTGCAATCGTAAATTTTAAAAAGAAATGTCAAGATAATGGTTTATTATGTGTGTATCAGGTTTATGCGCATTAACACACACGCGCGCGCGCGCGCGTGCGTGCGTGTACACACACACACACACACACAATACCGCGGCATCACACGGTAACGCACACACACACACACACGCGCGCGCACACACAATACAATACACACACAAAACACAACACACATCACACATACTTTTGCACATATGTCGAATGTGTATATATATATATATATTATATATTTACATACACATACACATATGTTAAATGCTAAAATTTTTTTAAAACACATAAGTTGAACATTATATTGACGTAAGTAATATTGCTAAATTAGTTATTGTTAAAATTAAATTAATCATTACTAAAATCATATAATAAAATCAGTATTTATATTTATTATATACATATATATGTATACATATATATATACACATACATATATATATATATAAATTTAAAATATATAGACATTTTTATACATTAATACATTTTATGTAAATAAATAAAGTATTTGTCTAAGAATAATAAGCAGTAGTCAGATTTCATTATTCAAATATGAGCGGGAACACAACCAACAACATGGCCGACGTTGAATATTAACATGAAAGGTACCGACATGAAGTGCACCTACTGTTCTTACTTATACTGTGGTACGGGGAGTATGGAAAATCTAATGAAAAAGAAAAGAGAGGGATCAGATGAGGAAAAAAAAGAAGAGGGGGGGGGAGCCCTTTTCATAGGAGTAAAAAGACGCAGAGATCACTGGTGAGAGAAGGAGGAGGAGGGGAGGGAACGGAGGAAAGAAGCGGGAAGGATAGGGGGGAGAGGGAAGGAGGTATAAGTGGAATAGAAGAGTTGAAAAAGATAATGGAAAATATATGGCAGGATCAAAGGAGAGGGAACGAAGGTGGGCTGAAAATGTTAGAAGAGAGAATGGAAGAGTTGAGAAGGGAGCAAATAGAAAGGGTTAAAAGATGGCAGATAGAAAGGGCAGAACTAATAAAGAGAGTTGAAAAAAAGATAAGGGGGATGGAGGGGGGAAGAGATAGGGAAGAAAGAGGAGGAAGGATGATAGAAGAAAGAATGTGGAGAATAGAGAGGGAGTGGGAAATGAGGGAGACTAATGAGGGATAACTAAAAAAATACGCATTGGACGACATAATATCCAAAATAAAAGTTGTTCCTGTCGAAGAGCGTCGTCGAATGATACCAAAATTGACCCTGCCCCCGCTCCCCTGGGGGTAGGGTGGGGGGCAACTTTTAAATCTCAAACGGGAACCCCCATTTTTTATTGCAGATTCGGATTCTCCATAAAAAAATAAGTAAGTTTTATTCGAAACATTTTTTTTGATTCGTGACAGATGGCGCTGTAAACGATGAAATAGAAAGATAGTGGAGGTAACGAAAGATTGAGACTGGGCATTGGATAACAATTTTTAAGAAAATTTTAGTAATTTTTATAACAATTTTTGAGGAAAGTACCTAACGAATCAAACTCCTCTCGCCTCTCACCTTCGGGGTACTTGTTTTCGGTGAGTCCCCTTGCCTCTCACCTTCGGGGTGCTTGTTTTCGGTGAGTCCCCTCGCCTCTCACCTTCGGGGTGCTTGTTTTTGGTGAGTCCCCTCGCCTCTCACCTTTGGAGTGCTTGTTTTCGGTGAGTTCCCTCGCCTCTCACCTTCGGGGTGCTTGTTTTCGGTGAGTCCCCTCGCCTCTCACCTTCGGGGTGCTTGTTTTCGGTGAGTCCCCTCGCCTCTCACCTTCGGGGTGCTTGTTTTCGGTGAGTCCCCTCGCCTCTCACCTTCGGGGTGCTTGTTTTCGGTGAGTCCCCTCGCCTCTCACCTTCGGGGTGCTTGTTTTCGGTGAGTCCCCTCGCCTCTCACCTTTGGGGTGCTTGTTTTCGGTGAGTCCCCTCGCCTCTCACCTTCGGGGTGCTTGTTTTCGGTGAGTTCCCTTGCATCTCACCATTCGATTAAATTAAATGTTCAAATTGATGACCGCCAACTTTGATGCACTTGTTGACTCGTGCTGCAAATGCCTGCACGCATCTTAAAAGCATGTCTGGTGTAATTGCGGCGCAAGCATCCCTTATTCGTTGCATCATATTTTCGCGGGTGGTAGGCGTTTCTTTAAAAACAACATCTTTTAGGTAACCCCATAAAAAGAAATCTGGCGAGGTAAGGTCAGGCGATCTGGCTGGCCAATTCACCATACCTTCTCTACCGATCCAGCGATTACAGTAAACTCGATTTAATACTTCGCGTGCTGCTAACGAATAATGTGCTGGAAAACCATCATGTTGAAACCACATGTTTTGTCGCAATTCGATGCTCAGGTCTTCAAGTAATCCTGGTAGTTCGTTTTCAAGCAGGTTTTTGTATTTTTCGCCATTCAAAGTACCATCAATAAAATATGGACCGATAAGTTTATCGCCAATTATTCCACACCAAACATTAACCGACCAAGGACGCTGATGGTTTACTTCTCGAATCCAGTGTGGGTTCTCTTCACTCCAATAATGCATGTTATGGCGATTAACTTCACCGTGGTTTGTAAATGTTGACTCATCGGAGAACAGTACACGGGCAAAAAAATTCTGGTTTGTTTGTATTTGATGAACTGCCCAGTGACAAAACGTTAATCGGTTTTGGAAATCGTTGCCTTCTAATTCCTGATGCATGGACACATGATAAAGATGAAATTTGTGTAGCTTCAGTATTCTCCAAACACTCATACGAGAAATTCCTGATTGGTGTGATATTTCTCGTGTGCTCGCATGTGGATTATGAGCTGCAGCAGCTAGGACTGCTACTTGATTGTTTTCTCCACAAACAGTAGCTGCACGCGTTCTTTTTTTCTGCTTTACACTCCCTTCAGTAGAAAACTGTTTAATAACTCGAACAAAAGAAGACCGTGATCGTACTTTGTCAGGAAAACGCTCAGCATAAAGATTGACTGCATCATCAAAATTTCTCTCACTTTCGCCGTAAATGTAAACCATTTCAATTTTTTCTTCAAAATTTTATATAAAATTCAGCCAAATCGGAGGGAGCCAATTCTGGTGTTCCCCTTGTAAGTAGAGAGGCAAGTGTCGAATAATCTTGTTGCAACTGAAGTCCGCGCCTACACAATTATGAGCACAGACCATAGAGAACCGCCGAAATGGATTATCTTACTATAGAAGAAAAAATTGAAATGGTTTACATTTACGGGGGTTCCCGTTTAAGATTTAAAAGTTGCCCCCCACCCTACCTCCAGGGGAGCGGGGGCAGGGTCAATTTTGGTATCATTCGACGACGCTCTTCGACAGGAACAACTTTTATTTTGGATATTATGTCGTCCAATGCGTATTTTTTTAGTTATTTCGATTTGTCAGGTTACATGGGACACCCTGTATATTTGCGAATCGCCTACATTGAATCTGTTGCTTAAATCGCAGTAGAGGTTTTGTAACGATGAGTTACAGATTAGAATTCCTTTTTGAAAAGGAAGCAGAGCCTTTCGATTACCAATTTTCATGGTTTCCACAGTTGACGTGACTTCAGCAAGAATATTATTCTGCTGCACAATATTAACGCCGTATCCATTTAATCCAGAATGATTTCCATATTTGCAAACGCTGTTAAAAATATCAAACCAATCATTGAATAGTTTTAAGAATTTAGCTGTTGCAGCCCATTCTGGACAATTGCTCATGAATTCTTGTGAACCACACCACTCAATTGCAGCTGCATTTGTAGCAGAAAAAATCTGTGTGGCGAGCTTAACATTCTGGCGTTGCGTTCCTTGGACGTCTAAATGATTTCGTGACAACTTAAATGCAATTTTTAAATCGGCACTGTTTATTTGCAATAATCTTTCCAAAGCTGCTGAGGTAATAAAATGTCCATTTATATGAAACCCAGAATCAATGAAATGATTTCTTAGTAATTTTAGTAGATGAGGAGCATCAAGGAAAACATGAATGTTTATATCTTCATGACAAGGATGTTGAAAGGACGTTTTGCCCTTTTCTTGTAAATCAATTAATTTTTTTAATAAATTGTAATTTGATGGCCCCAAATCGCAGGTCATTGCAAAAACAATATAGCCATTGTTATACAGTTGAGTGATGATTTCAAACAATATTTCTTTAGTGATATCTTTGTCGAAAGCATAAAAGATAGGTTGCTTCCATTTTTTAAACAAGCCTCGACCTACAACAACCTGACATTTTTTATGAGGTCCAATAACTCTCTCTTGTCTTCTTTCAATGGCTATTTGATTTGACAAATGGATTTCATCAAAACAGATCACCGTTGCTTTCTCCATATCTGTCATGCTTTGACCTTTGCATCTCATTATTTGCAAGACGTCCTTCAAAATACCTTCGTTCATGTCAAAATGTGCTACCCATCTTCGGAGAGTTGATAGTGCCGGAAGAGGAATTTTTTTTGTTTTTCTCAAATATCTGTAAGCTTTCGGGTTTACGCTCCTTAAAGATATTGCTGCCGCAATATCCACCGAAGACCAATGAGTCATCTTTTGCTTAGGGTTCATAATCATTTTAATTTGTCCAGGCGTGAAAAAAGGGCTTAGCATGTCTTGCAATTTTTTCTTCATCATCTTATCAAAAAGTTTATTCTTCCGAACCAGTTGTTGTTGAAGAACTTTATTTTTTAAAAGCAGGGATGCATTTTCCTTCATCAGCTGCTGTACTTCAGCGTTGTTAGAAACTTGCGATGAACCTTTACGATGAAAAAACATATTAGAAATAAAAATTAATTATTACAATTATGTACATTATGTATATTATGTAATATTTAAAATAATTATATTTGTTTTGAAAGTGAATTTGAAGTACTTATACGTTTGTGCAGAAAGCACAAATTTGAATTTAAACATTATTGATTATTACAAAATATGTGCACGTAATGTTTGGAACGTTTTGAGACTTTAATCAAAATGTAGTTAAATAAGAAAACTTAAAAAAAAAAGAAAAAACAAGTTATACATAATAGAAAGACGTACCAAAGTTATCATCATTTCTAGAGCATGATGCGACAGGACTCATTGAGCTCGATGCGATTGGACTCGCAGAACATGGTGCCATTTCACTCGCAGAACATACCATTTCACTCACAGAGCATAGTGCCATTTCATTAACAGAGCATGGTACCATTTTATTTGCAGAGTATGATGATGCGATTGGACTCGCAGAACATCATGCCATTTCATTCACAGAGCACGATGATACGACTGGATTCGCAGAGCTCGATGCGACACAGTCCGTAGCAATTTGTATGCAATGTGCCACAAAATCTGTTTCTGTAAGCATATTCAATATGTTATGTGGCAAATGAGATACAGTTGGGACGTAAGTCAGCAAGAAAGAATGGAATTAAGAAATATATATACATACCTAAAACGTTTTCCATCACAATTGGAATTGGAATTGCATCTGGTTTTAGTTTCCTACTTTTCACAGGACTATAAGCAGGCAATATTTTACGTAACCACGAAGCATTCTTATATTGCGAAAAATCGAAGTGTTCGGAGCAGACACGAGCTATATAAAAAAATTATTAATAATGTATTTTATCAATTTTATATTTTATTAATCTGTCGATATTATATACATACCGATTTTTGGATCCACGTTTTCCTTACACAACACTATCCATTTTTCTATCATTTCGTTCTTTTTTGGAAATGAAAAATACCTTACACCGGTATTTTTGGTATTTCGTGAATTGTTTTTGCAATTTTTTACCGCACACGACGGCATTTTAAAATATTATTTCTCGAACGTAAATAATAAAAACGCTATAAAGCACTACAAAAACTGCACGTATAACCTCTTTATCGTAGCACTTCGAAACCTGTCGCGCACTGTCGCGTTTCTATTTGTGATTTTCAAGATGGCGGAATCTTGTCACGCTTCCCCTTCCCTTCCTTGCGCAGAACGTGACGAAAATGCATTCGAGGAATGAGCACACCTTGTTTCTTACACCATGGGTAGAAGAAAAGAATTAGGGGAAGGTGAGGAGATACTTGCCAAAAGGATATAAATGGGGTGTACAGTTTGCCGGGAGAAAATGCAAGAAGAGAAAGGCGATGAGGGGTATGATTATGGTGATCAGGTGGGAGATGGCAGAGAAGGGAGTGGAGATAGAGACATAAGTAGAGGGGATAATTGTAGGAAGGGTAAGGAGAGAGGGAAAGATTAAGAATAGTGGGGGTATATGTTAATGGGGACTTAGAGAGGGTGCTGCAGAATGTAAAGAAATGGGTGGAAGAAAGAGAAGAAGGGATGGTAACGATTATGGGAGAAAGAGAAGAAGGGATGGTAACGATTATGGGAGGGGATTTTAATGCAAGAACGGGAAATAAAGGAGGGGGTGGAGAGGGGGAGGATGGGAAGGGGAGAAGGAGATTGGAAGGAAATCGAAGGATAAAAAGGTTAATAAAGAGGGAAGGAGATTAGTGGAATTTGTGGAAGATGGAGGATGGAGTATTTTTAATGAAGGGGTTAAAGGGAATGAGGAAGGGGAGTATACATACATACACAGGAAGTAGGGGATTGACTATGTAATAGGGGAGGAGGAGATGAGGGAAAAGATTGTTAGATTAGAGATAGGAGAGAAGATGGACTCGGATCACCATCCGGTGGAGGAAAGAAGAGGGAGAGGGGAGAGAAGGGAATGGAGGAAATGGTGGGATGAGGAGGGAGCAAAATTTTTTAGGAAGGAAATGAGGGAGATAAAGTTAGAGGGAGGTAGGCTTCAAGAAGAATGGGAAAAATTGGAGGATAGAATAAAGAGAACGATAGAGAAGGTGGAAGGGGGAAAAAGGGGTGAGAGGGAAGAAAAAGGGAGGGTGGTGGGATGAGGAATGCAGGGAGAGAAAGAAGATAGTAAGAAAGAAGTTGAAAGAGTGGAGGAAGGGAAAAGAGCAGGAGCAGGAGTATAAAAGGGCAAAGAAGGATTATCAGGAATTATGTAAAAGGAAGAAAAGAGAGGAAGAAGAGAGATGGTTAGAGATAGTACAAAAGACGAAAACGGAGGGAGAGGTATGGGAGATAATAAATTAAGAGAGAAGAAAAAAAGGGAGGGTAAATGAGGGGATTGAAGAAAAGGAATAGAGGGATTATTTTATGGACTTGCTTGGGGGGGAGGGGTAGAAGGGAGAGTAACAAAGGGAAAGAAGAAGGGGAGGGAAACAGATGTGGAAAAGGAAATAAGGAAGGAGGAGGTAGAAGAAGATAAGAGGATTGAAAGGAGGAAAGGCAGCGGGAATGGATGGAGTGGCAAATGAGGTGTGGAAGTATGGTGGGGGGGAAGAGATGAAAGAATGGATCTGGAATTTTTGCAACAGGATATAGAAAAGAGAGGGATGGCCGGAAATATGGAAAGAGGGAGTAGTAGTGCCAATTTTGAAGAAGGGAGAGGGAAAGGTGGTGGAAGATTATAGGGGAGTAATGCTCATGCCAACGGCATATAAAATCTACGCGGTGGTGTTGGCAGAGAGGTTGAAGGCAGAAATAGAGGAAAAAGGGATAATCCCGCACAATCAAACAGGCTTTAAAAAGGGAATGGGGACGATTAATACATTTACGTCCTAAATTATATGATTAATAAACAGATGGGAAGGGAGAAAGGTAGGTTGATAGCGCTGTTCGTAGACCTAAAAGCGGCATTTGATACGATGGATAGGAGGTGCTGTGTGAGACAATGAGAGAAAAAGGGATTAGAGAGAGTTTAGTAGTAAGAGTAGAGGAAATGCTAATGGAGACAAAGAGTAGGGTAAGAGTAGGAGATGAGGTCAGCAGGGAATTTTGGACAGCGAGAGGGCTAAGGCAAGGATGTTTGCTGAGCCCAATAATGTTTAATGTATTAATAGCAGACCTGGAGCAAAAGATGAAAAGGGTGAGATGGAGAGGGATAGAGTTGGGAGATGAAAGAGTATACACGTTGGCTTATGCGGACGATATAGTTATGGTGGCAAAGGAGGAAAGGGAATGAGGAGTATGATGGAGAGATTGGAGAGTTACTTGGATAGGAAAGGGTTAGTTTTGAATGTGAATAAGAGCAAAATTATGAGACTTAGGAAGGGGGAGGGAGATGAAAAAGAGTAGATTGGAAGTGGAAAGGGAGGAAGATAGAAGAGGTGAGGGAATTCACATATTTAAGCTATGTGCTACAGAGGAATGGTGGGCAGGAAGCACATGTGAGGGAGAGAGTTAGAAGGGCAGCAGCAGTGGTGGGGCAGAGGGATAGAGGGTTATGGGGGATAGGAAAGAGGAAATTTGGGAAAGATTGGGAAAGAAGAATATGGTTATTTGATAGATTAGTATGGACGGTGATGAGTTATGGGGTGGAAATTTGGGGGTAGAAGAAGAGATTAAAGATAGAGGGGATAGAGGAAAGGTATTTAAGATGGGTGCTAGGAGTTGAGGGGAAAACACCAGGGTATTTAGTAAGGGAGGAACTGCAGAGGGACGAGCTGGAAGGAAAAATGGGGAAAAGAGCGTGGAATTTTGAGGAGAGACTGAGGGAAGGAAAAAGGAGTATCCTAGCAAAGAAATATTTGAGTGAGATTAGGGAAAGATGGAGTAGAGGAAGAGTTAGGAGGGGCTAGAAGGGGGAAAGGAGGGAATTTTTTGAGAGTAGAGGTCTAGGGATAGAGGTAGTGGAAAGAAGAAGGAGGGAGGAAAATGATTGGTAAATAAAGAATGGGAAAAGGAGGAAAGAGGAAGGCAGAGAAGAAACAGATGGAAGAAAATAAGGGACTCGAGATACAATAAATGGTACAAGAACATAAAGGGGGAGGAAATACCGGGTTATTTGAAAAAAGGTTGGGGGAAAGTAGGTGACAGAGGATAGCAAGATTTAGATTGGGGAATGAGATGAGGGAGAAGAGATATTGGGAGGAGAAAGAGGAGAGGTTGTGTAGACTATAGAGGAGAGGTGGAGAAGAAAAGTGGAGAGTTGGGAGCACGTATGGGAGAGGTGTAGGGATTGGGGAATGGAGGGAGGAGGAATTTGGCAGAAGGAGGTAGGCAGGGTGTTGGGAGAAGAGGGAGAGGGAGAATGGTGGATGAGGTTGGTGGAGGGAAAGAGGCGAGATGGGGGAGGAGACAAGAGGGGAGGAGAGAGTGAGTGATGAGGAGAGAGAGAGAATAGAGAGGCATCAGATTGAAGTAAAGTAATAAATGAGTAAGGAGTAAAGAGTAGATAAAAACATAATTGGGCAAAGCAAGAGGAAGCGGAAGCCCGGGAGGCGTGTGTGTGTGTATATAGGGTGTGGGCGTGAACGGAAGACCGGCACGCGCTAACACTTGTTAGATTAAGATATTAAGTTAGATTTAAGTTAGGTTAAGATGGAGTGTGAGATTTTTTGTAAAGAATTGTAACCCTGAGCGGAGCAAAACAAATAAACTAATATAACACATGATGCAAAACAAAATTAAAATTGTAAATGTTATAAGTAAGATATCTCGCTGCCTCTGTCACTGGCACGTACACTCATCAATTTCTTTGGATCTTTTGTAAGGGTTTTGACAATGAACTTTTACCGCGATGAGTTTGCGAATTTTATTGACCTCGTATGATAATTGCTAGCGAAAGCTTATACTTTCTTATTTCTTTTTATACTGTTACGTCCTGTGGACTCAACGATTTCTTTCTTTCTCAAATGCATATAACCGTTAACCTACACAAACGAAATACTTGCAAGAAGCAAAAAACGACGGTTGTCAATTAACGCTAATGCAAGCTAAGGCAGTCGCTAATATTGTGCTGGATGCTATCACTGCAGCAAATAAGATAAAATCTAGTGCCATGCGGAAGCGGATCTTCCGAATGCAGCCGAAATTTAATTAATAAAACGCGACACACAAATTTATGAAGACTCCAGATATCAAAGATCACTCAAAAAATAATTCAAAAATAATTTAATCATTTGAAATAAATCATTTGAAAAATGTTCAACACTGAGAAAACAAATACTTAATTGAAGATATAATTCAGATTATTAACCATAAAAAAAGGAATGATAATTTGAACGATAAACCAAGTACTAGGAGAACATGGGCTCAATATCTGACTCATTAATGGACAACCGAAAAATCACGCCATAATCAACAACGATTTATTAAAAGTTATCAGTCCGAATAGTGATTCCCTGTTCACTGACGAAATACCGACAAGAATTTGTGCACCATAGAGCATCCCAGTAATCATGACTTTATGTCCCAGCACATCCTGCCAAACTCCTATATAAACCGCGAGATCGTGATCAATGAATCAATAGTTAATAGTGGTTTCTAATCCAGTGCCAAAACTCGGTCCTCCAGTCCGTCCTCATAGTTGATCAGTGTCGACTCTGTGCGTGAGTGCTTAGCGTGGAATCAATCTTGGGCAAGCCACTCGCCCAAAGACCATCTTAAGTACTCAATACACGAGAATACCACCGAGAGCAATTGGTTATCCGAGGGAGCTCATCAACAACTCGCTGTCGCCAAGTATAAACCACTCCAGATTCCAGCAAGTAATAAGTCTCCGAATTTCTATCTCACCTATTTCAATCAGGGAAGAACAAGGCTCATGAGGAAAAAGGCTCTCTGGCACTTCCCAGGAATTAAAATCTTGTATTATCGCATTTCACATTTCCCCTCCGCTACCTCGGATTGGCAGATCGCATTTTAACTCGCAGCAACACTGCTGTCTCGAGTTGGCTTCTGCACTCATAGCGGTTTTACTTTCGCTATTCTGGGGTGACAGATCGCAATTAACTTGCAGTAAGTCTGCTGTCCCAAGTTGGCTTTCTGTACATTAACTCGTAGCGATCATATCCCAGCATTCGTTCTGATTTTACTTCTGCTATTCTGGTTTGGCAGATTGCACTTTAACTCGCAGCGACACTACTGTCTCAGGTTAGTCTTCTGTATATTAACTCGTAGCAGTTTTTAATCTCGGAATTCGGGTTGATGAAAAACTCACTATTTACTCCAAGTAATTCTAATAACAATTCCAGTCGATTTCCATCCAGAGTAAGTCGAACTTTAATAAAACGTTAAATCATTTGGTATAACGGAACAAAATTTTAGTATATTTGCAAAGACCTTTTTTCCCGTAAATAAGACGACTGTCCCGAGCGATCGCTAAGCGGAAGTGGAACCTTCGGAACCGGCGAGCGAGCAAATTGACGTAGAGACCACCCCCACAATTAACGACGAAGTATTATCTTTACTTCAGTCGCCTTCCTTTCTGGGGTTTTCTCCCCTCTTATTCCCCGATACATTCACCCCCTTCTTATTCTGTAGCTAGATCCTCGAACAGGTGGACAGGGTTCCGTCTCCCGCTCTTTTTACTTTCAGCGTAGAATTTTTAGAAGAAGTAGTTATGATCCTTTTTTGCCCGCGCACCTTCTATAGAGATGCCGTTTTCGGGATTCCATCACTTTCCAGTATACACCAAATCAATAGATCAAGGAACCTTTTATTAGGCTCCTATGAATTTAACCTTAACGCCCTTCTAACAAGATTGAGAAATGTCCATCCCGACGATGAGAGTCCACCTGCCGGACTCTCGATACTCCTACTCAGTTCCAGTAAAGTTGTTTGAGCACTACTTTTCCCTTTCCTCCATTTCCCTAGAAGAGATTCCTTGATGCCTCTCCCCTCTTACCTTACCTACAAATAGTGTTTCTGATTTCTCGACATTTTTTATTTCTTGAGAAAGACCAATACAATTTCGCTAATTCTCGAGAAATCTCGAGAATTCTCGAAAAATTATATTTAGTAAAAAAAGATATGTAATTCAATTTTAGGTCACATATTTATTATTGCTTAACTTTACTAATTTTATAAAATTATATATAAATTTTGTAAGTATAAAAACACTTAATGATATTAACTATTAAGTTAATACGTAAAAATAAAATATATTTGTACAGTTTGTACTCATTGTCAGTCTTTTAACAATTATGAAAGACTTTTATAAAAAAAAACATTTTAATTAGTAATTATAAGATAAAAAATAAAATATTAGTTTTCTCAATAAACAGTAATAATAAACATTGGACATGCGACATCGGATATTAATGAAGGAATTAAAACTGTAAATAATCAAAATAAAATATTTATATTTCTTCTAAAAATTATTTCTGTGATTTGAAATAACTTTTTAGAAAACATAATGCATCTAGCGTTGTGTCTGCCATTCGAGACCTTTTTTTGTGACAAAATCATTGGCAATAGAAAAATTGCGTTCATTTTGCGTAGAAGTCGGTTTAATTGTAGACATTGCATTATAAAGTTTTTGCAAATTTTCAGTTTTTGTTCCAGTTGTTTCAAATATACTAAATTCCTTCGTTAATGCCCGATGTTTATCATCACTATGTTTAGATGGAAATTTTTTCAAGCTTTCCGAGATTGACAATTTTAGTTGTTGTTCCAACGATAATTCTTGATTTTCGACATGAGTTAATTTAATTACATGAATTACATCATTGTCATTTTCGTTAGACTTAGAATCATTGATTTTATTGTTATGTTCTTCAAAAAGTCTACTTAAAATACTTTTTGCAGTTTTACATATTTCAGATTTCGTTGATAAGTTAAAGAAAATGTCTTCTTCTTTATAAAAGATACAATCAGGATTTTGAAGAAATCTCATAAGAGATACAATTTGCTTATTTCTTCTTTTAGATATTTCATCTTTAATAGTTTCAAGAAATTTAGAACTTAAATCGGAATTTATTTTTTTTTAAGTTTTAAATAAGAATCTAAATGTTCTTTCTGCAGTTAATAATGATGAGTCTTCTCTACTAAGATTTTCAACAGCGATTCTAATTGGTTGTAATGTTGCTAATAACATTTCAGCGATCTGAATATATTCTTCGTTCCACATATTCTCTAAATTTAGATCACTTAATGCCTTTTTGATTGGGCTGCGTATTCTTAAAAATCGTTCAATCATGGCCTCCATCGTATTCCATCGGGTCTTACAATCCAAAATAAGTTTTAACTCTTTTTTTTCGTCTTCTTGTACATATCTTTGTAATATATTATTTTTAACAGGCGAGTTTTTAAAAAGTTTTACTATTTTCCGTATAGCTGTGATTTTTTTAATTGTTGACTGCATACAAACATCTATAGTTTCTATAGTTTCAATATTAGAGTCGCCTGAGTCGCAATTATTTTCGTTTTGTATTTCATCTTCAGTATCTTCACATTCTTCACTATCATCATCGTGTGAATCCGATAGCGGCTCTTCGGTTCTATCAGTTCTATGTCTATCAAAGTTTGTGCTTGTATTCTTTCGATTTTTTTGAACATAAAGCACTTTTAAAACTGCTAAATGTAATCCATGGTTATAGCAAAGTTGCTGGTATGCCGGGGACAATCTCCCAAATTTTTGCATAACAGCAGCACCATCACTCATTACAGATACTATATCTTGTTTAAATGAAACATCGAAAGAATTTAATTTTTTATCAACCAATTCTAAAGTTTTTTCAGCTGTACAACTTCCTTCTATTGGTACTAATCCGAGATTGTCTGAATCTGTGGTATTGTAATGTACAGGGTGTCCCATTATAAAACATCCAGTCGAATATTTCGAAAACCAAGCCCGGGAGAGAAAAATTTTTCAGACAAAAGTTATTTGGTTTCGAGGGGCCCATAAGATGATACCATTGGTTTGACCTTGAAGAATTATTTGAAAGTTACATGAAAGTCACCTCAATTTTTTTAAATGGCATCCCCTATTTTTTATTACATATTCTTGTAGCTGACCTCAAGAGCTTTCCAAAACACTATAATAAAGTATTTTTTCATGAAGTATTTTCCGAGTTATAAAGCTTGAAATAATTTCTTAATTTTACATAAACTGTAAAATATCTCGTAAAATATTTACTTTTCGATGACCTTATCTCAATACTTTTATGCACAGAATAATGAGAGGAATCAATTGGTGTAAAGAAAACACATAGTTGTTTTTAAGAAAAAATATGTAATTGTTAGTTACAAATTGCATATTTTTTCTTAAAAACAACTATGTGTTTTCTTGACACCAATTGGTTCCTCTCATTATTCTGTGCATAAAAGTATTGAGGTAAGGTCATCGAAAAGTAAATATTTTACGAGATATTTTACAGTTTATGTAAAATTATGAAATTATTTCAAGCTTTATAACTCGGAAAATACTTAATAAAAAAATACTTTATTATAGTGTTTTGGAAAGCTCTTGAAGTCAGCTACAAGAATATGTAATAAAAAATAGGGGATGCCATTTAAAAAAATTGAGGTGACTTTCATGTAACTTTCAAATAATTCTTCAAGGTCAAACCAATGGTATCATCTTATGGGCCCCTCAAAACCAAATAACTTTTGTCTGAAAAATTTTTCTCTCTCGGACTTGGTTTTCGAAATATTCGACTGGATGTTTTATAATGGGACACCCTGTATATGAATATTCATATATCTTTTATTATTCATACTAGTCCATTCATCACAATAGATATGGTGAACTTTTTTTTTTCAGATTTTAGTAAATTAATCTTTTGTATCAGTTCTTTTTCTGTTCATAGAATTCCAACATTATTTTCATTACATCTGTTGGATTTCGTGGAAGATTAAAACCTTTAGCATTCATACTTTGTCTAATAAACTCACTTTTAGTTATTCTGTTAAAAGAAAATCCATCAACAGCTGCTAGTTTGGATATTAGTTCGCTCATAGTCGGTCGCGTTACAAATTTGTCAATTGTTTGATCATCATAGAGTTTGTATGATTTGTATCGTTTGATTTGACTAGAATTGCTTCCACAGCCACTGGTACTTGGTTGACTTTCTTCGTTAGAATCGTTAGCTTTTCTTTTAAATCCATGCACACCTTCAAGATGCCTACGAAGACCAGTAGTCGCCGATCCTTTACATGAAAGAGCTTTACTACAAATATTGCAAGTCAATGATTCTTTATTGCTATTTTTTTTTAAATATTGCCAACAATCTTGATAAGTTTGGTTACTTTGGCTCATGTTTATAAGTTATTTTTAATAACTGAAAAAAATATATTCAATTCAATTTAAATACACTGAAAAATAATATTTAAAAATTTAGTAAAAACCAACTTACCTTTCTATCAATCAATATTCTTACTCTACACATAAATTTTATAGTATAGAATTCCAATAATAATACTATACTTAACAAATAACAATAATACTGTGACTGTGAATTAATAATATTATTCAGTGAACAGTGAGACGGGCCAAAAGTTTATGTACAATACAGTATATATAAATTATATAACCTCATAAACTCATAAGCCTTATAACCTTATTTATAGAAACGTAATGTCCATCGAATAAAATTTAGTATGAGGAGATACGGCATGCCTTGCGATTTCGCGCCGATCGTCAATTGTTTAACAAGGCGCTACCGCAATCCGAATGCTTCCAACGATTCAGATCGCGGCTGAATGAAACCAAATAATATATCGGAGCGCGCTTGTTTGAATTCTCGAGAAACAACAATAATTTCTCGAGAAGTATGAAATTTAAATCTAATTGTATTTCTCGAGAATTTTTCGAGAAAGAATTCTCGAGAAGAAACACTACCTACAAAATATTACGACCCATGTTAAAACCCTACACATATGTAAAATAAAACGAATATTTATGTATTGAAAACCGTCTATTATAAATTATACATTTTATATGCATATACAGGGTGTTCCAGACACCCAGTACACCCCATTTAAAAGCTAGGGATGCAATTCTATCAAATAATGTTGTAGACAAAAGTTGTATGTTTTTAAGAGAGACATAAGATGGTGTCATTAATTTGACCTTGTCAAATTAATGTCAATAGTTACTTGAAGGTCACGTGAAGATCACCTTAATTTTTTAAATCGAAACCCCTATTTTTCATTAGATATTCTTCTAGCTTATCTTGAGCTTTCCAAAACACTATAATAAAGTTACGTTTCATTGAGTACTTTCCGAGTTATGAGGCTCGAAAGTTAAAGCAAGACCGATCACTGACCAATTGCCTTAGTTGACCAGATCAATGATCGGTCTTGCCTTAGTTGGCCGGATCAGTGATTTAATAAGGCAGCCTAACCTGCAATAATCAAAATTTAACTGATTCCTTAGGGGTGCTGGTTTAACGTAAGTAATCCTCTTGCCTCCCACGTACGTGTGTGTGTGTGTGCGCGCGCGCGCGTGTGTGTGTTTGCGTGTCTTCCTGCTCTCGGCATTATCCAGGATCAACGACGTGGACGTAGTAGAAAACTGATCCCTTTGGGGTGTTGGTTTAACGTGAGTTATCCCCTTGCCTCTCACGTGTGCGTGCATGCGTGTGTGTGTGTGTGTGTGTGTGTGTGTGTGTCAGTATTCAAGTAAGGTAGTGTTCAAACTGAGCACCATTATTTTCAATGCAAACGTCTACTCTGTTTTGAAAAGAATTGGTTGCTCAAAGAATTTCATTGCTACTTAAAAATTGAATTGCTTCTATTATTCTGATAATCATGTCATCCCTTGTAGTTGGATGATTACGGTAGACTATGTCTTTTACTTTTCTCCATAAATAATAATCCAGGACAGTGAGGTCCGGTGATTGAGGTGGAAAATTGATCCCCTCCGATGGTGCGCCACCTTGTCGTGGTGGAGGGGCTCCCCGGAAATTCTCCGGGGTCTAAGAGCGCACCGGGTATGGGCCGGGTTTGGCCTGGCGCGGTTTGGGGGGGTTTTGGGGGTGATCCTTGATTGGAGAACCCCCTCCCTCTCATTCTGGGTCTGGCTGGACTCGGTTCGGATGCTGCCCCGGTCCTTCCCTGGGGGGACTGGGTCGTCCGGGAGGTGGGAGACCGGATTCGGTGGATTTCGGCTTGCCGGGTTCGCTGGTGATGGGCTCCCGTTTGGTGACGGTCCGGTGGTGTTCCGGGATTTCTGGGTCCACCGGGCTGGGCCATTCCCGTTCATCTTGGATGCACGGGACGGCGGGGGATTTCCGGGCCGGTTTAGGCCTGGTCCGGTTGGGGGGGTGAGGGGTTGGTGAACCCCCCTCCTGTTCTGGGTCGGGCTGGAATCGGCCCGGATGCCGTTCCGGTCCTTCCTTGTGGTGGGGCGGGCTTGCGGGCTGGGTGGTGTGCTGTGGTGAATGGTGGGTGTGGGTGGGGGTGGCTCACCCTGGGTGCCGGCCTCGCTGGCGCCGTGGGGGGCCGTCCCCGCCGCCTGCTGCGGCGAGCTGTTTGGTCCGGTCTGCTTGCGTCGCTGTCGGGGGACCGGGTCGGCCCGAGAGGTGGGAGACCGGACCCGGTGGACTCGGCTTGCTGGGTCCGCTGGCGATGGCCTCCCGTTTGTGACGGGCCGGTGGTGTCCCGGGTTTATCTTCCGGGCCCATCGGGTCGGGCCGCCCTGGGCCGCTCGGATTCATTCTGAGGTGGGGCCGGGGTGGCGGAGAAAGGGGCCCCCACCCCTCGGATGGCCTGGTTCTGTCTGGGCCTGACTGGGGTGGGAGTCCGGCCTGGGCGAGGGGACTAGCCTCCCTCCCAGGCGTGATGGTCGTTTGTTCGTTTGGGGGCTACGTCATGCCTCAGGGTGGTTTGAGCCCCACCTTGCGCGACGGCGCCCCTCGGGTTGTGGGGGTGAGGGTTGGTGGCGGCCGACTTTCCCCCCAGTATACGAGAAGGGACCCGCGAGGGTCATACCCGGGGAGGGACTGGAAGAATGCCTTATGGTGATGCCCGGTCCCTCCCCCTTTAGGATCTTGGCAGGCTGCCGGGGTTTTAGTGGGTAGGCTTGCACGGCATGGTCCCAATCGAGGTCCGCTGGTGGGTGCCGGAGGGGATAGGCCCTGGGACTGGTCTCGGCCACTTCGTGGCAAGGTCCTTGCCGAAGGGTAAGGTCCTGGGTCCAGTACTCCAGACGCTCCCCCTCTGGAGTAACGCCCCCGGTGTTGGTTCCCTAGACCTCAGCCATGCTGTTAGGTGCGAGGAGTCCCACATAACCTGGGGGTCTTTGGTTGCTCGCCCGAGGACCCGCGGGTATCCGTAAAAAGGATTTCCCCATCCTTAACAAAAAAAAAAAAAGGTGGAAAATTGATTGGACCATATTTTGCCTATCCACTTATTGGGAAACATATCATTTATCACTGCATGGGCAACTCTGGATGTATGTGACGGGCATCCATCTTGTTAGAACCACATATCCAGACGCAATTGTAGAGGTAAATTTTCTAGTAACATAGGAAATTCTGTCTCTATCAAAGCTGCATATCTGGTACCGTTTAAATTTTCATCAAAGAAAACAGGATCTACGACTTGATTTCCAATAATGCCGCACCAAACATTTACTTTCCAAATATGCTGATAATCTATTTCTCTCAACCAGTGAGGATTATTGTGCGACCAATAACACTGGTCGACAAAATTCGGTCATAAAAAACTTCGGAGATGAAAGTAGCTAATCTTTGTCAATTTTGGGTCGCTGAATCCGAATCCGATAATGAAAATTTTTGATTGGCTCTGGTTTCCAAGAAATATGGCGTCAAAGTTGCAAAAAGCCTCGTTTTTGGCAATATTTCAGGAGGCATATCTTTTGACAGAGACTAGATAAAGGGTTCAATAATGGCTTAAAATAATGCTTATACCTTGCACTTTAAGATAAAAAATAGAAAATAATTAAATAAAAAAAAAATCGCTTTAAATGGTCATTTGTTTGAACGCGTCTAAAACCTGGCTGACCCTGACAGGTCGGTAACTACTGCGCGCTATGCGCTCTAGAGCGCAACATTGGGTGAGCGGGATAACCGATTTAAATCGAGTGTTACAAACACAAAGATGTATTTTTATTTAATATAACGTCTCTATAATATGTTTTAGAGCTTGCAGATTACCATTCCTTTATCAAAATGTTGATTTGGCAGTCGAAAATTGTCTTAATCCGTTATCGCTTGAAACCTACAACATTTTACTCCTACGCTTACTAAAATATTTTTCATAAAGTACAAGTATATTTTTAAATCGGTTATCCCGCTCACCCAATGTTGCGCTCTAGAGCGCATAGCGCGCAGTAGTTACCGACCTGTCAGGGTCAGCCAGGTTTTAGACGCGTTCAAACAAATGACCATTTAAAGCGATTTTTTTTTATTTAATTATTTTCTATTTTTTATCTTAAAGTGCAAGGTATAAGCATTATTTTAAGCCATTATTGAACCCTTTATCTAGTCTCTGTCAAAAGATATGCCTCCTGAAATATTGCCAAAAACGAGGCTTTTTGCAACTTTGACGCCATATTTCTTGGAAACCAGAGCCAATCAAAAATTTTCATTATCGGATTCGGATTCAGCGACCCAAAATTGACAAAGATTAGCTACTTTCATCTCCGAAGTTTTTTATGACCGAATTTTGTCGACCAGTGTAAACGACAGTTCCACGTATTGACACTACCATCGCTTTTGAATGTCGATTCGTCAGAAAGTAAAATATTTTGGTGGAAAGTAGGTGGTTGTTCTCTTATCCAATTACAAAATGTAAGTCGACTTTGGAAATCAGCATCATTTAAAGCTTGATGAAGAGACATTCGGTAAGGTTGAATCTTGTGCTGATTGAATATTCGCCGAATACTAGTACAACTGACGCCAGAATCTATTGCTCGGCGCCTCAAGGAATCATGAGAGTTCAATTCTGCCGATGCAAGAACGTCAGCTTTTCTTTCATCCCTAACCGCACACCTAATCTATCGACCTTTATTATGATAAAACAGCACGACTCCTTCGGTTCTGATTCAGTTAGCCAATCGTGAAAAAACGTGCGAGTGAGGAGACCAATTAGGAAAACGCTCTTGCTACAATATTGCTGCTGCAGCGAATACACCTCAACACTCCCCCAAAATTAGCAGCATATCACATGCTTCTTTATTTGAATAAGACATAGCTATTAAATATGCTAGATATAAAGTCTCACGAAATATGTGTGTATGTATTTCGAAATGTAGAATAACGCGAGATTGAAGTGCAGCCGAGAAGAAGACGACGGAATAGAGGGAGAAGGGGTCAAAGCAGCCTGCCCCTAAACCCAAGGCTTGTCCTGCCAAGACCGCTCTTGCCATAGGGAGAGGCCGAAGCAAAAAGGACCGGAAAAAGACGGGTGGTGTTGGGCCGCAGGACGGCCCCGTTAAGATACGCTCCTCCCAAAACGGTGGCGGTCATATTGACCCCGCCAAAAGAGGGGGGACTGTACTTTGGCGGGGGCGATGGCTAAACGAAAGATCAATCTTGGCGGGAAGTAAAGGTTGGCGCGACACGCCGCTCCCCCTCCGGGGGTCTGGGCTCCGTCTAGGCTTAGTGTCCGTCGTCGGCAGCTAAGAAGGTAGTCGATGGCGGACGTTTGTTGATGGGATGGGTATCGGCCCTGGTCGAGGCGCTGGCACCAAGACTTATGAGGTGCTACCGCTGTCTGGAGGCGGGTCATACCGAGCAGCGGTGCACCGTTCCGCATGACTGCGGCGACCGGTAGTACCGTTGCGGCATTACGGGTCACGGGTTACGAGTCACATGGAGTCCACCTGTTTCGCGGAGCCGCGGTGTCCGCTTTGAACGGACATCGGCAGGCCCGCGAAACATAGGCTCGGAGGCAAAGCGTGTGCTCCTGCTTCCCGGAAGAGAAGGGGATCCAAAAGTAAGAAGACCCCGTTCAAGAGTTCGGCGGGCACACAACGAGGGATGCCAGATCGGACGTTGTTCTGGCTTCTCCCGCTGCTGAGCCGGTAAGTCGGCGACGCAGAAGAAAGCGATAGTTGTGGACGAATAATGTCCTCGTTGCTTCTTCCAGACAAACTTAAACCACTCCAGCAGGGCTCAAGATCTCCTGAGTCACACACCCTACTGGAGTGGAACATCGATTTGGTGATCGTCGCCGAGTCGTATTTCGTCCTAGACCGGTCTAGTTGGCTAAGGAATCGGGACGGCGCGGTGGCGATCATTGGCCGCAAAGCCACGGACTTCCCTTCTCTCGGTCAGTTTGAAAGGGATGAGGGGTTCGTGGCGGCCGATTGGGTTGCCAGTGCGGTAGAATTTTTTATCCGTTGAGGCCACTGGCATAAATGCGTGGCCCATGGGAAGGAAAACCCTGATACAAAAAACCCAGAGAAGGCCACTCTGTTAACAAACCAACTTATACAGGGTGGCCCACATAACTCTTAACAGCTGAATATTTCGGAAACCAAACCCGTGAGAGAAAAATTTTTTAAACAAAAGTTGTTTGGTTTCGAGGGGGCCATAAGATGGTACCATTGGTTTGACCTTGAAGAATTATTTGAAAGTCACATAAAAATTACCTCAATTTTTTTAAATGGCATTCCCTATTTTTTATTACATATTCTTGTAGCTTATCTCGAGAGCTTTCCAAAACACTATAATAAAGTATTTTTTTATTAAGTATTTTCCGAGTTATAAGGGTTGAAATAATTTCTTAATTTTACATAAACTATAAAATATCTCGTAAAATATTCACCTTTTGATGACCTTACCTCAATACTTTTATGCACAGAATGATGAGAGGAATCAATTGGTGTAAAGAAAACACATAGTTGTTTTTAATAAAAAATATGCAATTTGTAACTAACAATTACATACTTTTTGTTAACAACAACTATGTGTTTTCTTTACACCAATTGATTCCTCTCATCATTCTGTGCATAAAAGTATTGAGGTAAGGTCATCAAAAGGTGAATATTTTACGAGATATTTTATAGTTTATGTAAAATTAAGAAATTATTTCAACCCTTATAACTCGGAAAATACTTAATAAAAAAATACTTTATTATAGTGTTTTGGAAAGCTCTCGAGATAAGCTACAAGAATATGTAATAAAAAATAGGGAATGCCATTTAAAAAAATTGAGGTAATTTTTATGTGACTTTCAAATAATTCTTCAAGGTCAAACCAATGGTACCATCTTATGGCCCCCTTGAAACCAAACAACTTTTGTTTAAAAAATTTTTCTCTCACGGGTTTGGTTTCCGAAATATTCAGCTGTTAAAAGTTATGTGGGCCACCCTGTATATTTTATGGGATATGTCAACCAAGAATATAGAAACTCTAGGGAACTTGGGATCCTCGGGCGCAGGGGAACTATAGCCCCCGACTCTCTGTGTCGTCATCCAACGATGGGCTCTTCCACTGCACCGAGCGCGCAATGCGAGGTAACGGCGATCGATCGTAGACGGCCCTTACTAATCAAGCCCTGCTCTGTGAGGATCACAAAAGCAATGTACAGGGCAGAGAGGACGTTTGGGCGGGAGCAATAGCGCATAGGAGCAACCTCCTCTCCAGGAAGGGGCGATGTGGATGTTGCGGTATGCGAATTTATGGATGAGGACGTGAACTTGGACGCAGGCATGTCGTTAGACGTCAGCGAACTGTCCATGGCCGAATCCTTACCCGAAGGCATTACAAGCGCTCAGCAACGAAAATTGCCGACGCTTGCAAGGCGATCGATGGTGTCGGAGGCGGTGGATCTCCTTATGGAGAGGAATGCGGCGCTTCTTTTGGCCTCATGGAGGAGGTCAAGGGCCTGGTTGCCGCCACCACCGCCTCCGGCGTTCCGAGAGGGAGGACCTCCCCCCCCCCATCGCCGCCCACTGGGCAAGCCAACCACCGGCTACCGGAAGGGACGATGACGAGGGAAAGAAAAAAAAGAAGAGGAAGAAGAAGAAGGATGGTGCTGACGGGAAACAGCGGGCCGCAGATGTCGGAGCCCATCAGCAAACCGGAGACCCCAGCCATCCATCCTTCTGGCCTCCAGATCCTTCGTGGGCAGAGGTTATGAGGAGGACTGGTAGAGGGCTATGCCGACGACACTGTTGTGGTGGCCGGCGGGGACATCTGGAAGGAGGCCCAGGGACCGGCCGAAATGGCGGTAGCCTGCGTAGTGTGGGCCATCTCCCGGCTGGGACTGAAGGTTTCCCGAGCGGGATTCGTTAGCGCACGGTGCGATAGCCCACTACCCGATAGCACACGACAAATTTAACGTTATTCCCGATACCCCACAACTCTTTAGCACACATCCCGATAGCACACCAAGTAAATCGAGTATTCCCGATAGCGCACGAAATAAAAAGTGTATCATCCCGATAGCGCACAATAAAAATGCACATTGTCCCGATAGCGCACTACCCGATAGCACACGGCAAATTTAACGTTATTTCCGATAGTCCACAACTCTTTAACACAAAGAGGCCTTCAGTTGCGCACGGTACAATTGGACACGTTGTTATTGCACACCGTGCCATTAGACACATAAAACTGCGCACAATTCGATTGGACACGTAGCAATTGCGCATAGTAACGATTGGACACGTTGCTATTGTGCACCGTTCAATTGTACATCGTTACTTTTGGACAAAACACAAAAGAATTTGAAAATTATTTATTTAATCTATCAGCTATTACAAAGTGAATTTGAAACACACACGCGCGTGCGCGCGCGCGCGCACACACACACACACACCGAAGGGGGGGTTGAAGAAGGGCCTTCGGCTCCCCTTCCCGCACCCCCCCTTTGCCGCGTGGCACTCGCTTTGCATAGAAAGTCGTATGAGTATGCAACTCGCTTCGCGTGGAAAGTCGGGCCGTGTGCTATTGGGTTGTACGCTATCGGGACAATATGCATTTTTATTATGCACTATCGGGATGATAAATTTTTTATTTTGTGTGCTATGAGAAAAATACTCGATTTACTTGGTGTGCTATCGGGATGTGTGCTAAAGAGTTTTGGGCTATCGGAAATAACGTTAGATTTGCCGTGTGCTATCGGGTGGACTATCGCACCGTGCGCTAACGAGACCCTCCCGGTTTCCCCGTCGAAGAAGCCGTCTTATTTTTTCACGGCAGAAGACGGGAAGCACTTCCCGTCGGTGCCCAGCTGGAGGTGGCGAGAATCCGGTGGAGACTCAGATGAAGTATCTGGATTTCCACATCGATGGCAAATGGAGCTTCGCTTCCGGAACTTTCAGCGCCTGGAACCCAGGTTGATGATAGTGGCCAGCAACTTGTGTAGGCTGTTGCCCAACCTGGGAGGGCCGGACGCTCGTGTCTGGCGACTGTGTGCGGGAGTCATCCACTCCGTGGCGCTCTATAGTGCCCAGTGTAAGCTAAGAGGGTAATGGCCAGTTGCCTTATTAAGCGGATTCTGCACAGGGTACAGAGCCGACTGGCCAGTAGAGTGTCATGGATGTACCGGACGGTCCCACGCGTCCGCTACAGTCCTGGCCGGTTTCTCCCCGATGGTGCTCCTCGCATTCATGCACGCCGAAGTGTACAAGC
This sequence comes from Crematogaster levior, assembly GCA_901521435.1. NCBI lineage: Eukaryota > Metazoa > Arthropoda > Insecta > Hymenoptera > Formicidae > Crematogaster > Crematogaster levior. The sequence goes on from CABEGB010000634.1 coordinate 88,490, forward strand.
GTGTACGGAAGCTCTGGGAGGAGAAAAAGTGACGGATAGAGCCAGGACCTTGGTCAAACTCCAGGCTCGATGGTTCCTCATGGCCAGGTGGTCTGTCTACCTGGCCAGTCCCACGCTGCCGGGACAGAGGACCGTCGAGGCCATTCGCCCCTGCCTGCAACGTTGGGTGGATGGACCTAGCGATGGCTATCGCCGTCTCTATCTGGTGGTATAGTCTATAGCGATATATGGAGCCTCCATGTGGAATAAACCGCTGCAGTCCAGCCGGAAAAATCTTCAAGTGTTGAAGCGCGCAGCACCGGCTGGCTGTAGCAGCCGCACGGGGATATCGCTCCATCGCCGGTGAGGCGGCGTTCGTAGCAGAGGCGCTGTCTTGGAACTTGATGGCCAAGACCCACGCGTCCACCATATTGGTGGCGCGCTGGGCTCCGCCAAGGTAGTTGCTGGGGCGGTCGAAGTGCAGAAGCGTCAATCTCAGCAGCTCACCATACAGAAATGGCAACTACGCATTGCCAACTGCGAAGTTAGCCGGCGAGCTGTCGAGGCCATCCGCCCAGTCTTGCCTTTTTTTTTCGTGGGGAACTGTGTTACAGTATAACAACGTCCTCAGGGGAGGGCTGATGGTAATGTGGGACTCCCCGATGTATTAAATCCCGGATATACCCACTGCTCGCCAATAGCGGTTCCCTCTCCTTCTGGATCGCTGGGAAACGCACGCGGGGGCGTGCGTTTCCCCCTGTATCGGTGACCCGTGAGGTAGGCGTCACGACGGTGACCACACCGCGGCGTCTGGGTTTTCCACAAGAACACCAGCGTGAGCACCCGAAAGGAGAAAAGTCTCCTGTTTCCCTCGCACTTAGAGAAGGAGAGGCCAACGCACTGGAGGGTCCCGGAGGTATATAAGTATTTTCCCGGGGCCCTTCAAAAGTGCGGAAAGTCGATCACTGTGAAGTTTTAGTGAGTATACCCGGAACTTTATCCCGGGAAGTCCCACATTACCACCGGTCCTCCCCCAAGGCCGGTAGTATGTGTAACGCATTTTCCCATGGGAAAAAAAGATTCCCTGACTCGAAACGGGACCGATGATCGTACTGCTTTCTTAAATCGAATAGCCTCAATTTTTTTGGACGTAGACCCACATCCGGAGATATCGATATGAAATGCGATTGATTTGTGACACATATGTAGCAACTTGTGCTTGCGAGATAGATAGGTCATGCGTGCTTGTCCTTCCACCCTCTCGCTCCTTATCTCACATTCCTTTCAAACCTATAAAAATAACTGCGAGACTTGGACGTAACAGTACCTGTAAATTTGGAGGCCCCTTCGGGATTGAAAGTGCGATCTTTGAATCCAGGGATAAATACGAGGTCTAAATCCGATAAAGCTAAAGTTGATGATCTTTATAAAACCTCCATAGAAAATCGAAGTAAAGTCAAATCAAATAGTTCAACATTATACACATCTACTCCCACCGGATTCTACAAACTCACACTTAATGTGTTATCTTCTCCCCCGCATCACAGATCGGAGAATCAATTATCCAATTAATGTGCCCGAGCCAGGTTCCGATGGTTCCCTCGACGAAACTATTCGACAGGCGCATCAAATCGATCAGTCCGTTAGTTGTAACTGGAACTTTGGCGAATCACAATCCGCTCGCTACATTGAAATATGCGCTTGAAGCTATTCCCTTCTTTAACAGCCAGTCTAACCAAAATATTCCGTTAACCTATTTTATTGGGAATGAAAAAGCAAAGGCTATGCTACCTGACAAGGCAGAGCCTCAATTTATCAAAATCATCCAACTAGAATTGTAGGAGAAGCGCGTCGCACTATATAAGACCAGAATTTTGACAGCGTAGCCCAGTTAACAAAATATTTGAAACAAGTTTAGGGCCGATCAAAAAATATTTATTAGTTACAAGGAGAATTAAGATGTATTTATTAGAAGAACAAGGAAGACATAGTTACATACGCGAATCGAGTAAAAATATTGGGATACTATAATAGAAGCACATAAAAATTCGGAAAATAACCTTTCTGGTAAAAATATTAAGGCATCGTTAGAAAAGGATATGTGTAAATGTTGTCAAAGCAAATTTCAAGAAATACTACTAAAAAAATTAACTCCCAAAACCTGGAGATCATGTTTATCTATTAAAGGGACCTAAACCAGGTAAATTTGAAGATCAGTATACTGAACCGCATGAAGTTTTGGAAAATTAAATAAAAATTAACGTAAGAATTAAAATTAAGAAAAATAGTAGGGTCATATATCCCAATCGATTGCGAATTTCCTATAAACCGAATTTTAACTAAACAAGGCTACCATGACCTTTCAGGTGGATCACTGAATTAAGTGGATATTTATAACATCTTTAATTGCACGCGGCAAACATACGCAATAATGGGATATGATTGGATTTGTGTCGGCTAATTTATCACTACTGACTACTTTATTACTAATAAACGTTGAAAAATATGCGACATCCTCTTACAACGCAGTAATTCCACCCAAGTTCATATACAATTGCTTCAACTTGATGAGTTCAAATTCGTGAAAGTAATACAGTGTAAAGTCGAAATTAATCGGTCAATAAAAAAATGTGAAATGTTTTCCCATGGATATACACAACGACAAATATTCATACATAGATGAATCTTGAGAAGCATGTCAACGTATGAATGTTTCTGGAAGATTCAATTTAGAAGGAACTTATACATCCGGATTAAAACCTAATCAAACTGCTACCTACCCCGTAGTTTTGGCCAGTCACGCAGATAACGATGTAAGATGTTCTGGAGAAGCTTATTCAGACCCTTATGAAAATTGGGTTGATGTCACTGTATTAGCCAACGTTAAAATTACGCTACAGAATTATGTTACCAACGTTTAGTTAAACATACACCAATCGCGTGCAGATCAGGGGTAATCTATAAAATGAAAGCCATGCATTGCATTGACATAGAATAAGAAAACATCTTTTCCGGGATCCGGTATTCACCGAATCTTGTGATCTTTCCGTTATAGTTGTCTGTATAAAGGAATAGCAGACAAAATAATAGCGCAAACAGACCTTACTTCAGGCGAACCCGATGGGTACACATTTTTTAATCATGATCGCGCCTCTAGTTTTGATCTTTTTATTTATATGAATTTAAAATTTGTCTACGTAAAAAAACATTTGCACTCAGATTAATCAGCTGTACAGAAACATATTATTGCAACAGTGCAACCTCGAATCACGATTGATGCAAAATACCTTAGTCATAGCAGCGACATTCTTCGACATTTTTGCTTACCATTTTATGAAGGGACCCGGCTACATGGCCCTGTTAGCAGAAGGAGGTACCTATTTCATCAGACATAAAACAGGGAGACTCCTTAAGCTCGCTACTCTTTAACCTTGTCATGGACAAGATCATAACCGAGGTCAAAAGACACGGATACAGAATCAATAAAGGGGAAATATCAATCCTGTACTACGCGGACGACACAGTTATCATATCAGAAAACGAAGATGAACTGCAAAGACTACTTCACCGATTCTATCTTACAGCAAAGCAATACAACATGGAAATCTCAATGCAAAAAACAAAGATCCTCGTCACAGCAAAGAAACCCATATGATGCAAACTGGTTGTCAACGACCGGATAATCGAACAGGTGATGTCGTTCAGATACCTAGAAGTGACAATATCTGCCAACCAAGACCGAAAATCAGAGATGCAAGAGCAAGTCAACAGAGCCGTCAGAATATTTAGGTGAAAAAATATTTGTTTGAAAGATTTAATCTGGAAAAACAATCATATGAGCAGAACATCCAAGATCCGAATCTATAAAACCTGCATTCGACCCATCATGACCTACCGTGGAGGTCAAGAGTTGACACCTGCAAAACAAAACAAATAACACGCACCAACGAAATGAAAGTCTTTTAAACCATCGTTGGATGTAATCTGCGCGACAGAATACCCAATGCGGAAATACGAAAAACTTGCGAAATACAGGATCGGATCAGATAGACGAGTCAAAGACGCAGAGCCTGGAAAGCGCATAGAGAATAACATGGTTGCCAAAATAGTCCGAGACGGAAAGTCGATACAGTCCCGAAGGCCACCAGGTAGACCACCGAAACGCTGGATAGATAACTGGACATCGACATCCTCAGAGGCACAGTGATGGAAAAACAACCTAAACAGCTTACTTCAAGAGGAAAAAGAAGAAGAAAATAAACATTGATTTTTATCTCATACATTTAATATCCAACAATATTTACGAGGGTAGTCCCAGAAGTACCCGACCTGACGTATAAATAGCGGTTGTTGTTTGAAAAAAATCACTATGGCCGAAAGCATCAACCTTATAAAGCTTAAGTTTCAAGTTTCAACACGCTACGTTGTTTAGTATTAGTTCGGCAGCCATCAATAGTGAACGCTCTCAGTACATTTGTAAACATGGAGAAAATTGGTCATCGTTATGTGATACAATATTTCAAAATGGTTTGCTTTTGAAAGAATGTATTTTTTATTGGATAAGGATGAACCCCGCCCAACAATGGATACAGATAATGTAAGTAATTAATATTTAAGTAATTAAATTAAATTAAGCATAGTCGTGACCAATTTTCTCCATGTTTACAAATGTACTGAGAGCGTTCACTATTGATGGCTGCCGAACTAATACTAAACAACGTAGCGTGTTGAAACTTGAAACTTAAGCTTTATAAGGTTGATGCTTTCGGCCATAGTGATTTTTTTCAAACAACAACCGCTATTTATACGTCAGGTCGGGTACTTCTGGGACTACCCTCGTAATTGATCTGATGTCAACTTAATGTCGATACTAGACATCAATAAACTGCTCTAGCTTTTTTAATATAATTAAACTTTTATTGTACTAAACTATTACACAGTTTTAAAATTTTCTTTCCTACAACGTGTGGTATCAAACGATACGCAGAATTTCGATTTGTGACTAATGTCAAATTGATTATGCAGTTTGAGTCGATAAGAGATCGATATAGGAGACAAAAAGAGATACATGTCTATGTCAATTTCGATCCCATTTCGAACCGGTACATCGACATCGATTCGATGTCGATTTTCGAACCGGTACATCGACATTTTTTTTTTTGACTGGACAGTGGTATTTACACATAAAAAGACCTAGACGAATTTAGGGATCATATAATGTTCCCTACCGAGCGGCCTGCTGTTCAAAACATAGTAGTGAGAGAAGTATTGGGGCAATCAACTCTAATACACGGAGGTTTAATTTTGAACCTTATAGATCAAGTCTTAATCAAAAAAATTACGGTATCAACCTGGAAAAAATTCTAACGAAAACTTCTAATTTTCGGCAATGTTAGTGCTGAATTTCTCAGAATATATCTGTGCGCGAGAATCATCAAATTAATATTCGATACGTTAATGCATGGATATGCATCCACAAAACAGAAGCGATGTGGTTTTCTGGACCGCGGAGGAGGCCTCCTCCAAATTCCAGCATCCGAATAGAAGGAGTCCACGTCGAGATCCACTCTCAAGTATCTGGGCCTCATACTCGACAGAAGTTGGTCATTCCGAGAACATTTCGCTCAAATGAGTCCCCGACTCAAGAGGGAGGTGGCCAATTTTGGCCGCTTCCTGCCAAACCTCGGGGACCCAAAGGATGGATGCCGCTGCCTCTACGCGGCGGTCATTGGCTCGATAGCCCTACGGTGTCCCCGTGTGGCATCAGGAATTGATGGCTAACCGAGGGAGTACAACCGCCATATTGGCCATATCCTCCTTGTCACTCACCGACTTCCCTGTCCCTTCAGGAGAGGTGGAAGGGGGTGAGAAGGAGGGACATTGTGCGGCGAGGGAGGTCAGTAGACTGCTTGCCCGTTCCCGACTCCCCTCGATTTTGCACGAGGAGGGCCACCGTAAGGTTTCAGCTGGTAAGAGTCCGGCATAACCCGTTCCCTCCCCCGGGGGACGGGTATTCATGAGGATTTCCTTATGTTAAAAAGAATGGATATGCTCTGCACACTTATGTCATGAGGATTTCCTTATGTTAAAAAGAATGGATATGCTCTGCACACAATATATGGGTAGTCAGTATATCTAATAGGAGCTATATGGGACTTGTTAACTCAGCTTCTATTGCACCTAGGAAGAAAGAAGCCTAAAAACAATAATGATTCCAATGCCTTCATTTTAACTGACATTAGGAGAAACCAGATGAGAAATTTTAACCTAACTGGGGGTTCCCGAATGAAATAGAACTCTCCGAATCACCCATTTCCATGGAAAATAATTCGAAACCGCAGAGCGCTTTGGCGCTCTCTCCCAAGAAGTCGACTACTTGGTCTCCTACTTGCATTCTATAGTCTCGAACTTAAACTCTGAGGAGAAGCTTCTCTACCAGTTCTTACATCTTACAGTCATTACCTCATGAGCATTCACCAACCATTCTCTTATAATTATGGAAATCAACTACATCAACTCTCGGCTGCTGACTCGCGGGGAGCTGAAAGTAAAAGTTATCAAGGGAGAAAATCTTATCATGTTTTGGGTCCATCTTGAGCATGGGAGGGAATATTTTAGCAAACTCGTCAAAAATTTAACCCGGAGGATAGCAAAAAGAAACCAGTACCTCCCCTTACGGTCTGACGAAGTAAGGCTGGACGACATAGTCACAGTACGAGATGGCAGAGAAGTATTGTTACCTCCATCGAGCAGAACGGACCACTGTTATACTACGGGACTGGGGCCGTACTATTCGACCCGTGTATGACTTATACGACCTTGAAGTTAAGTTTCGCTACTTGTCGTCGCAAACCATCCCCTGCGGAGGGGGACTCACGTTCGACCCCCGGGAACAACGTCGAGATGGCCCCGCAGAATCAACTCAGATAACTATAAGTTTATACCAATAAGTTTAATAACATAGAAAGTCAATATTGTATACTAAACGAGCTAATAATTAGATGACATAAAAAATATAAAAATAAAAATTTTATTATAGATAAAAACAAAAGTGTGAACTTCATGGAGTCTTCATCAGCACGCCGAAAAAATACCGATAACTTAATTATACATTATTAAATACTCATATTGTTACATGGCTGTAAAAATTTCGATATTTATTCGATATTATTTCGATTATAATCGCATGATTATAATAAAAGAATCGAACAATCCGCTTAAGCTCAGCAACAGTCTCAGAAATACAAATATAATAATCATAATCCAATCACCTTATCAATATTGTGGTGAAATTATATTAAAAAATCAATATGACGACTTATTGCTCATTGAAAGCGAGAATATGTTGATCCAGATCTGTCTTGAGGTCACTTTATAGAATGTCAAATTAGGTTAAGTCCAAAAATCCAATAGTCTGAGATGTCGGATGTGATCAACAAATCTTTTTTCGTAGAAAACATCGAATTACTAGAACCCGGAAGACACAAAGCGCTTGTATAATATAATATTCAAGAGATAATAAATTGCTCTTGGATTTGATCGTTACAACGTGTAGTTGACAGCGATCATGCATTGAACTGTTAAGATCTACATATATCTCTTGGATATTGTGTATTGAATTTGTCTCTTAACGGCTCACACAAATACAGGCATAAAATTATTAGGTGTACAACTTTGCTTTCGCCGTTTTCCTATAGATGGCTTTAGTGATAAGTGGTGGTCGAAATAAATAGATCATAGACGTCATACAATAAACTTGGGCATCTGTCAACATAATCCCATAGAAACATTAGTCGATTTGTGTCTGCATCATAAAGTTATTCTCGATTGAAAATGTCAGTTTACGAGCCAAATTCTCGTCATTTGCGGGAGGTTTTAATTTTCTGCTTCAATATGAAGAAATCTGCGGCTGAGGCTCATCGAATGCTCTCAAATACTTATGGTGAAGCCGCTATTAGTGAAAGACCGTGTCGTGAGTGGTTTCAACGCTTCAAGAAAGGTGATTTTGATGTCGAAAACCGGCATAGCGGTGGAAAAGAGAAGGTTTTCGAAGATGCAGAATTGGAGGCATTACTTGATCAAGACTCATGTCGAAATCAAGAAGAATTGGCACGATCATTGGGAGTGACTCAACAAGCCATTTCAAAATGCCTCAAAGCCATGGGAATGATTCAGAAGCAAGGAAATTGGGTGCCGTTGGAGTTGAAGCCGAGAGATGTTGAACGGCATTTGTTTGTTTGTGAACAGCTGCTTGAAAGGCAAAAACGGAAGGGATTTCTGCATCGCATTGTGACTGGGGACGAAAAATGGGTTCATTACGATAACCCCAAGCGCAAAAAATCATGGGGAGTTCCCGGCCATGCTTCCACGTCGACAAACCGTCCAAAAGACCAAATATTCACGGCTCCAAGGTCATGCTCTGTATTTGGTGGGACCAGCTCGGCGTAGTGTATTATGAGCTGTTAAAACCGACTGAAACAATCACAGGCGATCGGTATCGAACGCAATTGATGCGTTTGAGCCGAGCATTGAAAAACAAACGACCGCAATACAACGAGAGACACGATAGAGTGATTTTGCAGCACGACAATGCTCGACCCCATGTTGCGAAAGTGGTCAAGACATACTTGGAAACGTTGAAATGAGAAGTCCTATCCCACCTACCGTATTCTGCAGACGTTGCTCCCTCTGACTATCATTTGTTTCGATCAATGGCACACGGCCTAGCTGACCAGCACTTCCGGTCTTATGAAGAAGTAAAAAATTAGATCGATTCGCGTGGATCACCTCAAAAGATGACCAGTTTTTTCGACGCGGATTCGTACCCGACAGATGGGAGAAAGTAGTGGCCAGCGATGGCCAATACTTTGAATCATAAATGTATAACCAGTTTTTTACAATAAAAATCGAATTTCGGAAAAAACGGCGGAAGCAAAGTTGTACACCTAATATATAGGTAATAATTTTTGTTAACAGATAAAAATAATATTTTGCAAGATAGTAAATATATATTTTAGTTTTATGAATCTTGAAATAATCTATTAATGACAAAAATATATTAATATACAAATATCATAAATGTTGAAGAAGTTAGAGATAGTCTGAGCAATTAAAACATCTTTTATTGATTTTTAGATCAATAAAATTTGTTAGACATTTGTATGAATAGATAAAATTATAAATCCGATTGATAGTATAATAGATACATAGAAAAAGCGAAAATACAATACATCATATAGATCTGCAAATTTTACTAATTTCTCTTTATTGATTCTAATTCAAACTACTTATTCATTTATTTATTTATTTGCTTGTCGTTTATTTTTTTCACTTATACGAGTATTTATTAAATTAAGCATTACAGAATTGTGTGGAATCAGGAACATCAGGAGCGGATATTTGCTAATACGGATACAGCTATTCAGTTTTATTAAATACGAATTAATTATGATAATATAAATACAAGTAGGTTTGTGCATTGCTGTTTCATAGAAAACGTTATGTAGTTTCGTAGTTCAATAAAAACACGTTGGATGCCGGATTTCTGTTCTTAATATTATGCATATTTAAACCTAAACTGTGAACTATATGTAAACTATGTGCAATAATATGCGATGAACAAATGCAATTTTTAACAAATATGTATAGTATATTAGCTATCTAAATATTTCCGTTATTTTCTAGACATAACATTTTATGTACGTTAAGACTCTTGGATTCGCTCCAGCCATATTGGAAATCGTGATATCAGAAACGAGAAATCACATGTTCTTATGTGTTATTTTAAATCAAAAAACATTTTGATGAAAAAACACTTCAGATTATTTTAAAATACTTATAAAATTTTCCGAAAACTATTCTTTTCTCTTAACAGTTAATAAAGAGTTGTAAAATGAATATGATAGCCCATACACCCGAAAGATTGCAGGAACATTGAACATAAACCTTACACTGAAACAACCTTATAGTCCATAGTCCACAGCATAAATCATTGTAGTTATATTGCGGCAACATTGTCGTAACAAAGCATTATCGTAACATTACGGCAATGTTGTTGCAATATAACTGCAATGTTTGTGCTGTATGGGAATTATATGGAAGTTGCGAAATAGAAGTTCCAACATTGTTGAAGGTTTGCAGCAACATTGAAATGTCTGTCCTCAAACATGTTACAATGTAAGATTACAGTAATGTTACGGTGCATGTTTATAATATTGAAATGCATTGCTACAAATATGCAAGATACTCTAAATTTTAATAAATGAACTCTAAGAATATATATGTATAAAGACACACCCAAGAGAGACGAAAATTTTCTTATCTCTGTTAAGTGTCTATATTCTCAAAGGTTATCTATTAAAATCTGAATATCTTACATATTAGAAAACTAATAAATTTTTTACTTTTTATATAAGAATGGAAACTATTCAATTTTATGTTTAATAATTCTGTAATTATTATCATTGTCATTTTATTTAATTTGCTACAACATATTGTTATCACATTATATTTTTCATCACATACTAAAGTTTGATATCCAATAGCGAATTTGGTTGAATGTGTCAGTGTCACGAACCGTGACTGTTTGACAGTCGATCGGCGGATTTGTGTTTGGCCCGTCGAATCGAAGTGACGTGTCCTCTCGTATTCTCTATTTCCAGTTACAAATAAAGAGTTCTTGTTCTCGTTCTAAATCGGAATGATTATTTCCGCTTTGGCGAAGCGTGCTGCGAACGCCGCGAGTGATCGAACGAGAGCACGCAAGAGCGATTGCTGTTCAACAATATACATATATGAGTATTTTTGATCTGAGTTGCGTTGCGCTGCCCTTGAAGAACACGAAACTTGTCGTTCCTTGAAAACTGAGAATATTGATGTGTTTTTTCATATTAATCATCATCATCAGCTAACGTCGTGTTCGACGTATGGTGATTGATAAAGTAGTATTATCCTCTAATTGTTCAATTGCTCTTTTAATTGTATTGCGTCATCTTCCTCGATGTTGTGATAAACTATTGGCGGTTTCTATATTCTAGAGTTTAATACTTTTGTTATGACGTCGGTCCATCGATCTCCCTCTTCTACGCTTGCCTCTAGTTTTTCCTTGGACAATAAGTCCTAACCTTTCCTTTATTATTAGAACCTAATAATAAAGGAAACCTAACCTTTCCATATTATTAGAACGTATGACATGGCCGTAGTACTTAAGAATTCTTTTATATGTCATAGATGACAGTCTTTGAACTGGTTGGATTTCTTGTAAGATGGACGCATTTGTTCTCTTTGCTGTCCAAGGCACGCGAAGTAATCTCCTCCAACACCACATCTCAAATGCATCAATTCGTCGTCGATCAGCTTCCCTGATAACCCATGTTTCAGATGTGTATCCGAGAACTGAAAAAACCAGTGTTTGTACGAGCTTGATCTTAGTTGATTTTGTGACATTTTGGTCTTGCCAAATTTTGCTGAGCTGTGTCATTGCTGTTCTGCCAAGTTGGATTCTGCGCCTTATTTCTGGCTCTGTTGAACCGCTTTCATGGATGACTGTGCCCAAGTAGACAAATGATTTTACGATTTTGCAGTTAGCTATACATGTGGGTTTATTGATTATTGAGTTGCGGTTAAAGATCATAATTTTAGACTTTCCGTAATTTATTTTAAGTCCGTATTCTTGTCCATAGTGTGCCACTCTGTCTATGATCTCTTTCATTCCTTGCACACTAACACAGTATCATCCGCAAATCGCAGATTTGTTATTTTAGTACCTCCAATAGACACACCTTTGTTCCAGTTTTTTAGTACCACTCTCATCACATATTCACTATAAATGTTATATAGGATAGGTGAGAGAATACATCCCTGTCTCACGCCTTTTTGAGGTTTATATGAGCTTGATAATGTGCTGTTGTCAACTCTCACTAATGCAAAACCATTGATGTATAGATTGGAAATAAGCTCAAAGAGGTGTGGTATTCCCAACGCTGTAAGAACTTTCCATAATTTTAGCCATTTATCGTTATCAAAGACCTTTTCGAAGTTAATGAAGCATATGAATAAAGACAAGTAATTTTCTCGAACTTTTTCGATGATGTTGCGCAGATTTAGAATTTGTTCTCTACATCCTCTATTTTTCACAAAACCCGCTTGTTCTGGGGATATTTGTGGGTTAATATAATAAGCAAGTCTATCCTGAAGAATATAGAGCATAACTTTGCTGATGTGTGGTATTAGTGACAGAGTTCTATAGTTACTGCATATATTAGTCGGACCTTTTTTATGTAATGGAATGGTTGTTGATACCGTCCATTCGAACTAAAATCGAACATTTGGCCAAACACCTGATATCCATATGTTGTTGCATAAATCATGAATAAATTTTATTGCCTCAGGGTCTAGTTCTTTGATTACGTCTGCAGTAATTGTGTCTATACCGGGTGCTTTGCCCTTCTTTATTTTGCGTATTGCTTTTTCCACTTTTTCTAGGAGAATGCCTGGTTCTCGTTCTGTTCCTGTAATGAAGGGCATGCTATTTCCTGGAATACAGTTTTTCACAGTAGTTTCTCCATGTTTCCGCCACTTGCTCAATCTCTGTTACTTGATTTCCCTCATCATCTTTTATGTTCCAGATTTTTGGTTTAAACTTTTTTGTTAAAGTTTTGATTATATTGTATAGATCTTTCGGGTTATTATTTTCTGCATGTTGTTCAATCTTTATGCATAGATTATTAATAAATTGGTTCTTATCGTTTCTGCAGAGAGCTTGAATTCGCCCACTTAGCCATCTATACTCCTTCAACTTTTCAACATTGCCTTTAATCAATCTTCTCTCCTCTATGACTTTTAGCGTTTCTAAGGTAATCCATGGTTGCTTAGTATTTACTAGATTCTCTGCAGATTTTCTTACCGCTCTCAGAATACTCAATTTTAATTTTTCCCAAGCTTTGTCTACATTTCGATCTTTAAATGCTCTTTTATCCTCTGATGTAATTTCATTCTTCAGCGCTTCATTAAATTTTTTGGCATCGGTTATACAGGTAGTTGGCAGTTTTTTGCTTATCATGGGTTTTCTGCATTTGAATTTCAAGGCGAATTCAGCGATCAATAGTTGATGATCCGAATCGCAGTCAACAGGCGATTTGTGTTTTCACGATCGTGTTTTCACATTACGTACAGCGGTACGCCATCTTGATTTTATTAGGATATAATTAATTTGATTCTTGTGCCTTCCGCCAGGTGATGTCCAAGTAAACACACGTCTTTTATGTTGTTGGAATAGAGTATTTGTGATAGTAAAATTGTTATCTATACAGAACTGCATTAGACTTTCTCCTCTTTTGTTCCTCGTACCTATCCCGAATTTTCCGATGCATGAGCGCATATGATGATCATCCAGAGTGTTTCCAACTTTTGCGTTGAGGTCGCCGAGCATCATTATAATTTCATTGTTCGGTATCGAATTGAGTATTTCCTCTAGACGATTATAGAATTGCTCAACTTTTATATCTTCCGCGGTGGTAGGAGCGTATACCTGTACTATATTCAGCGTATAAGATGTCGCGTTAATTTTTAAGTGAATTATTCTTTCACTAATTGGGTTATATCCAATGATGGTGTTGTTGATTTTATTGGCTATTAATAATAACGCCAATAAATATGCTATATAATTCGTCGAGGTAAAGTGACCACTTCCATGCTAATGTGTCTCCGCAATACCTGCAATATCTATCTTATAACGCTAGCTTATAAGGGCTAGCTTTTTCTGTAAGATCTCCAATTTACCAGTTTTTCTAAAGCCACGTACGTTCCAAGTCGCAATACATCTTCTTTTTCTAATGTTTATTGTTCCTTGGATGTTGGTAGCATATTTATTGTGAGATGCCTACCGAACATCTGCACCGCCAGTCGCCAATTTCACACCCTCTACCCTGGTCACAGAGTACCGCCGGTTGCCTACCGGGTTGCAAGATGGCGCGTCATCCGAGGCATCATCTTGCATCATACTAGTTCATTAGTTCTCATGGGAAGATAGTGTGGTAGTTTCCCGTTGCTTTCCACACCGCAGTATTATCGCAGCAAACTGTGATAACTATATGAGGCACACCTTCCTATCAAAAGTCTGTCATATTACTGATAAAACTGCTGCCTTATATCAGGGAGGGATATCTTCTCAGCGATTTGCCGATGTCTTCCAATAGGTGGCAGTCGAATAAAAACCGATGATTTTGGTCGGATTTGAACTCGGGTCTTCGGTTCGTTAAGACAACGCTCATTACTCTGAGCTACGACCGCTCATACTTTGATATACTTTTATATTAATAAACGATCGTTATCTCTGAAAAACTCTTGTTATTTCTCCGCGTGAACGCGAGTGCGAGCGGGGATTCTGGTTCTACTGGAACGTGTGCACGGTTGCGCGAAGGCGAGTGGGCGCGCTTTCGAACTCGCTCGAGCGCAACAATGTATGTGTGTGTGTATGCTACTTTTTAAAAGTATAACCTCTAATTTTGTTAAATGTTTTATCGTGTTGTTAAGTGACAAACCATTGTGTAAAAAATATTAGTAAAAATACATTAAACTTTACCAATTCGACAACCGAGGCATATGATGACACCCGCACGGAATGAGGGAGTTCCAGGTTCGAATCCTGGCTGAGGTAATATTTTTCGCAATAAATTCTTCATCTTATAAGTTTAGATCTATTTATCCCTAAATGGAAATCGAATTTAGATTTCAAAAAAAAAAAATTGGTGAATCACTGCGGTGTAAGTCTGACAAACCAAGTCGGCTCGTAGCTCACTAATTACATATGCCAGCTTGACGTCAACTAGTCTCCTTTCATTTGAATATCAAAATAATTCTAGGTCGGACAATAGCCTAATATGTGCACTATATGTGTGTAAAATAAAATTAAAATTTCAAGTCGATCGGTCCAGTAGTTTTCAAGAAAAATACACGCCGGATTTGAAAAATGTCGTTTCGAGAAAAACGCGTTTAAAGATTCTCATGCACTTACGAAGTAGATAATGAGTAATTTCAATAATTTATCCTTAATCAGCTATACCAGAGCCATACAAGAGACCTTCCTCAACTTCAAGAAATTCATGTTGGTCAGTTTTTTCTTGTCTCTTGGCAGTTCTTGCTTCTTTTGACTCGTACGACGCCCGCTGCTCTGAACGTTTAATTCACTCGCTATCTCGATTATCTGCGAGGAATTTTGCATTCTGGCCAATCTTTAGTCCAATTACGTCCATTATTTTTAAAATTGTATTGAATCCTTCATTAAATAAACAAACGGCCAAAAAAGTTGCAATTTCCATCGTCTTCTTTCCACAATGCAGATGTTTTGGTGCAATTGTCCAAATTAATGAATGTAAACTCTCGTTATTATTTTGAGTAAATGATCCTAGGCATTGTTGTAACAAATCATCGGCAATTTTCATAAATAGGTCGGATAACATTTAGCACTTCGTCATTCAGCGGTGCCTTGTCATGTGTAAAAATATTTAAAGTTCCTTCAGCCTCCGCTTTACGCCATGCGCATCAGCTCGTGGAACCTTTAGGGCAACGTTCGTGATATGGATTCTCGTCAGTCGATCTTTTGTGATCAAATGTAGCCCATATAGCATTTTTCATGTCTTCTATTGAATTCGGATTTCTTCGTATTGCTAAGCCGTAGTATATACTTAAGTCATTAATAATTTTGTCTGTAACGGAAATTTTGAACGAAATTTCACCGGAGAGCAACAGGGGGGGCCACAAAAGATCTTCTCAAGGTATATATAGCACTATCTGGCGACGAAGAATAATACTATTTCACACAAAACGATCCGTCCGCCGCATGAGAATCACAGTCGGCGCGCCGTATGGAGGCTATGTCTTTTAAATCTTTATAACTTGGTCAATTTAACGAATTTCATCTTAATACTTTAAGAACACATTTTTAAGACCCCAAACTACAAAAATATGAAAAAAAATCGATTTTTTTTACCCATCACACGAGAATACCTCCTTAAATTGAAACCCCTAAACTATTTAATGAAATATTTTTCATTAGATATTCTTCTAGCTTATCTCGAGAGCTTTTCAAAACACTATAATAAAGTTACGTTTCATTGAGTACTTTCCGAGTTATGAGGCTCGAAAGTTAAGGCAAGACCGATTACTGATCCGGCCAACTAAGGCAAGACCGATCATTGATACAGCCAACTAAGGTAAGGCCAATCACTGACCAATTGCCTTAGTTGACCGGATCAATGATCGATCTTGCCTTAGTTGGCTGGATCAGTGATTTAATGAGGCAGCCTAACCTGCAATAACCAAAATTTAACTGATTCCTTAGGGGTTTAACGTGAGCAATACTCTTGCCTCCCATGTACGCGCGCGCGCGCGCGTGTGTGTGTGTGTGTGTGCACGCGCGCGCGCGTGCGTGCGTGTGTGATACAACAATCAAAATGTACTGGGACAGTGAATGCAATCCGAATGTACGTATGGTACCGCAAAAGTGGTACCATATGTACGTATAGTTCACATTCAATGCATACCAATGCTAGTCCACACGACCGAATTTGCTATATCTTAAATGAATAGTTTCTGAAAAATTTTATAAATATACTAAATCGATCTTACGTATTTTCTCAGCTAAACATCCTTGTGTTTGAAAATAGCACGTTAGAATTCTTAACGTATCATTTCACCTTTAATATCATGATTCGACATGGTTGTAGCGACAATCCTTAAGACCTTACGACATAAAATTGTTATATTCAAATGACAGAAATGTTCAAAAAATGTGTTTGATCTAAATCCAAATATTATACATTTATTATTCTTAACACTAATCTTAGTCTTAACACTAATCACGACATTCAACGTGTTAACAAATTGAATTGTCTTATATATTGTGTATATGTATGCATATTGATATTGACCTAGCGTTCCGTGTATCATGTCACTAGATCCTTAAAATTAAATGGAATTTAAAAGTCATTACCAATTGAGTACATCTATAAATATTTATGTCTATATTTTTCTTCATTCTTCTTTTTTTCGAATTAAATTTGCAACTAATTTTTTGTATTTTTTTAAATGTCGATAATAGTGATGGCAGTGAATACTAGATCTCACTTTAGAGCAATGATTGGAATTATAAATGCTCCTTTCAGACCGATTTCTGAGGCAATGCCTATTATAATTATCACTTCACTGCCTCAAAGTTTGATAGATGAGCCGCCACCGATCACTTGTAAAAGAGTCCTAGATAAGAAAGAAGGGCGATCTCTATCCCATTCTGCCGCTGCCGTCATCTTAGACATGCATATCAGAGGTGTTTCACTCTAGTGTTTTAGCGTAAAAGTAAACAAAAAACTTGTCATAAGTGACAAAAAATCAAACTGAGTCAACTGAAGTAAGTATTTATTCTTCGTTATAGTTCGATATATTATATTATTATATATTATATAATTGTAGCAATGTTAAATTAATTTTTGTAAGATATGAAATTTGTAATGTAGGATGTTGTGAGCTTGATATAGTGGCTATAACCAATCAGGAACAAGTTCGCGTTTCTTTGTTATTTAGGACTTTAGTGTAAAACTGTACTATAGGAGCGTACTATATGAGAAATATCGATATCGTAGCTTCTCAAGGAAAACGAGAAAGTCAAAATAAGTCAATTTGAAGTCATATTGATTATTTGTTAAATAGATTATGACAAAAAATGTCACGTTTTGGTCATGATTCGATCAAATATGACATCAAATGACATCAACTTGACTTTATTTTGACTTTCTGTTCTTGGATTTTGTCAAATCGTCATTAAAATTTTCCTTGTTAAGTGATTTTTACATGTATAAATAATTAAATACTAAATCTTCTATTATTAATATGTGTATATTGTATATACAGGGTGTCTTTCCATAGATGTCCGAGCAAATATCTCGCAACTGGTTGAAGTTACATGAAAGTGTAATAAGAGGCACGGCTCTGAGTCAGCTACAAAATGCAAGTATAAAGTTTTTTTTACTCGTGACCTTTTCGAGTTATGTAGCTCAACATGGTTTTTTTAAATGGATACCTATAATTTTTTTTTGCATATTTATATAGTAGGAGTCATTTGCAATCAAAATCATATGTAGTAAAAAATTGCTACTATGCATCGTTTACGAGATAATCGGCATCTTAAGTATTAAAGTAATTGGTTTTCCACACCACAATTTGAAAGACAAGATTCATCAGACTACATAATATTTTGAAGTCGGTTACGTCGAATATGACCTTCAACTCGTGCGATGGCCACCGAGGTCTCCGGACTTGACACCTTGCGATTTTTTTCTTTGGGGATATATTAAGGACACTGTCTATGCAACTATTCCTGAAAATGAAGAAGATTTACGATATAAGATCACTAGAGCTGTTGAAGGCATTACAGCAGAAATGTTGCAGTCAACAATGGAAAACGTTATAAAACGCGTTGAATGCTGCATCGAACATGATGGTAATACTTTCGAGCAATTTATGTGTTAATAAATGTTTCATGAAAAAAACAATGTTTGTTTACTTTCTTAATCTCTTTGACATTCCAAACCACGTTCAAAAATACTTACAATCCAATTTATTACTTTAATACTTAAGATGCCGATTATCCCGTAAACGATGCATAGTAGCAATTTTTTACCACATATAATTTTGATTGCAAATGACTCCTACTATATAAATATGCAAAAAAATTATAGGTATTTAAAAAAACCATGTTGAGCTACATAACTCAAAAAGGTCACGAGTAAAAAAAAAATTTATACTTGCATTTTGTAGCTGACTCAGAGCCGTGCAAATTTCTCTTATTACACTTTCATGTAACTTCAACCAGTTGCGAGATATTTGCTCGGACATCTATGGAAGGACACCCTGTATATATATATATATATATATATATATATATATATATACATATCCATATATAATATATACAGAATGTCCCGTATAAAAATATAAGATATCCATCTGTGTACAAGTATCGTAGATCTCGTTTATTTCGAAACTGAAAAGTGATATTTCATTTTGCAAATAACCATGTAAAATTTTGATATTAATAAAGAAATATTAGTGAATCAGTGGGCGTGATGTATTGGGATGAGACTTGTAGACATAGACGGACATAGCTCTTCTTTAGTATGAGTTTCGCGATCGCGTCAACAAGAACATGAAGGGAACACTCACACTCATACAAAAAGAAGCGACGTCCGCCTACTAGCTCCTACATACACTAGTTTACTAATTTTCTTTTATTAATCTTTCATTTCAATCTCAAAATTTTACGTGGTTTGCAAAATAATATAGAATTTTTTAATTCTCTGTAACGAGATCTACCTGTATACGAGTGAATGGACACTTTATGTAGGACGCCCTGTATATGTAATGTATTATAAAATTATATGTATATGTTATAATAATATATATTGATAATTATATATGTATAATAATTATAATTTTGATAATAGTTTTCTCTTCACATCAATACTGATTGTATTTTATGTTAAAGTCAATTTTCTAGTATGTCTATTTTAAAAGATAATTGAGACGACGAAAAATGCAGCAGAGAGAAATTTTATATAATATATTATATTAAAAATTGTAAGATTGTATTATATAAAAGCAAAAGAAAAAACTAGAAGAAATCGAATCAACCAATTTGTATAAAAATTTTAATTTGATTTTCTCGTCCTAATAAATTGTTTGTACGATTGTTTATTCTATTAAAGATATTCTATCCACGAAGATATTAGAACTAGTTTGCATCTGCGAAGATGTTTAGAACTAGTTTGCATCTGCGAGGACAATTATGCATCGCTCAAAAAAACATTGTTTTGTTCTTGTAAATTTTATCTTCAAGAAAGAGAATTCATATAAATATCATGTGGTAAACTTAATTCTTGCCGTTTTTTTATCTCCAAAATTGATTTATTTCAAAGGGAAAAAGAATGAATATTTTAATCAAAGTAATTTCCTCCATTTTCTACTTTCTCTCATTTCTTCGGCAATCCCACGACAGTAGAACGCGGTGTCTTTCGAAGCAATCCACCCATTTTTGGACTTCTTCGTAACTGGAGAAGTGTGTGTCCATAAATGCGTGTTGCATCGATCGGAAGAGATAGTAATCCGACGGTGTTTGGAGAATACGCTGGATGCGGAAGGAACTTCCCATTCAAGCTCTAGAAGTATCTGCTTCACGCTTTTTGCAACGTGGTCGAGCATTATCATGAAAAAAAATGATTTTGCGTTGATTGTTGGCTACGGCTTTTTTGGGCTTTATGGGCTTTTTTTGCATCAACTCGTCAATCGACATAATTACTGTAGCGATCAGCTGTAACAGTTTTATTTGGACGCAGGAGCTGATAATACAATACACTCTCCTGGTCCCATTAAATGCAAAGCAAAGTCTTATGCCCATTAATATTCCTTTTCAGCATTGAAATGGATGGTTGGCTGGGGTACACCCATGATTTCTTTCACTTGGAATTATTAAAATAAATCCATTTTTCATTGCCAGTCACGATACACCACAAAGAACTTTTTTTTCTTTGCCTGGCAAGCAAAAAAGTCGCGATAGACAAACGATTTAAAATGGCATTTTCTGACAACTCATGTGGTGGCCATATTCCTTCCTTATGAATTTTTCCCATGCAAGTGTTTTGAGAGTACATTGGAGTAACATTTAACGCTTTCAACAATTCTAAAAGTATTTGAGCTGGATTCTTATCAAGCAATTCTTGCAGCTTAACATCTTCAAATTTTTTTGACTGTCCGGGACGTTCTTTGTCTCACATCAAAATTACCGTTTCGAAATTACCGCGTTCAAATTAAACTCTACATGTTCTTTCCGATGGAGTTTTATCACTATACACTTCGGATAATAAATGATGCATTTCAGCTGCGGTTTTCTTGAGGTCGAAGTAGTGAAGAAGCACATGTCGGAAAAACAGTTATCACGGTTCATTTCCAATCGATTGGAATATCTCTTTGGCGTCGAAAAATCTAACCTGTGAGAACTAAATCACTTTCAGCAATGTCTAAAGACTTGCAACTTCACCATTGAAACTCGTCAGCGTTGGAGCCGGCACCTTCTAGTAGCGAGCAGGAATTAAGTTTACTACCTAATAGTATTTTAATAGTACCGAGTGTGGAAGGTTATCCAATTAGTTCAAAATATTAACTAAAAAATATTATTATCACAAATATTTATTACATAATATATATAGAGCAGCTTTGGGATAGGTATATATGCTCCAAAGAACAACTACAAATCGAGCATTCCTATGGGAGGACTGGCCACGGTCTTTCAAGCTGAGGTCCTAGCCATCTTGAAATGTGCGAATTCACAAAACACTGCCAAGGCAGATAACAAAAACATAACTATATGCTCGGATAGCGAGCAGCCCTAAGTGCTTTTGCAAAATCCACCACGGAATCCTCCCTGGTTTGGGACTGCATGTAAACAATCAACCGACTCGGGGAACACAACAAGGTTACCTTGATGGGGGTACCAGGTCACCAAGACATCCAAGGCAATGAGGTGGCGGACGAACTGGCGAAAGCGGGTACCCTTGAGGACACTGCTGAACAGATCGTTGGAGTCCCCTTTTTCTTGGGCAAAAGAATCATTGTGGAACAGCTCCAACAAATGCACCGGACCTCCTGGGGAGAGGCACGGGGCTGCAGACAAGCAAGGATCCTGATGAATCAACCCTCACAGGACAGAGCACGCGAGCTCCTGGCCCTAAGCAGAGGGAGACTCAGACTTGCTCTCGGCCTTCTCACGGGGCATGTGCACCTTCGGGCTCACATGTCCATTTTGGGGCTAGCGACGTAAGATACATGTCGACTATGTGGAGAGGATAGGGAGGACGCCGTCCACATTCTGTGCCGCTGTCCCACCTTATGCCTCAAAAGATACAGACACCTAGGGTCTATGTTTCTGGACCCAGGTGATCTGAAGAACAAGAGAATAAACAACCTGTGCAATCTGGCGATAAACGCTGGCTTGGGTCTGCAGAGCTAATCCTCAATCATTAGCGGGAAGTTACAATGGAACCTTTAAATCTAGGTGACCTTAGGGACTCTTTGTAGTACCACCCGCTCTACCCATTTACTACTACTTACTACTATATAGAGCATATATATAACACATTAATAATAGAAAATTTAATATTTAATTACATATAAAAAAATTATTTAGCAAAAAATATTTTAATGACGATTTGACAGAACACATGATCTTAGCAAGGAAATACAGCGTTACACACGCAATCGGCGATTCGGCCGTTGAGTCTCGAATAATAATGAAGGGATAATAGGTCATTTCAAAAATCGAAAAAGGCGTTAATTCCAAACACTGCTTTAGAGTCTCTCTCTTTCTCTTTCGTTCGCTTGCTCACTCACTCACCCACTCACATTATTCACTTAATCACTCACTCATCTATTCATTCACGCACTTATCTACTCATTTACTCACTTACTAACTCACTTGTTCATTCCCTCATTCATT
The DNA here is from genome assembly GCA_901521435.1 of Crematogaster levior. NCBI lineage: Eukaryota > Metazoa > Arthropoda > Insecta > Hymenoptera > Formicidae > Crematogaster > Crematogaster levior. The sequence goes on from CABEGB010000634.1 coordinate 111,009, forward strand.
CTTTTATTAAAATTCTCTCTCTCATTCATATAATTATATATTTATTTTGCTTTTTCCTCTTAATATTTCTCGAAATATTTGTCATTCTCCTTCATTGTGTCAGCTTCTTTTAATTACTTTTCATTATATTTTTCTCGCTGCACACACTTCATAGCTTCTTATACCAGAAGAGATAATGTTCTCCTTCGCTAATCTGCAAGTTGTCAACACCTGTAAGTACAAAAAAATAATTAAAAATTACTAATACAATATTATTATATGTCATGCAATTAAATCCTTTTTCAATAAATAAATATTTTTGTAGCGTATTATATAAGAGAAAATTGTGGATAGCTTTGGATGATGAGTTCTAACCCAAGGAGAACAAGAAAGTCAAAATAATATCAATTTGATGTCATATTAACCAAATTATGACAAAAAATGTCACGTTTTGGTTATGATTCGGTCAAATATGACATCAAATGACATCAAAATAATGTCAATTTGATGTCATATTGATCAAATTATAACCAAAACATAACGTTTTTTGTCATAACGAACAATATGATGTTAAATTGATATTATTTTGACTTTCTGTTCTTTTGGGTAATTGGATGGTTTGTGCAAGAAGAGAGCTTGTAAATTGTCTTTTTCACTAATATAAAACAGTACCGAACGGCCTAAAACAAATACAAGTGATAAAACCGATCAATAAGTTTAGACATATCTCTCTCTCTCTCTCTCTCTCTCTCTCTCTCTCTCTCTCTCTCTTTCTGAAAAATTTCAAAATTATAATAATTTGATCTTCTTTCTTTCTGTACTGTGTGTGTGTGAGTCTAGAGATGTATTAAATATAAAGCTTTATCTTACCGCGTGTCAAAATAAATAATATAAGAAGGGTACATTTTTTGCTTGATGGCATTTATGTCGATGTCATAAATGAACTTGTCAATCTTCCTCCCCTCTATAAACATCATACTAAAAGCTATGTATAATATATATTGTTAATTTGTACTGCGACCTTTCACTTGTCAAATAATCACTGTATCTTTCCGATCGTTACGAGATAGGCTTCCAGTCTTTCATATTGCGCGAGAGGTTATTGTTAATGATAAATTATAAGTAGCGATTAATTATAAGTAGTTTTGTAATTGTTATTTTATTATTTTAAAAAAGGGTAAATATTTAGCTTCACACCATCCTCCAATGAACTTGAACTTGACATATGTTGTCAAGGTCATTCTCCTGAGTGCCCTTCGGAAGGTTTTTGTCGTCACTCGTTTTTTATTAAAAAATTATTAACAAAAAAAGTTTGGAAAATAATGTATTTGAAACACATACACACACCGAAGGAGGGAGTATGGGAGGGGGGCCTTCGGCCCCCGACTTGCACCCCCCTCGCCGGGTGGAACTCGCTCCGCGTGGAAAGTTGCATGAGTGTGGAACTCGCTTTGCGTGGAATGTCTATAGTTGTTTTGTTAACATCTTCCCCCCGTACTTACGGCCCAAAACGAGATCTACAATTGTTCTGTTCGACATTGGTTTGCGACTTTCCATGCGAAGCAACGTTCACCTTACATCCTCCCTTGCCTCGGCCCAAAACAAGATCTACAATTGTTCTGTTCCACATGGGTTTGCGCCTTTCCAGGCAAAACAAATATTGCAAACCTATGTTTCACATTCTTTCACTATCTTTAATTGTTTATACTTAACTTTTAGGGTACAAAAGTGAAAAGTATTGTGTATACAAAAATTAATATGTTGAAGAAAGATTTCACAATTTATTCATTAGTTGATGTAGAAACTAATAAACGGATACAACGGCTACAAAGATGCCATGATTCTATTATACAAAGATCGAAGCATGTGAATATTATTATTTTCGTATATGTATAAGTGATGTGAGATCTTTCGGGCCGAAAGCAACGATTCATTCCTTTAAATAACTTTTCTTTATTCATACATATACTACTTTCATATACATATTAGTCGTTTATGCTTTTCAATATTCAAAATAACTGCTATATTTTCCAAACTTTTTTGTTAATAACTTTTTAATAAAAAACGAGCGACGGCAAAAACCATCTGAAGGTCACTCAGGAGGATGACCTTGACACCATATATCAAGGTCAAGGTCATTGGAGGGTGGTGTGTAAAGCTAAATATTTACCCATGAGAAATAATTTATTATTGTGTTTCTAAATGTTACTGAGTCTTATGCGGTTTTGTTCGGACTTCCCTTTTCTGTTATTATTTTCTTAAAATTTCTATACATTACATAAACGATAACGAAATAATATATTATTTTATTAAGTAACAGCATGTATTTTGCGTATATTCTTATTTCTATGCCGATTGTTTTTTGTTAATAAAGACCCTGTGATATCGAAACGGTTCACTTTTGTTAATATTAATTAAAAGTCTTTGTTTATTTTTCAGTATCCAATATTAGCTCATTTTTTATGCATTGATCTATTACATCTTTTCTTTATTATTATTCACAACAAGCTTTAATATTTATATATAGATATGACTAAATGGTAGTAAAAAATATCTCAAGTATTTAGAGCAATTTGAAGCATTAATTCAATCGCAGTTATTACAGTAATATGTGATTGCAGGAAAACACACGAATATACATGTGCATGTACGAAAGAATGCGAGGGAATTTAGATAAAGATTATTATCTTAGGTGTCATTTTGGTCACGAGAATTTAAAGCAGAGATGGGACAAAGCTCTATTTTATATATAATATTTAATATATCTATCTAAACTGACAATGAGTCTACGACTGCTTCGAGCACTCATTTTTGTTGTTCACCGTCCAAAATAAATATTGTAGAATAAGGCTTTAAGTACATGAGTGCCCAAAGTAAACACAACTTATTGTTAATAAAGACCGAGGCACATAAAAAAACAAAAGTTCTGATTAAACTCTTAAGTCTCTTATGACTCTTATGTTTTCGACGTTCCCCAGTCTTAAGTTGTAGATCTTTAATTTACTAACAATTACAAAAACAAAACAGTAAAAAATAAGTAAATTATAATACAAACTATTGGTATATTTTTATTTGTTTTTTATTGTTAATTAATTCGACAATTAAAATTATGTATATCAGTAAATTTGAGTTGTATATTTTTTATTTTAAGTTAATGTCGAGTAACATCGAACGCGTATGGCGAGTAGCTGCGAATAGTTCAGTTTTATTAATAATAAATATTTTATAAGATACGAGAGTCGTTTGATAAGTGGTAAATTTCTATACGTCCATTTGGTGACACTTGGAAAGTTCCACTCTTCAAACCCTGCCAAGCCAAATTTCAGCTAGAAGTGACTCGTAGTTCACGTTTGGTAGTCGTTTGAAGCGAGCAGTTTAGCAATCGCTACAAAAATGGAAAAAAACAAATTTCGTGCAGTAATAAAACACTTTTATTTAAAGAAGTGGACAGCAGCGCAGATCAAAACCGAGTTAGACGAAGTTTATGGGGACTCTGCTTCTGCATTGAAGACCGTTTATTTTTGGCTAAACGAATTTAAACGTGTCCAAACCTGTATTGAAAATAAAGTGCGCTCCAAACGTTCAGTTGAGGTCACCACATTGGATATCATGAAAAAATCTATGGTTATGAAAGATATATGATTATAGAAGAGATCGCCGAATAAAGTGAGGTTACTGAGGTTGTAGGCATCTCCACGGAAGGAGTGCATAACATCCTGCTTAAAAAACTGCATATAAAAAAGTTGTGTGTACGATGGGTGCCGCGATTGCTCACTCTCGATAAAAAACGCACGCGAAAAGACGTTTCAACACAGTGTTTGGCGATGTTTAAACGCAGTCCGCAGGACTTTTGACGTCGATTCATGACTGATTCGAAACTTGGATCCACCACTACACTCCTGAAACAAAGGAGCAGTCAAAGCAGTGGATAATGCCTAATGAAAGTGCGCCGAAGAAGGCGAAGAACGGCTGTTTTGTCGACTGGAAAGGTGATGGCCACTGTTTTTTGGGATTCCCAAGGAATTGTCTTGAGTGACTACTTGCAGAAGGGTAAGACAATAACAAGAGAGTATTATGCAACGTTATTGGACTGTTTGAAAGAAGAGGCCAAGACTGGCGCGCAAAAGTGTTCTTCCACCAAAATAACGCGCCGTCCCATGAGTCGACCGTCGCAATGACAAAATTATACGAATTGGACTTTGAATTGATTTCTTATCCATCCTATTCTTTGGATTTGACCCTGTGCGACTTTTTCCTGTTCCCAAATTTGAAAACTGAGCTTGGTAGAAAGAAATTCTCGTCGAATAAGAAAGTTATCGTCGTCGTCAATGAGTATTTTGCAGGCTTTAAGACAGCCTACTTTTCCGACGGTATTAAAAAATTGGAAACTCGCTGGACCAAGTATAGACCTTGATGGAAACTATGTTAAGAAATAAAGGCGATTTTTCCCAAAAAATATGTTTTACATGCGTTTTTACCAAACTTATCAAACGATCTTCGTAGTTCTGAGTACGGGTATATATGTAGTATTTATTAAAATATTCTACACAAGATGATATATTATTTTCAGTCAAATGTAATATAGCAAGAAAATCTTCAAGAGGAAAGATACTTTTAAACGAAGTTAGCAATATAATAACATAGGGAAAATTATTTCTAAGATTCGTATCAAGTATAGTTGTACAGTAGTGTAACACACTTCACAATAAAATTAAAACACTACATGGTACAAAAAAAGGGTACAAAATTTCTTTAAAGTCTAAATTAAGCGTTTTGAAAATACTTTTCTTTCTAAAAAGAGAAAAAGAAAAAAGAGAAGATTTTTAAAAAAATATTTGCTAATAATTAAATTGCGCGTGTGTGTGTGTCCAGTTTCTCTCCAATTTTAAAATTTTTCTTTCGACCCGTCTGGCCAATTTTATTAATAATTGTTAAACACTACGTTTCAACCTCTGATTTGGATCCTTATCAAGTGTATAAAGTTTACATATGACTATGCAGGTGGGCCGTACAATAATATCTATCTCGTTGACATTGCGTCCAAACATCAATCTAGAAGCTAAAGTCGAGTAATGTAATAGATCGAAGTGTATACAATTAAAAGATTTACAAAACTTACATATTTATTTGTGCGATGCAGAAAAGATTCAGTCAAATTCGAAGTAAGATTAAATTTAAAATTAAAATTAAAGTTAAAAGCATCAGCGTCTCTGTGTGTATGACTCATCACATTATACCGACATTTAGTAAGTGACTGTTATCACTACTCGAAAACCAATGTTAGAAATAGTAAACAAAACAGTAAATAATAAAACATAAAACAGTAAATAATAAATAAGTATATGCCATGGGTCAAATAATAAAATCATGTAAACATTACCAATATGTCGAAAAGTAATAACAGTAAGAACTGCAGTGTATTCAAACCAATAAAAATATAATATAACTAAGAATAAAAATATAACTAAAAAATATAATGTATCTAAAAATTTTTTTTATATTAAAAAACGATGCAGAAAGTACCGTACAGTAAGACGCAATACCCGGACTATAAACATTAGCAATAACGATACTCCAAATATCAAATTCAGAAATTCAGTGCAAGAACTAAATAACATCAATGACTTTACCGTATACCGCCGTGAGTTTTTCCGTGTCACTTTGCAAGTGGTATTCCGATATTTTTTTATAAAAAACATTTCAGCAATCTCTCTCTTCTTATTGTTCGATTCTTTATGCAGGATTTCCGGTTTTTTTCAATTGAATTCATGAGCATGTGCAATGCGATACTTACTAACAACAGAGAGATCTCGACGTCTTTTTATATCGTTACAGTATTCGTTGACGCGTGTTTGAAGATGCCTCTTTGTCTGACCAATGTATGAGGCTTCGCATTGAGTACAGTTTAATTTATAAATTATTTCTGTTTGCTTGAAATCAGCCAATCCGTCTTTGCATCCTCTAACTATATCATTCAGTTTCTTAGGAACCAAATACACAATGTCAACTCCATAATTTTTTAATCATCTGCCTAAGTTTTCACTGAGACCTTTTACGAACAGAATAACCGTTCAATATTTCGGACCGCTCAATGGCAATTCGGGTGTGTTGCACTCCGCGGTATGCCTATTCAAGATACTGCGTCTATCTCTAATGTATATTTATTTATGATATGTGGCGGGAAACAATTATTGAGAAGAATCTTCTTAACAATCCGAATATTATCTGCATGGAACCGCTCATCAGAGAGCAGGAGCATAGCCTGGTCCACTAAATTATTAATGGTATTGGTTTTATATCTATTCGGATGGTTCGAAAAATAATTGATATATTGGTCGGAGCATATGGGTTTACGGTACCAATTTATAATTATTTTATCTCCGTCTCTAATGACCGTTGTGTTTAGGAAGTTCAAGGATGAATTTGTCTCCAACTCCATAAGTGAACTGGAGCCGTGGGTGATAACTATTAAACGCACGGATCAATTCTTCTACCTTGCCTTTTGGTACTATGACGAAAATGTCATCTGCATATCTATAAAAACACCTTACGTCGAATTCCACCATCTCCGAACAATGAGTCTCAAGGTCGTCCATTATAATATCCGCAATAATGGGCGAAAGTGAGGAACCCATTGGACTGCCCAAATATCTATTCATATACTTGATCATTGAAACTGAAGCTCGCTTTAAATTATACACTTGTCAAAGTATCGCGTGAGAATAACATTATAGACGATTACACATATAACCGATTAAATTGTACAAATGAGAACCTCCCTAGATGCTACGGGTTCTACGGTACCTAAAATCCACAAAAATAATTTCCCATTACGAATCATTGTATCTTCGGCTAGGAACCCTTTTTAGCGTGGCTCGGTTTTTACATGATACCTTACATACGTCCGTCCCGACACCGAAATCACACATAAAAGATAGCTGGTCATTTGTCGGGCTTGTGAATAATCTGGCGATAGATTCGGAAGAGATACTTGTCTCTTTGGACGTTACTTCCCTATTTACGAATATATACCATGGAGTTAGTCCTTTAGGATGTAGAGAAAAGATGGAACCATATTTAAAAAAAGATGAAGTTTAATATCGTTAACCGAGAGGGTTTCCGGATGGATGCCACGTGCGTGTTGGGCACTTTGCCGACGTTTCGCAAACATTGCAGCTTGCATCATCAGGGCTAGGAGCTCCGATTCTGAGCTCTCTTCGGTTGCGGTAGTCCTTATATACTCCCGTTGTTCCTGATGAGGAAAGAGGGGGGTTGATTTGGTCAGCCAATCGCAATGATAGGAGAAATAGGGGATCCCATTGCTGCACCAGAAGTTTGTTCAAAGAACTCTCCTTGAAACTGGAAGTAGGTCGAGATTAAGCAAATTCTATTAATGGAAAGAGGTTGGCAGGGAGTCTATCGGACTTTTTAATAATGTCCAATGTATCCTGGACTGGGACATTTGTGAACAATGAAACCACATCAAAACTTACCAGGATGTCATTAGGTTTTGTTTTGATTTTTGCAATTTTGCTCACAAAATCGATAAAGTTCTTGATGTGAGAAACATTGCAAGCTGCAATGTTTGCGAAACGTCGGCAAAGTGGCGTCAACACGCACGTGGCATCCATCCAGAAACCCTCTCGGTTAATGATATCAATGGCCACGAGTCTTAAAACTAAAATGAAGTTTAATAGATTACAATTTTTGTACGTGATTGAGGCAGTTTTAACTTTCACGAGTTTCTCAGTGAAAACTTAAGCAGACGATTAAAAAATTGTGGAGTTAATGTATTCAGTTTCAATGGTCAAGTATATGAATAGATATTTGGGCAGTTCAATGGGTTCCTCACTTTCGCCCATTATTGCGGATATTATAATGGACGACCTTGAGACTCATTGTTCGGAGATGGTGGAATTCGACGTAAGGTGTTTTTATAGATATGCAGATGACATTTTCGTCATAGTACCAAAAGGCAAGGTAGAAGAATTGATCCGTGCGTTTAATAGTTATCACCCACGGCTCCAGTTCACTTATGGAGTTGGAGACAAATTCATCCTTGAACTTCCTAAACACAACGGTCATTAGAGACGGAGATAAAATAATTATAAATTGGTACCGTAAACCCATATGCTCCGACCAATATATCAATTATTTTTCGAATTATCCGAATAGATATAAAACCAATACCATTAATAATTTAGTGGATCAGGCTATCCTGCTCTCTGATGAGCGGATCCATGCAGATAATATTCGGATTGTTAAGAAGATTCTTCTCAATAATTGTTTCCCGCCACATATCATAAATAAATATTATACATTAGAGATAGACGCAGTATCTTGAATAGGTATACCGCGGAGTGCAACACACCCGAATTGCCATCGAGCGGTCCGAAATATTGAACGGTTATTCTGTTCGTAAAAGGTCTCAGTGAAAACTTAGGCAGATGATTAAAAAATTATGGAGTTGACATTGTGTATAGGTTCCTAAGAAACTGAATGATATAGTTAGAGGATGCAAAGACGGATTGGCTGATTTCAAGCAAACAGAAATAATTTATAAATTAAACTGTACTCAATGCAAAGCCTCATACATTAGTCAGACAAAGAGGCATCTTCAAACACGCGTCAACGAATACTCTAACGATATAAAAAGACGTCGAGATCTCTCTGTTGTTAGTAAGTATTGCATTGCACATGCTCATGAATTCAATTGAAAAAAACCGGAAATCCTGCATAAAGAATCGAACAATAAGAAGAGAGAGATTGCTGAAATGTTTTTTATAAAAAAATATCGGAATACCACTTGCAAAGTGACATGGAAAAACTCACGGCGGTGTATGACAAAGTCATTGATGTTATTTAGTTCCTGCACTGAATTCCTGAATTTGATATCTGGAGTATCGTTATTGCTAATGTTTATAGTCCGAGTATTATACTTTCCGCATCGTTTTTTTAATATAAAAAATTTTTTTACAATACATATATAAATAAAGAAAAGTTTAAAACAGTGAATCGTTGCTTTCGGCCATAAACAATTAAGTCCAACACTATCTTAAAGATAGTGAAAGAATATAAAACATAGTTTACAATATTCCACGCCAAGCGTGGTCCACATTAAGGGGAGTGTGGGTGGAAGAACCAAAGCCCCCTCCGCAATCCTCCTTCGTTGTGTGTGTGTATGTTTGTGCATGCATGCGCGCTGGAGGCTGTGTAAAGGTAAATATTTACCAAATGTTTTAAACAAAAGTTGAATAGCTCAGAGAGTTTAAAACAATGTAAACAAATTTTTTATTTTTAACATTTTTCAAAATACCCGCACCACTCAACTTTTTTTCAAATTTTGAATTTTTTTTATCAAATGAAAGGTTATTTTATTATAAATCCAACCATATATAAAGTGTCATTACGAAAAACCATTTTTTATTACAAACACTTCCATATATACGCTATTTGTGCCTGTCTATGTGACAGATTCTTCACGCATCACATTTTATTCACATTTTCTCGTAACAAAAGATGACAAATACATTTGAAGAGCACTGTAATGTATAATCACAGAAATTTTTATTGAAATTTTTTTGCTTAGCAGTACACAAACACAGAGATTTGAAGTGTAATAAGATAAGACAAGAGGAAAATTAAAAGTTGAATTTTAATAGCTACAAGAAGGTTGAAAACAAAGTAGACATATGTATATCGTTGGAGTGGTAATATAAAATGCCGTTACTTTGGAGTTTTCAGTGCGCCTTACCGTCTTATCGTGTACTATTAATCGGTGTGAATTATTAATCGTTTTGGTTGAGTTTTGGAAACCTGTTGATTCAGATAAGAAATCTATTGAAACTGTTAAACACAGATTTCGAAAAGTTACGTCACTACACCAATTAAAGAAAAATATACTTATTTTAATTTTAACCCATTTTTATCTTCTCTTATCAAATATTATTATTAATAATATTTGAAAATACACTTCTGAGAGAAGCAAGTCCAATTTTCTCCTAATACATGTCACATAACATACCCAATTCTTTCTCAGTTAATGAGTGAAAAACTTAATGCATAAAAATTTTATCTACAGGGTTTTCTCCATATCTTTCTCATTTATTTTATTTCTTTTTAGTTTATATTTTTTAGCTTCGTTATATTTTCATGTTTTAGCATTTTGAGATTCGTTATTTGTCATTATATACTATTTTTATATTCGGGTAATATGATATTTAAAAATTGCAATTACATGTGTTAAAAAATTCAAGTAAGAGAATAATCGAAGTGCATACCTCCAGGCGCAACAAGCTGGTTGCCTGGCGGCAAAGATGGTTCCGGCGGCGAGGGCAGTCTGTAAAGTAACCAGTAGTGATAGGACATCGGTTCCTCTTTGTAGCCAGCCAATGTGTGAACATAATGACCGTTAGGCCACTCAGATGCGGTAAATTGAAAATGAGGAGACATGCTTGCCGCTAATAGCATCACACTGTAGAAAGTCTCGTTTTTCGGGGCTGTCACCGTTAGATTGTATGTTTCGTTTACATTGCTGCCGACCCACAGCGTATACGACACATTTACAAACATCGGAGCCATAGTACCCGTGATGAACATAGTATCCACATTGCTTGTGTTATTTCCCAATGTTTCTGACACTAGAGATGTCTCGCTATGATTGTCGGATGTCCCAATATCTGCAACTTATAAATATAAAGACAGTCATTTCATCTATTCCACGGCAGAAGCTGCATTGATACATTACATAATTCAACTAAATAATAAGTGTAAAACATGATCGATATATATCTAACCATAAATTTCCTATAATATAAGTAACACAGTCTATTGACGCAATATTGATAAATAATGTAAATCTAATATACGTAACATTGATCAAACGTTGTACGGCGGACTTCTCCTCTTATTTAGCCTATTCTTTCTCTCTCTCTCTGTAATTTTGGAATGAAAGATACAGTATTTCTAATAAAACAGAATACGTCATATCATTACATGGGAAAATGTCATTATGAATACTGCAGAAACGTTTTGTTCCTTATTATTATTAACGAAAATTCGTGAAAAGAATTCTATTTAGGATACGTTTTTACTCCTTAAAATAAGCGCTCAAAAATAGTTATTGTGCGAAATATTATCATTTTGACCTATTTTTGCTATAAAAGTAGTAACACGAAACATTGCGTCAACTAAGCACGTGTTTATACATGTTATAAAATTTAAATCTTTTGAAAAATTTTGGAAAAATTTTGATGACTGTGAAGTTGGCATATCATTTTCTAGCAACATTACAATCTTAAATGGTCAGGTGAATGGTATGGTGAAGATGGAGGAGGTGAAGTGAATGTTTGTGGGTGTATACGAGTATTCAAATATCGATTTATAATCGGATACTGCAAAGTCCGGACACCTGGATGACGATGACGTTTCTTAGACTAAAATTACTAAATTTTAACATATATATTAAAAAATCTTTTCAAATTTGATGTAGAAAAAAATAAAAACACTTTTATTAAACAACTAACTATGCTACTTTTATTATATAATAGAACTCCGAGAAATCAAATTGAGTCTTAAAAATTAAAAATTTCATCCGGTTAGTTATTTTTTAGATATAACCATCGTGTCTCCACTCATCTCTATCTTCAGGTTGTGACGATTCGCCTGCTCCGTCACTAACCTTCCCTCAGCTGGCTGACCAGCCAAATCACACGTGTCGCGTCACCCCGTTAGCACGCGTTCCCAGCGACGACGTATCACACGACCAGCGCGGCTCGATGCGAGCACGTGCTTTCACACCCGGCTACCCACTCCGGAGTGAGCATATAAACGCGCCGAGCGAAGACAAAAGCACCAGTCCTGTCCCGATCCTCATCTTGATACGATCAAGCTCCTTACCGATGAACTACGACCCTCCAGATCAGGCGCACCCAATCTTTCCGCACAGAGACACGGACGCATCCGTGCCTCATCCGGGCGCACCCGGAGTGCAATCGCCATACTAGGCGCACCCGGCTCAGTTTCCACTTGTTCCGACCTTCTGAAATCCCCAGGACACCGACTCCTGGACCGAGACTCCATCAGCTTAACCGCGCCACCGGCGACCCACCGAGGGTCCCAGACCGCCATCCACCGTTGTACATATCGCATAGAAGATAAGTCCGCATCGTACTCTGTAAGTCCGCACCGACGCAACACACACACACACACACACACACACACACACACACACACACACACACACACACACACACACGCAATACGCACACACACACACACACACACACACACTGAAGGGGGAACCCTTCGGCCCCCCACCCGCACCCACCTCAACGGTGGAACTCGCTTTGCGTGGAAAGTCACATAAGTGTGAAACTCGCTTTGCGTGGAAAATTGCATTATTTTGTCATTCAAATCTACTTTGACAGATATTATAACTTTTATACATTTTCGCAATTCACGCAATAGAACAGTGTCTAATCGAACAGTATGCATTTTTGGTGTCCAATTGAACAGTATGCATTTTTGGTTCCCAATCCGATGGTGTCCAATTGCACCGCTCCCCTCACACCTACTTCGACCCTAACCCGAGCAAGCGAAGCAAGGCGAAACGTTACAAGGTATATAAACACTTTATCATCGTTCATTACTCGTGCCGTGGGCACATACACTTAGCGCGAAACACTGCCATGTTTCTTGATTAACAGTTCAATTTTTGAACATTTGTTGTGAATGTAACACGTTTCCTTTATAAAAATTTTTCACCGTTTTTGGCCCGTTTTTGACCCGCGAAAACGGTCAGTTTGAGTGGTACAAACGTACGTTTGATTCAATAAGTATGATCCGTTTTTAGGATGCAAAGGGGCAATTTTCTGTAAAAATAAGTGGTTAAAACGGATTACGTACGAGTATATCCGAGTGGTAATAACGTATTCTTATGAGTATTTTTGAGTGGTAAATGCGTGCTGTATGTAAATTTGAGGTGTAAAAACGTACATTTAGCTACGAGCAAAAAATACTCGTTTAGCACTCATAAATACTCACATAGCACATTTTGGTTGCGTTCGGATATTCACTGCAAGTACTGAAAATCTATAGTGTATGTAACGTAAACTATAGATTTTCAATATTTGCAATGAATATTGGAACGCAGCTTTTGAAATATCATAATTTATTTATTATTATTTATTACATAATAATTAATAAAGATTAATTATTACATAATATTTATTTGGTACATGAATATTGTCTGTATATGTGTGTGTGTCAGATTGTCAAAAGGCACCTTCTTGATACACACGAAAGTCAAGTAATCAATCATTATAATTGTTCATTTATTTATAGTAGTTTAAAACATTTATATAAATTTATATAAATTATAAAAATTCGTGGACATATTTTTAAGTTTGTAGAATAAATGTACTTCAATTTAGAGACAATCCGCGGATATTTTCTTGTGAGTAAAAAAGAAACGTACTAACGTGTTGTTACTCATCAACGGAAAATTGAGTATTGAAAACGGACAACCTACTTCGTCCTCATCTTTGTGAGTAAAAAAGGAACGTATTAACGTATTGTCACTCATCGATTGAAAAACGAGTGTTAAAAACGGACAATCTACTCAAAAATACTCATACACATACTCGCCATGCTCTTTCGCAATAGACTAAGCATGCTTGAGAGTGCAAGAAACGGACATAAAAATGATAAAACGGACTAAAAGCGGGCTAAAAACGATCTATATGAGGTGTAAAAGCGGTGAAAAATTTTTATAAGGGTTACCATTCATTGTTTCATTCATGCTTTAATAAAATTCAAACTACTCCGAAACTATTGAAAATAATAATGTTTACATAAACTTTTTTTACAATAATCCACTACTCGTCTCTCAAAATATTTTGCTCTCCTCCTGACTCATCCTGTATAGTATGTTGTACTTTAATAACAACTTTTTCTTAGGTTTGTTTAAACATGTCTCATATGAGTTACAAACACTCCAATTAGGTCATAAATAAGTTCCACTATATAGTTTTAATACATTACTGAATCACTTTTTCTGAGAAATCAGTATCACTCACGGTATTTAATTATTCTCTGTTGTAAGAGATGAATCAGTACCTATACTGTTTAAATATACGTTTTTTAAAATAAAAATTCAATTTGTTAAATAGAACAGAATTGTAAGAGACTTATCAAAAAGAAGTTTTAAAGATATCAATAGGGCGCAGAGCAGAGTTCCACCATGTGATCTGCTCAATTACTACGTAAGAGGAAGGAGACCTTACGGACTATATATACGGACTTAAACACACACAAATGAGAGCCTTGTTGGTGAGCTCCCTGGATTTAGTGAAAGGTTCACGAATAATGCTCGCACTTGTATACGTTATATTCAAGCAGTGATGCCAGATTCAGATTGCTGTCACATCACGCACACGAGGAAAAAGCCGTGTCGTGTGCGCTCGGCGCTCAGCTAGCTTCAGGTAGTAGAAGAGCGCAGAAATACATAATCTTCCGTCTCCTTCTTTCCCTTTCGCTATAGCTAACGCGCCCAGATTCGAGAATCATGTATCTTAGCGGCTTGGCTCATGTAAGAGATTTCGTGTCCTTTTCCTACGTGCGAGATATTGCCTCTTGATTATTTTACAATTGATTATTTTGCAATTAAAAAGTGAAAATTACTTATTAAATTCAATTTTCTCTGTGTATATAAAAGACAAACTGTTATATATTTTCTTTACTTGTCAAGAGAGGGCGACTCTGTTCTCGTATTAAGCGCCGTCGTCACACGCTCTCTTGTAATTCAGTAGTAACCACGCTGTCGTCATTTAAGGAATGTCTAGTTCTTACGCTTACCGTAATTCAATAAATTATCATATTAGTACTCAATAAGCTCTTCTTCCAATTACACTTCCCGAACCCACAAGACATAACAGTGGTGTCAGAAGTTATAACAGTTGTCGGATAAGTCCACAGTAGTGTGTACGATTGTGAAGGAAGCGATCTTGCTTAAACACAAAACAGTTCGACAAAATGGAAGCTAGTGTACCTCCCGAATTACTTCAAGCGATAGCGAGCATGATGGCAAATGCTCTCAAATCATCAATTACACAAACAGCCACCGAAGCAAATCGAGATGACGACACGCAACAAGCAACTCAACCTAAACCACCGCCATTTTCTGCAAAAGAATTTCGTTCATCAGAAGGAACATCAGTAGAGGAATACTTCAAGCGATTCGAGTGGGCCTTGCAGTTAAGCAGAATTCCTGAAAATCTACATGCAAATTACGCGCGGGTGTATATGGGTACAGAACTGAACAATGCGCTTAAATTTCTTGTGAGTCCATGCGAACCAGATACCCTTCCGTACGAAACGATTCGCAAAACGCTTGTCGACCATTTTGATAGTGCGAGAAATAAATACGCCGAAAGTGTTAAATTTCGCAAACAAGTCAGCAAGAAGGGGAAACTATAGCGAGTTTCACTCTCCGTCTGAAACAAGGCGCCGCATACTGTGAATATGGTGAATTCCTCGACAGAATGCTCATTGAACAATTTCTGCACGGACTCAGTGATCGTAATGTGTGCGACGAAATCATTGCAAAAAAGCCGGGAACGTTCTCAGCTGCTTACGAGATCGCGCATGCGCTGGAAGCAACGCGCCGAACGTCGGATGCCGTAAAAACAAACGGTCAGCGAGCAACCACCGAACATACCCATGCGCTGTTGTCAACGTCGCTGCAAACGAAACAAGGTAAAAAACCTTCTCACCAGAGGGCAACCTCGCGACATCGCAAATCTGCGCCGCGCAGCACATCACGATCGAGAGCGCGCGTAGCGCCGCAAGGAGATGCTCAAGAAAACACGAGAAAAGTGAGCGCCTGTAATGGATGCGGTGCTCAACACAAACGTAGTCTATGACCATATAAGGATGCAGAATGCTATACCTGCAAGCGCAAAGGACATATAGCTAAAGTATGCAAATCGAATTCAATAAAAAAAACTCAAGATAACGCAAAATCCGAAAACCCAGCAGAGCAAGTCGACACAATAAAGTATTTAAACAGGCTCACAGAGGTAAATGAGGTAAACAGCGATGGGAAGAAAATGGTTAACGTACTCATCGACGGGACAGAAATAGTGATGGAACTAGATTCTGGATCCCCAACTGGTATCATTAGTAAAAGAACACTTCATAAAATTAAATCTGATCCGATCTCTTTACGGCCTACTGACAAGCAGTTTGTGAGTTATTCGCATCATCCTGTCAAATGCATCGGACGTCTCTTAGTCAACGTTACGTTAAAAAAGATTACCCGGAAACTTTATGTCTATATCGTTGAAGACGATCATGATTCACTGTTTGGACGAGACTGGATCGCCGAATTCATTGACGAAATCAATTGGACTGAGGTTTTCAGCGCAAGGAAAATCACTTCGCTTACCACAAGCTCCCAGTGCCTTTCTTCTGAACAAATTGCCAATTTGGAGCATTTACTGGAAAAATACGATCACATCTTTAGTGATACTGCAGGAATACTCAAGGGACCACCTGTTAAAGTGCATTTTAAACCAGGAGCATCGCCAGTCTTTACAAAGGCACGTGAAATACCATTTGCTCTACGTGACAAATATGCAAAGGAAATCGATGCAAAAATTGCCTCAGGTCACTATGTCAGGGTCTGTCGAGTATTCTGAGTGGGCCTCAACGACACACGTAGTCACAAAAAAGGATGGCAACATACGAATTACAGGGAACTACAAGCCTACGTTGAATCCACGTATTATCATAGACGAGCACCCGATTCCAAAACCGGAACACCTTTTCAGTAAAATGAAAAACGCCAAAATTTTTTGCCATCTGGATATCACCGACGCTTATACGCATTTGTTGGTAGATGAAGAATTCAGCCATGCTTTGACGCTAAATACTCCAACCCATGGACTAATTCGTCCAACACGCGCAGTGTATGGGGCAGCCAACATTCCTGCCATTTGGCAACGCCGACTTGAAACCGTCATTCAGGGCCTTGATAATGTGTTAAATTTTTTTGATGATATTCTTGTTTATGCAGACACGTTTGAGAACATCATGCTAGCCCTCGGTGCAATTCTGGAAAGATTGAAGCAATACGGGTTACGGCTCAATCGTAAGAAATGCATCTTTGCAGCACCAACCGTCGAGTTTCTAGGCCATAAAATCGACGCCCAAGGTGTGCACAAATCAGACAGGCATATCGAAGCAATCCGAGATGCGCCGAAACCATCAACACCAGACGAATTGGAATTATTTTTAGGTAAAGCAACTTACTACAACTCTTTTATTCCAAGTCTGTCTACTAGGGTCAGACCACTACGAGACATGCTCCTTGTTAAACCATTTAAGTGGACCCCATCAGCAAATCGAGCATACACTGAAATCAAAAACATTTTAATTTCACCGCAAGTTTTAATGCCGTATGATCCATCTTTGCCATTACTCCTCGCTACGGACGCCAGTAAAACGGGCTTAGGTGCAGTATTGTCACATCGATTAAGTTCAGGAGAGGAAAGACCAATTGCGTACGCCAGCCGAACTATGACAGCAACTGAACAACGATATCCTCAGATCGATAAAGAGGCTCTTGCAATAGTTTGGGCTGTCCAAAAATTTTTTCATTACCTCTATGCACGGCATTTTACACTAATCACAAACCACAAACCGCTAACTCAGATTTTACACCCGGAAAAATCGCTGCCAGTCTTGTGCATTAGTCGAATGGCTAATTACGCTGATTACTTAGCACATTTTGATTTTGATGTAACATTTAAAACTACAAAAGCAAACGCCAATGCCGATTATTGTTCTCGCTTACCATTACAAACTAGTGAGACGATTCACAAACTTTCCCTGCAGAAGGAAGACAAGATTGGAGAACTGGATGAATTCGACGAGTTTATCTTGTCAGAAATAAAGCAACTACCGGTCTGTGCTGAGCAAATTGCACGGGACACCCGAAAGGATCCGCACTTAAATAAAATCGTACAACTCCTCGCAGCAGGCCAAAGTCTTACCCGCATGGGATACAAAGCACCAGAAGCTAACTATACATTATCATCTAATTGTCTGACTTTTGAGCACAGAATCGTCATACCACCTTCACTAAGGAAAAGTATCATCAACGATCTTCATGCAGCTCACATTGGAATCGTCAAGATGAAGGGCTTAGCTCGTTCTTTCGTTTACTGGCCCGGAATCGATACAGACATCGAGCGCATCGCAAAGTCGTGCACCGATTGTGCTAAACACGCGCACGCACCCCCTAGATTTCGTGAGCATCATTGGGAATATCCTAAGGGGCCATGGGAACGAAATCACATCGACTATGCAGGACCAGTAGCCGGTACAATGTTGCTTATCATTGTTGACGCATACAGCAAATGGTTAGAAGTCAAACCTACCAGTTCGACAACAAGTCATGCAACAATTGCTATCCTCGACAAACTGTTTGCTGCATATGGCGCTCCGGTCACTGTAGTTTCAGACAATGGAACGCAATTTACGTCTACTGAATTTAGAGCATTCTTACAAAGTAGTGGAGTCAAACATCACAAGCTGTCAGCTCCCTATCATCCGGCCACCAACGGTCAAGCAGAACGTTACGTACAGACAACTAAGGACGCGTTAAATAAAATGAATACCACATCAAGTACGCTACGAGAAGATTTAAACGTGTTTCTGAAGCAGTACCGTAAAGCCCCACACTTAACAACAGGACTGCCACCCGCAAGACTCTTTTTAGGACGTCAGATTCGTACCCGTCTCGACCTCGTGAGACCAGAATTATCCAAGCCAACGGTCAAAAACCAACCACAACGCGAATGGAAATCAACGCCGCGCGTATTCCGACCATTACAAAAAGTGTATTTCCTATCAGGCAACACGCGAATGGACAAGTGGATTCCAGGGGTAATTATCACACGCTTAGGAATGCTTCATTATGAAGTCGACTTTCGTGGCAAAACATACAAGCGCCATGTTGACCAGATACGAGCCTTTACAGAGACTCAGCAAAATGCGATCGATGACACAAAATCCCTGAACGGCAGACAATACAAAGCAGAACTACCCCAACGCATTCATTTTTATGAAACGGCTAGTCAAGCATTGCCACGAACTACCGAAGCACAACCCCTCCAAATCCGATTCCAGAAGCACCGTCGCATACAAGGAATTTGGATCCACCCAGGGGAAAGGTCGTTCCAGAACAACAGCTCAGAAGATCAACCCGTTTTCGGAAGCCTGTTCAGCGATTTTCTCCTGCCTAACATCAAGCTATCTCTATACATCAAGAGAAAAGCCAATTATCCAATTTTTAAGGAGGGAAAAAATGTTATATATTTTCTTTACTTGTCAAGAGAGGGCGACTCTGTTCTCGTATTAAGCGCCGTCGTCACACGCTCTCTTGTAATTCAGTAGTAACCACGCTGTCGTCATTTAAGGAATGTCTAGTCCTTACGCTTACCGTAATTCAATAAATTATCATATTAGTACTCAATAAGCTCTTCTTCCAATTACACTTCTCGAACCCCCACGGTCACAAGACATAACACAAACTAATTATGTAAAAGATATAAATTAATTAAAGAAATAAAGAAAAGAGAGTAAATGAATAGAAAATCCACTCTTGGTCAATGTGTATGCTTTTTTTCCTAAAAATCACCTGTTAAAGTACGTTAAGGTTAAGACTTGAAAAATTCTTGATTTGAATTTAAAAAAACGAGGACAGTATCGGACAAGGATTATTGAATCGTGATTAAATAATTCTATAATGTATATCTTTTTTGAAAATGAATAACATACACATCGTTGCTCAACGGAAATCGCGGGAAAGTGGTGGTTTTTTCCGTCAAGAGAGAATGTAAAAAATTGTTTTAATATTACATATATAATATAATATTAAAGAAACAATTTTTTACACTTCCAAAGAATGTCTGCTTTTTTTAAGCAATTTATGTAGCTTTTCAAAAGCTACTTAAGTATAAGAAATCTGCTGAGAATGTGATGGTGTAGTCACAGAAATGCTAGTAGCTACAATTAACATTGTACATCAAATTTGCAATAAAATCTGGGAAACAAGAGTTTGGTCAACTCAATGGACAGTATCAACATATGTCCCTATACACAAAAAAGGAGCGCGAGACCAATAGATTTACAGAACAATTGTCCTTCTCATACAAGCAAAGTATATTCTACAAGACCGGCTCAAAGCATACCTACTTCCACAAATTACACCGAAACAAGCATGCCTGGCCGAGGCACTAGAGAACAGCTTATGAATAGAAGACAAATAGAAAAATGCTATAAGTACAATGTCCTGGCTTGATCTGCTTCCTAGACTATACAAAGGTCTTCGACACGGTCAGATGGAAAAAGCTCTGGCAAATACTCCATAAAATGGCGGTCCCAGAACATCTTACTGGCTGATTAAAAATCCATAAATAACAAAACCTACGTAGTAGGTGTTAGAGTGAGAGGCATAATTGCACAGTGGGCAAAGACGTCAGACAAGAAAATGGATAATGAAAATGGATAAGAAAATGGATAATTAGAAAGACAATCGATAACTGTAGAGAAGGAGTGTCCATAACGGGGAGAAAAATCTCCAACCTCCGGTATGCGGATGATACAACCATTCTAATGTCCTCGGAGGAAGAAATGGAAGAAGCAGTACGAATCAAAGAACCTAGTGCCAAAATGGGCCTTATATTCAACAGGTCTAAATGCTCTCTGATTATAATGGATAAAGCAGGCTTCCTATCACCATTCTCAAACCTGATGGGAAACATAAAAATTAGAACTGACATAGTCTACCTCAGAGTTCGAATAGAAAACAATGAGAACTGCGAGAGTGAGATTAGACGCCGTATAGGAATGACAAAAACAGCGCTGGTCAAGCTAACCAAAATATGGAGAAACCATATGATCACTAAACACACGAAATTAAGACTAATAAAATCCTTAGTATTTCCAATTGCCACATACGGATCTAAAACATGGACGATAAAGGCGGCTTGGATCAACTTCTCAACCTCTCTTGAAAGAACTTATAAACAGTACCGACCGGCTGCTCCCTAATATTCAACAGAGAATAATAAGCTTCGTCGGCCACGTCATTCAAAGAGTTTTCTTAAAAAACTCACTCATCCAAGGAAAAGTAGACAAAAAAAGAAGAAGAGGAAGATCTTCCAACAGATTCATCGACAAAGTGAGCTCACAAACGTATCAATATCAGATTATAAGGAATGCCGAAGATAGATACACTT
The DNA here is from genome assembly GCA_901521435.1 of Crematogaster levior. Lineage (NCBI taxonomy): Eukaryota > Metazoa > Arthropoda > Insecta > Hymenoptera > Formicidae > Crematogaster > Crematogaster levior. Next base: position 132,296 of record CABEGB010000634.1, read on the forward strand.
CATCGAAACATCACACCGACATCATTAGTCACGACGTTCTAAATCGAACAACGACAAGGAAAAAAAGAATGTATAAATTAATTAATTAATTAAAAGAATAGACAGAACAGAGGATAGACAAAAAAAATAGGTATAAAATAAAAAAAACAAATATAAAATATAAAAGAAAGACAAAGAACAGAACATAGAAAAAGAAAAGTAAGATGTTGAAAGTGTTGAGGTCACTTTACACAATTCATAATTCACAAACACACACAGACACACAGAATTATTACATTCTCATTCTGTCGTGAATTTAATTATAAGTTGTAAAAAATACTACGGAAATGATACTTCGCGTGCAAAGACAAAAAAAGTCACAATTTGTCGGACAATGTAATTATGTTATATACATATATATATATAATTATATTATATTAATAAGTTGTAGAAGAACCAAATAATTATTTTCGACCGTTTATAAAGTGACGACCTTTACACTAGAAGTATTAAATGAAAATTTAGACTGATTTATTTTAAAAAAATAATATTCTGTTGGTCGTGTTAAAAACCAAATAAATAAAATAAATTTTTTCATTAGAATAAATAGAGCAATTAGTGAGAACTTAAAGAAATTAAAAAATTTTACTTTTACAATAAACCAAGATTAAATTTAAAAAACCGAAACGGTCAAAAATAATTATTTGCTACTTGTAGTGTCACAAGTCGAAAAAAATATATGCTTCACTAAAATATATAATTATATATATATGTCTATATATACATATATATATATATATGTCTTTAGTATATTTCAAGGACATTTTAAAACACCTATATACATTTATATATTTAGAAGCATTAAACATTATTTAGTCAATATAGCTACTTTTCGCAATTATCTATATATTTTTTTTCAAAACTATAAAGAATTTAATATGTACGGTCTATTTTAAGGACATAAAAATATTAACAGACAATGGATTAATATGAGGACATATATATGTTTACATATAGATTATTATGGGAACATGGATGTATAAAATTGAAATTGTTATATGTTTTAATACGATTTGAACTCAATAATATTACCTTATAGCTATAATTGCGAACTATACCGTATTTTGCATAATATTAACTGTTTTATATGGATGGATATTTTCGAGGACTCCCAGCGAGAAATGACCTATCAATCAACATCAAATCTACATCGGTCATCGATATTACATCAAATTAATGTCGATTCAACGTCAATTCGATGAGTCATTTCTCACTGGGCTTTTATAGTATGCGCGTACTCTATAAAAGTCTTTAAAAATATCCGTGTTCCCATAATAGTCTATATGTAAACATATATATGTTTTCATATCAACCTATTACCTGTTAACATTTATATGTTATTTAAATTGTTTATTATTTTAAAAAGAAAGATATTGATGACTGTTGAAAAAGAAAGTGCAAATATGTACCATATGATCTATGAAACACTTGAATGATGTGCCGTGTGATTTATATATATCTGTTAATACTGAGAAATTAATAATGGCATTCACATTTTTTAGCACAAAAGTAGTCATAACATAGATAGACTGAGCATGACGTGCGAGATCTAGCCGGCGCGTAATAGACTTTTTACAATAAGCCGTAAGTCGTAAAGTCATAAGAAATTGACCAATCATAGTCGATGAATTCTTCTGTAATTTGTCTGTAATTGGTCAATTTCTTATGACTTCTTATGACACAAGTCGGCACAAGCATTATTCTATTTCTTTTCAATACCATTGAACAACAATAATTTTTGATACATATGGTATATTTTGGGAACTGTTCTTAAAATTAAAAGTTTATAGTGGATAATATTCGAGTATATAAAATCTATCGAATAAAAAGTATTCTTCGATTGTTTTTCAGCAAGAGACACAGTCGATACAATATCATTCTGTGTCCGTTCCAATGAGCAATACTTTTGATACTTATAACTTTTCATACTTTAGTGTCGTTACTGATAATAAGATATTTAAAAAACGATATTAATAAAATAAGATATTAATTAAAATAAGATATTAAAAAATAAATAAGAAATTATGTCAGTTGGAAACGTTTCGACGCATGATATATGATTATATGAATATGAAAGAAAAACACTTTTTTACATATTTTTATTTTGTAACATTTTTAATAAAGATATTAAGTCGAAATATAATAAAAAATAAAAATAAACTTAAAAATAGTACACGCACCAACGAAAAAACTTTTGATTTTTAAAAGTCTTCAAAATATGCCATATTTATCAAAAAATGTTTCCAAATTGTATCAAATGCGCGCTCGATATATTTCAAAAACATTTAGGCTGTGATCTACTTGACGCAAATGCTTCGAAGCGTTCCTTCTTTCTTCTTCTCTTTATTAACACTTGGCATGCGGGTATAATTCGCCGTCGAATTACGAATTCGCCGTCGAATCTACTAAATATTTTTACGTATTTACCCGCGCTCGAGTGACAGACTGCAAAAAACGTAAAAATACGTTGCCCGCATGCCAAGTGTTAAAAGAACAGAGAAAAAGAATGCTTCGAAGCATATGTAACGTCAAGTACGTGGATCACGGGCATAAAGACAAATCATATACATTTCAGACAGCACATGTTGTTTCATATACGTTTTCTAAACTATTGGATACGTTTAGGAAACGTACATATGAAACAAACATGTGCTACTTGGGATGCGTATATTTAGAAGCAATAAATATTATTTAGTCAATACAACTACTTTTCGCAATCATCTATATTCTATATTATTTTTGTGAAAACTATGTCAAAATTATAAAGTTAACATATGTAGTCCATTTTAAGAATATACAAATATTACAGCCAATGGATTGATATGAGGACATATATATGTTTATGTATGGACTATTACGGGGACATGGATGTATAAAATTGAAATTTTTATACATATTTTAATTTAAGCCAAGCAATATCACTTTTAACTATACAATATGTATAATTGCTATAGCTGTATTCCTAATTATACTTTATTTGTAGAATATTAACTGTTTTACGTAGATGGGTATTTTGAGGACTTTTATTGTATTTGTACATACAAATAGTTAATGCTCGATCTATATAATATTTATGATTGCGATCCAGTATAAATGTTTTGAAGTGTTCTTTCTTTCTTTACTGAAGGAATGTCTCGAAGCATTTATAACGTCAAGTGAATAACCTAGATATATTAGACACTAAATCACTTTTTAAGTATTGAAAAAATTTTTCTGATGCGATTTTTGTGATAATTTTAAAATAGTTATTTAATATTTTTTAAGTGTGTGTATAACCATACTATCTCTCTCTCTCTCTCTCTCTCTCTCTCTTTCTACCCCTTTCCCTCACCCCTCTATAAGGTGATTTAATATCTAAGATTTATTGATATTGATAAGAATAAATAAGCAAAAAAGAATAATTAGAAAAATACGGTTTATTAAATTTTGAGGATGTATTAATAAATTGAAACGGAACGTATAATACGATATCTCTTCTTTTTCCTGCAATTTTCTTCCATTAATTATTTCTGTTTATTCGCTCTTTATTATCAATAATTAAATAAATATATATTCTAAAATTATTTATATTTTAGGATATACTATTTGTATGTATTTGTAAATATATCATTTGACGTTATATGTATAATAATTAAAACATTTACAATAAGTTTTCTTTCTGCTATCTTCCTATGTTAATTATTTCTAATAAATTTTTTAATAATTTAAAATTCATTACTTTTTTAGTAATTTTGGAACGTTTAAAATGAGTAGAAAGTCAGAAAAACACGCGATTGGGATACTTTCAGGACATATGTTAATAAATGTTATATAATACAATAATTTCTTAGTTTTCCTACGGTTTATACGGTTTTCCTACTTTTATTAATTATTTTTAATATTTAATTCTTATTTTTGTTTTTCTTGCATTTTCTAAAGATAAATAATAAAGAAATATAAATTAGAAAAAAGCAGAAATATAGATATATTTTGAGGACATGTATTAATAAATTAATACAGAGATAGCATTATTATGTTTTAGCATTTATTTTCTTTGTTTTATTGCTTTTGAAAATGAAAAAAACAAGTACAGCTAAAAATTAAACTTTTATATGTCTTTAAAATATACAAAATTCACAATATTCACTCGAAATATACAATATTCACATACATTTGATCTTTTATGAAGACTTTTATACGACAGATTTTGTCCTTAAATATTACCAACTAAAAAAACTAATTTTAAGGACAATCCTCAAAATTAATACAGAGGTTGCATTATTATAGTGATTTAGCATTCATTTTCTTTATTTTAATACCAGTGAAAATGAAAAAAAAACAAGTGTAAAGCTTAAAGACATAAGAATATTATGCTAATAAATTGAATTTTTTTATGTCCTGAAAATATACCAAATACAAAATATTCATATGTATTTGGTCTATTATGAAGACTTTTAATTGATAGGTTTTATGTTCTCAAATATTACCAACCGAAAACATTGTAATTTTCAGGACAGTCTTCAAAACATACCACAGGGAAAAAAAATAATGAGGACGGTCCTCAAAAGTATAAAATGTTCTCAAAATATACCATATGTATCAAAAATGGTCCCCGAATTGTACCAAAGATATACATATATATATATATATATATATATATATATATATATATGTATATAATATAATTACATTGTCCGACAAATTGTGACTTTTTTTGCCTTTGCACGCGAAGTATCATTTCCGTAGTATTTTTTTGTGCTGAAAACGATGGTTTTCAGAATTTCTCTATCACGTCCCGTTTTCGAGAAAATTGAGGTTAAATGTAGCAAAAATAGCCATTTTGATCATATTTCCCATTTTTTTGTGGTAAAACAAAATTTTTTTATACAATTTTATTAAGCTACTTTAAAAGTCCATTTTTTACTAATAAAATGAATTTTTGTTCGTTACGCTGCGATTTTTTTTCACCAAGTTATGACATTTTTATCATTCATGTTTTATGAGTAATGCACAATGCACTGCGCGGTGATCCGTAGGTCCAGATTTTTCGGTAAAGATCTAAAGCATTGTTTGAATTGTCCGAACGTTACAATATTTCGGTAGTTCAGGAACAGGATAATGTTCGCTATGTGATATAGGACGTCTTGCTAAAATTAAATTCGGATATGTGATTAAATTTTTATTTTTTTAGAGAAACCTTTAGTTTGTAACACAAAAATAACAGTCCATAACATGGTCCTTCTGTTCAGACCAAATCATTGAAATACCAAATTGACTTTCGCTTACCCGAAAACCACTTTAATAAGCCATTTGAACATGTCGAGCAACACGAAGGAACAAACGTCTTAAAATCATAAATATCATAACTTGGTGAAAAAAGTCGCAGCGTAACGAACAAAAATTCATTTTATTGGTAAAAGATGGACCTTTGAAGTGGCACTAATAAAATTGTATAAAAAAATTTTGTTTTGCCACAAAAAAATAGGAAATACAAAAATGGCCATTTTTGGCACATTTAACCTCAATTTTCTTGAAAACGGGATATGATAGAGAAATTCTGAGGTCACCATCGTTTTTAGCACCAAAAAATATTACGGAAATGATACTTCGCATGCTAAAGGCAAAATTACTATCGGGCTGTGTTATATATTTATATGCGTGTCTGAGACCACCCGAGACATACCAAATATTTTGGAAACTGAGCGCAGATAAAAATGTTTCAAAAAGTTCTAGGGCTTTAAGTTACGCATTACATAGTAACATTAGTGTGACCTTGAATACCGTCAAGGTCACATAAAAATCACCTTAAATTTTTTAATAAAACTCCTTATTTTTTATTACATATTCTTGTAGCTTACCTCGAGAGCTTTTTTAAACACTATAATTCAGTTATTTTTCATTAAGTACTTTCCGAGTTATGAGGCTTGAAAGTTACAGCACCGCCCGCCAGCTTTAGCATTAGATGTACCATGTGAAGATTGCCCGGTCGAATTTACACCTCTTTTGTGTTCGAAGGAAGATCGATGATGATCCGGCCAATAAAGGCAAGATTAGATGAAGTTGTGGCGATTCGCCTGCCTCGCCACTAGCCCTTCTCCGACCAACGCGCATCCGACCCGCATGCCGCGATCACGCGTCCGATGCCGATAACATAACTTACGTGACACGACCCGAGCACGTGCGTCCCCACTCGGTTACCCACTCCGGAGTATATAAGCGCGTCGAGCGAGGACCGAGACACAAGTCCTGTCCCGATCCTCTTCCCGACTAGATCTGGCCTTCTAACTGCGATTCCTCCAGATCAGGAGCACCAGATCTCTCCGCACGGAGACACGGGCGCACCCGTGCCTCATCCGGGCGCACCCGGAGTGCAACCGCCGACCTGAGCGCACCCAGGCCGGTTTCCGTCCTGACCATCAACCTTCTCCGCACGAAGACACGGGAACACCCGTGCCTCATCCGAGCGCACCCGGAGTGCAATCGTCGTGCCGGGCGCACCCGGCCCGACTTCCACCTGCTCCGGCTTCCTCCTGGTAGCCCCAGGACACCGCTCTCCGAACCGGAGCTCTGTCAGCCCGATGTACATAGCCGCGTCCGCGCCGTTAGTCATAAGTACCGTTAATCATAAGGACCGTTAGTCATAAGTACCGTTAGTCATAAGTACCATTAGATCCGCTAGTTCAGTAGTCATAAGATCCGCTAGGAATAAGTACCGCTAGTAATAAGGACCGTTCAACCGTTAACCTAAGCATCACCGCCTGTACGCACCACACCGAGAAGCTGCGACATCCGCACACACACGCATACACACACACACACACCGCGACACACGTACACTCACCCTCGTCCCGGTTGTACAGGCTTCAGTGCCTCCCACCATACACCCAGCGAGCCACGCTCACACACACACACACACACACACACACACACACACACACACACGCACGCACAAACCAGAGTCTCACGCCTACTTCACACACACACACACACACACACACACACACTCACGCATCCCAGCTGTACACACCTCAGTGCCACACACCACACACACCCAGCGACACACACACACACCCACATGTACACCCACCTGTAAATAAGCCACAACATCATTCACAATAAAACTCAGTGATAAAACAAACCAGAGTCTCACGCCTACTTCGACCCTGACCCCGGCGAGCTAAATCCGAGCAAGCGAGGCAAGGCGTACCGTTACAAAGTTAAAGTCAGTGATTCATGTCAAACTCGTAGATTCGTAAATTTTTTTATACAAATGAGAGTATAATATGAGGAGCATGATCACCTCAAGATTAGGATTGTTCTCGTAAATTCTTTTATAATTTTTTTACTTATAAAGTACATAAATCCGAAACTACTAAATTTTATAAATCCACAAATCATGTAACCTAGCAGTTATTTTGCATCTTTTCCGTAATAAACAAATTGAGAGTCTCCACTGTTTTTGACAAAAATTCAGAGAAAATAATTACTCCATCACTATTTATTTTAAATGATTCAAAATAAGAATTTACACTAGAATTTAATCAGGAAAGATCTGTGTTTATTAACCGAGAGAGTTTCCGGATGAATGTCACGTGCGTGTTGGGCACTTTGCCGACGTTACGCAAACATTGCAGCTTGCATCATCAGGGCTAGGAGCTCCGATTCTGAGTTTTCTTCGGTTGCGGTAGTCTTTATATACCCCCGTTGTTCCTGGTAGGGAGAGGGGGGGGTTGATTTGGTCAGCCAATCAGAATGTTTTAATTGATCGGCCGGTCAATTAAAAAACCCGGGAGGACGGTATGTCAAATAGGATTTACTTGAAGACCTTTGTCACGGTTGAGGTTGTCAGGATGTTTCAAAATTTCCAGACCTTCACGATATTTTCTGGCGAAATAGCTTTGTGAAGGGACCAGTCTGGTGGACTTATCGTACTGCACGGAATGTCCAGTCTCCATCCAGTGTTCAGCTAAAGCTGATTGAGAAAAGTGGCTGTATTTGGCACACCGCTGGTGTTCCTTGATCCGTGTACTGATCTTCCTCCCGGTTTCTCCTATGTACACTTTTCCGCAGGCGCAAGGTATTTTGTAGACACCTGGTGTTTCCAGGCGTGGTCTTTGATCCTTGGGATTTGGGAGTAACTGAGAAATCTTCTTTTGGGGCTTGAAGATCACTCTAATGTTATGTTTACTCAAAATTCTGCCAATGCGCTCCGTCGTATCTTGAAGATACGGAAGGACAGCCGTCTTTTACCTTTCTCTCTCTTCATCTAGTGTTTCGGTGTTGTTGAGACTAGAGATTTTGTTCTTCAATCTCTTGGTTGTCTGATTGATGCTTTTGCTGTTGTACCCATTCTTAGTCAAGGTCTGATTAGGATGTTTTAATTCTTCATCCAGGGAAGTTGGTTCAGAGATTGTGAGAGCTCTGTATATCAACGAACTGATAACTGAATTCTTTTGCGAAGGATGGTGATGGGAGGTTGCGTGAAGATACCGGTCAGTGTGGGTTGGTTTTCGACAAACCTGATGGCGTAAGGTGCCATCTCCGTTTCTTCGAACCAACACATCTAGAAAGGGAATTTGGTTCTTTTGTTCTACCTCCATTGTGAACTTAATGTTTGGGTGTTGGGAGTTGAGGAAGGCGAGAAAGAGTAGGAGAGTTTTTCTGCCGTGGCTCCATATAACAAATGTGTCATCCACATATCGGAACCACGTGGAAGGTTTAAAGGGTGCGTTCTTCAGGATTTCGTTTTCGAAATGTTCCATGAAGATGTTCGCAATGATAGGGGAAATAGGAGATCCCATTGCTGTTCCAGAAGTTTGTTCAAAGAACTCTCCTTGAAACTGGAAGTAGGTCGAGGTTAGGCAATGTTCTATTAATGGAAAGAGGTTGGCAGGGAGTCTACCGGACTTTTTAATAATGTCCAATGTATCCTGGACTGGGACATTTGTGAACAATGAAACCACATCAAAACTTACCAGGATGTCATTGTGTTTTGTTTTGATTTTTGCAATTTTGCTCACAAAATCGATAGAGTTCTTGACGTGAGAATCATTGAGACCAGTGAGTTCTTGGAGAGGTTTGGTGAGCTAATTGGTAGGTGGGTCCACCGATATTGCTGACAATGGGACGTAGGGGCACTGATTCTTTATGAATCTTAAGAAGACCATAGAGTCTGGGAGCCGAGGATTCCCGGGGGATTAGGTATTTAATAGTTTCAGGAGGGAGACCTGCATTCTTGAGGAGAGAGGATGTTTTTTTCTCTATGGTGAAGGTCGGGTTACGTTTAAGTTTTTTATAAACGTTGCAATCCGAGAGCATAGCATAGACCTTATTACAGTAGTCTTCCTTGTCTATTACCACTGTGGCATTTCCTTTATCCGCCGGCAGAATTAGAATGTTATTATTCTGTCTCAAATTTCGGAGTGCCAAGCGTTCTTCTCTGCTGGGAAGTTTTGCCTTGCGGAGGATGTTGACTGACCGTTGTCTAATGTCGTTGCTTGCTTCGGGTGGGAGGTGGAAGATAGCCGTTTCAATTTGGCTGATAATTTCTTCCGTAGGAATGCTAGTGGGAGTGACCGCAAAATTGTGTCCTTTTGAAAGTACAGAAACTTCTGATGGGGACAGGACTTGACTGCTAAGGTTCTTGACTGTGTGTGTTGGAGACGGGGTTTCAACCTGTGGAATGATTTTATTATATGTATTTTTCTTTCTGTTTTTGTTTTCTCGTCTCAGCAGAGCGGATAGCTTGTTCGTGTGTAATACGATCAAGTGTTTGCCACAGCTCCGGTTTCAGAGAGTCAGAAAGAGAAAGGTGTAACCCAAAAAGTTTTTGGAAGGTCTCGGCTATGCTTTTCTCGGCTATGGTTTCCGAGATTCTTTCCTTGACTAACCGTAAAGATGCTTGTCGTAGGATGACTTTTGCCTGGCTGGAGGTTGGCAAAGGGTTTTTTAATTGAAAGCATTTAGGTACCACCTGATGGTCACGGCACCGTTTTAAAAATGCTAAGGAGCACAGTTGGACGTGCAAGGACTTCCTGAGCTTGGTAAATAAATTTACCGACCCTAGGATAGCCTCTCCGTGAAGGCGTTTTATTCTAGTTTTAAGGCTTTCGTGGCCATTGATATCGTTAACCGAGAGGGTTTCCGGCCAAATAGCCACTTTTCTCAATCAACTTTAGCTGAACACTGGATGGAGACTGGACATTCCGTGCAATACGATAAGTCCACCAGACTGGCCCCTTCACAAAGCTATTTCGCCAGAAAATATCGTGAAGGTCTGGAAATTTTGAAACATCCTGACATCGTTGACCTAACCTAACCTCAACCGTGACAAAGGTCTTCAAGTAAATCCTATTTGACATACCGTCCTCCCGGGTTTTTTAATTGACCGGCCGATCAATTAAAACATTCTGATTGGCTGACCAAATCAACCCCCCCCTCTCCCCACCAGGAACAACGGGGGTATATAAGGACTACCGCAACCGAAGAGAGCTCAGAATCGGAGCTCCTAGCCCTGATGATGCAAGCTGCAATGTTTGCGTAACGTGCCCAAAAGCAAAGTGCCCAACACGCACGTAGCATCCATCCGGAAACCCTCTCGGTTAACAATATCAATGGCCACGAAAGCCTTAAAACTAGAATTTGTGTTTATTTTCCATTTGAGCGTAATGCTAATGCCGGCGGTGCTTCACAGGCACTCATATGTTGGACAAAACAAAAAGATAACTAAAAAGTAGGATAAAAGAGCATTGTTCTGATAAAAAAAATGGTGGTACTCCATCCGTTTTACAGAACATTGAGTCCTAAACAATCATAATTTCGATTGGGAGAGCGTGAAAATTATCTATATTATTTAAACCCTCATATAACAGGAGACTCACCTCCGAAATGATAAAAAGTAATTACACACTTTGAACAAGTCACTATCGAATTCGTATCTTACTGTATTAGAGGGAATATCTCTGCCCCCTATGAATTTCTTTGTTTTCCTCTCTTATTCCAACAGTTTCATCCCCTCTTTGTAAGCGCCTACCAAATATCATCAACTGCGACATAGTAATACCGTCACTGTCATTTGTGTTGTCGAACAGAGTGCTAACATGCGGAGTGAAATACATGTTAATGTGTTATTTATAAATTGAGAATCAGCTTATTATTTGTTGGATGCACACGATTCTACTCCCTAGGTACTGATTATACACGTTATATTAAATCCTCAGTACACAAACAGCTTTTTAATTATTTATTATATTTATTATTATATTTTATTTTATTTATTCATCTATTTATTTATTTTATAAAAAAATTTTTCTTTCTATTTATAACAGTATTTACTTATTTTACTTTATTATACTTTATTATACTAGATGTAACCGTTTTAAAACTTGACATATTTGACTGGATAAACAACCTGTACGACAATATCTTTACAACTTTTTTATTTTAACAAAAATTTTCACAGCTATACTTGTGGACGTATAATGAGGAGAGGAATCACTGCGTTTAGCGGAATGCATGCGCTCTCAGGATAAAAAAATTGCGCTGAGCTAACTACTTCGCTATCAAGATCAGATATGTAACTGATAGGAACATTACCGGTGAAATTTTAATTAATAACCGACACTGAAGATGACTTTATTCCAAATTTGAAACGTCTTTATTCCAAATTTGAAACGTCTGTTGTTGTATAATTTTTTGTATAATCACATATTATTAACACCCATTTTTGTTCGTTTTTGCTCTTTAATTATAACTTAATTATTTTGAAAAGCTCTCGAGGTAAGCTACAAGAATATGAATAAAAAATCGGGAGTTTTATTTAAAAAATTCAAAGTGATTTTTATGTGACGGTACTATTCCAGGTCATACTAATATTACTATGTAATGCGTAACTTAAAGCCCTACAATTTTTTGAAACATTTTTAACTGTCGCGCTCAGTTTTCAAAATATTCGGCATGTACGGGTGATCTCAGACACCCTGTATATATATAATACTTTAATAAAACAACGGAGACATAACTTTATTTATTATGTACTACACGAATCGTATGATAAAAATAACATATATTTTTTACATACACCTTTTTTGCACAGTGAGCATTCAAAATAAAGTGAAGAATACTTTTCGATTTTGCCAAGAAATGTTCCATTTAGAAATGTCAACTACATCAAACTACAATTTAGACAAGATAATGTGAAATAATTAACACAAAACATTTAAAAGAGCAAAATTCTAACTTACAAATGCTTTGTAATATATTTGAAGATAATATTTTCCATTAAATTTCATCAAAAAGGTGTATGTAAAAGATATATATTATTTTTATTTTGTATATATATGTGTGTGTATGTATATAATTATATTATATTTAGTGAAGCATATATTTTTTTCGACTTGTGACACTACAAGTAGCAAATAATTATTTTTGACCGTTTCGGTTTTTTAAATTTAATCTTGGTTTATTGTAAAAGTAAAATTTTTTAATTTCTTTAAGTTCTCACTAATTGCTCTATTTATTCTAATGAAAAAATTTATTTCATTTATTTGGTTTTTAACACAACCAACAGAATATTAGTTTTAAAATGAAACGGTCTAAATTTTTCTTTAATACTTCTAGTGTAAAAGTCACTTTAGACAACTTATAATTCACGATAAAATAAAAATGTAATAATTCTGTGTGTGTGAATTATAAATTGTGTAAAGTGATCCTCAACACTTTCAATGTCTTACTTTTCTTTTTCTATGTTCTGTTCTTTGTCTTTTCTTCTATATTTTATATTTTTTTTTTTAATTTTATATTTATTCTTTTTATCTATCCTCTGTTCTGTCTATTCTATTAATTAATTCAATTAATACATTTTTGAAATTCTGTCAAAAAAATTGTTTTTTAATATTATACTTTAATATTATATTATACTATATTATATTATATTATATTATATTATATACAGGGTGTCCGATAATTCGAAGTCCACCCGTAAACTGCAGGTAGAGTAGGTTAAACTGAGCATAAAAGTCCTGTATCATTTTTTGATATTTTTAATATTTACCGAGATATTAACAAAAAATGTCGGCGAATCCGCGCGCGCTTTGCTCGCGCGGCGAGAAGGACGTCCCACCGCTACGTGCTCACTAAGCGCGCAGTGTGGCGGTGGGAGATAGAGCGGTGGGATTATACCAATAATTCGGCGCGGTCGCCGCAGTGTTCTAGTATTACGCTCGTAGGCTCCTCCCACCGTCTCACTGCGCGCTTAGTGAGCACGTAGCGGTGGGACGTCCTTCTCGCCGCGCGCGCTTTCCTCGCGCGGATTCGCCGATCTTTTTTCGTTAATATCTCGGTAAATATTAAGAATATCAAAAAATGATACAGGACTTTTATGCTCAGTTTAACCTACTCTACCTGCAGTTTACGGGTGGACTTCGAATTATCGGACACCCTGTATATATAATATTAAAACAATTTCTTATATTTCCTCTTGATGGAAAAATACTACCATTCTTCCCGCGGTTTCTGTTGAGCAACGATGTGTATGTTATTCATTTTCAAAAAAGATATACATAATAGAATTATTCAATCACGATTCAATAATCCTTGTCCGATACTTTCTTCGTTTTTTTACACAAATCAAGAATTTTTCGAGTCTTAATCTTAACATATTTTAACAAGTGATTTGTGGGGAAAAAACATACACATTGGCCAAAACTGGATTTTCTATTCGTTTACTCTCTTTTCTTTATTTCTTTAATTAATTTATATCTTCTACATAATTAGTCTTTTATGTCTTTTATATACAGAGAAAAAATTGAATTTAATAAGTAATTTTTATTTTTTAATTGCAAAATAATCAATTGTAAGATAATCAAGAGACAATAGCGTCTCGCGCGTAAGGTAAAAAAGGATACGTGAGATCTCTTACATGAGCTAAGCCGCTAAAATATATGATTCTCGAATCTCGAGCGCGTTAGCTACAGCGAGAGGGAGAGAAAGAAATGGAAGATATGTATGTCTGCGCTCTTCTACTACCCAAAGCTAGCCAATCGCCGAGCGCACACAACACGACTTTTTCCTCGTGTGCGTGATGTGGCAGCAATCTGAATCTGACATCACTCCTCACACAACAATGGAAATCTATGGGATATACTGAATTTATCCTGTAAATCCCAAATATATCTTGATATCCATAAAATATTATCAGGAGACGCGGTAGCGTCTCCGACCATTTTCAAATTTTGGACGCTACAAGTCTCTTATCCAGAACTATTAAAGTCGATTTTTTGGGGGTACAGAACTATTAAAATATAAAAAATTTTGAAATGCATGTAGCATATTCTGAAAGGTGGCATCGCCACGAGTAAGTTAAGCCAAAAAAAAAAAAAAATCGGTCAAGCCGTTCTGGATATACAAACGGTCAAAAAGTGATGTTTTTCATGAAAAATTGTTCTCTGTCCGCAGTCATGTATGTACTTCTCTTCTCTCTTACCTTTCACTCACACCTCCCCCAACTTCCACTCACCCTCCCCTCCCCTCATTTCCCTTTCTCACCACGCCCCCCTTCCTCCCCTCCCCCTCTCTATTTTTTCATTTTTTTCGCTTTTCTTACACTTTTTCATCATCTTTCACCCCCTCTCACTCTCTCACACCCTTTCTGGTGTATTTACCATTTATTAAAAATTTTTAAAAACCACCCCTTGAGGGTGAAATTTAATATCTCAAAAACAGTACATTGAAAAAATACGGTACTTGTGTCGTTAATTAACATTTTTTATGGGGTTAATTTACTGCTCAATAAAAATTTTCAAAAACCACCTCTTGGGGGTAAAATTTAGTATCTCGGAAACGGTTTCAAGCAATAAGACAACACTTTTTGATCAATAAATTACTCGCTGAAAATACGGTATAACAAATTCAAAATCGGAAATTGATACGAAAATTCGAAATTTTACTACAGAAAGATTGGAGATTTTTAATCTAAACCATTTTCATAACTCTTTCATTTTAATTATTTATTCCATCCATCGAAAGTTTTTTGAGAGCAGGCCGCCATGTTCTTTTTCCGAGTCATTAACAAATTAGTACTCTGGAATTACAAAAACAACTATTTTTCATTGTCCAGGCTTGTATAAATTTCAAATCAAACTTCAATAAACGACTTTTATATTTTGTGCACTAAGAATAATATATCACTTATGTACTTTCACTTAGAGTCAAATTTTAATCAATTTTACTTATATACACCTTATGTATGTATGTTCATTTTGAATTTGCACCTTGAATAACATATCAGTTATTTTTCGTGGTAATATGTTATTAAATTTATTATATTATTTATTTTATTAATTTATTTAGATAATATACACTTTATGTATGTTTACTTTGAACTGGCACCTTGTATAATATATCAGTTACTTTTCATGGTAATATATTATTAAATAATCATTTAAAGGGTATAGCCGGATATATAGTGACCGGCAAAAATAAAAAGCCACTTTCTCATTTATTCTGTTTTATTTTAGGAAATAATAAAAATATAAAAAAATGCTGCTTTTATTGATGAAAAAAAGAGCATTTAGAATTTACTTTCGGGTTTTATTTGAACAATCATATAAATTACTTTTTATCTTTCCGCTTTACTTATATTTCTTAAATATTGCTATTTCTTAAATTGACAAAATTAAAAAGCCAGTGATATAATATGTACAATACTTTGTGAATACGTTCACAATTTTGTTTGTCTTGAGTTAAGTTTACTATGTTCGCGTTATTGCGTTCAACTTCACGTTACTATGTTCATTTGTTTCTGACATTAGTTTGCTTTGGTTATTGTCCAATGTTTGTGGTACAAAATGGGAGGAAAATCAATTTCCACACAGATCCGAAACCTAATTGTACGAGACATTAAAAGAGGTCTTTCCCAACGAAACATTGCTAAAAGATACGAAGTAAGTAGAGGAGCAATAGAACAAATCAGTAAGAAGTTCCAGTCAACTGGATCAGTGGCAGATCGAAGCGGAAGAGGTCGAAAACGAGCAACATCCAAGCGGAAGGATACGAAAACAATCCGAGAAGTTGAGAAAAATTCAAAAATTACTCTCAGAGAAATTCGGGAAAATATAGATCTTAATGTTTCTGACCGCACGGTACGTCGCAGACTTCGTGAAGCGAATTTATATAGCCGATTCGCACATAAACGACCTTTTATCAGCGCTACCAATAAGAAAAAACGTTTGCAATTTGCTCAGAGGTACGCGAATATGTCATTGGACTTCTGGAAAAAAGTTCTTTGGACAGATGAAAGTAAATTTGAGTTATTTGGACAGAAAAAGCGGATTAGAGTCTGGAGAAAACATGGAGAAGAGCTTCAAGAGCGACATATTCAGAAAACTGTAAAACATGGTGGAGGAAATATTATGGTCTGGGGCTGTTTTTCATGGGCAGGAGTAGGAAATCTTGTCAAAATTGATGGGATTATGATGGCAGATGTTTATATTGATATAATTAATGAAAACTTGGAGGAGTCTTTACTGAAGCTCGGGCTAGAAGATAATTATATTTTTCAGCAAGATAATGATCCGAAACACACAGCAAAGAAAAGTAAAGCTTTTTTCCATTCCTATCGCATTAAACAACTTGAATGGCCATCGCAGTCTCCAGATTTAAATCCTATTGAAAATCTGTGGGCAATTCTGGATAATCAACAAGAGGATCAACAAGAGAGGAATAACTAATAAGAATTCTTATTTTGAAGCAGTACAATTAGCATGGGAGAATTTGGATCCACAACATTTGAAAAATTTAATTGAAAGTATACCAAGAAGACTTCAAAAAGTAATTGAGGCTAAAGGAGGTCATATTAACTATTAATTGAAATTATAGTAGTTTTCTAAAATTAAAATATACTATACTACATTAACTGGCTTTTTTATTTTGTCACACTTTATTATGTAATTTTTTAGAAATAAATACAGTATTATACGTTAAACTAAAAATTGAGCCTTTCCTTAATTAAAAACTTTTAATTAATGAATGTATTTTCAATTTCAGTACAAAAAATTAAAATATAAATATCTGTAGAGTGTAATAAATTATTCAAAAGTTTCAAGAACGATATAGATGTATATTTTAAGATGGAATGTCTACATATAGGCTATAGATCGCGTCTACTCGTCGAGACGTTTGTCGCTCGTCGCGGCTCGCTACCGTCTGCCTGCCAATCCGTCCGTTGGCCGCCTCGCAAAATCAAACTTGCCCTTCGGCGGGCGCGCAAAACATACCGATGATAACAATTAGAAACACAAACGCTTTTTCGAGTCAAACTCCGAACTGTACCGGGTGACAATTCAAACAATGATCGGAATCCCACATTCGGCCGTCCTGCGCGAACATCCGCCCCGGATGCTCATTGCTCCCTTTCCTTATCCTCGTCGGAAGACGTGTCCTCCTCGTCGTCGCCCTCAAGCCAGGGCTTCATAAGATCAGCGGCTGAGGACGTACGCAGCGGTCCTTCGTGCTCTCCAATTTTATGTACAATATACCTGTGGTTGCGTAAAACTCGAATCACCTCATATGGCCCGAGGTACCTATGGGAAAACTTAAGGCCTGGTCCCCGCTGGGTGCGCTTGACAGCCACAACATCTCCCAGGCCATATCGGATAGGTTCCTTCCTCTTTTTGTCATAGCTTGCCTTATTTTCGCGCTGAATTCTCTCGATGTTCTCCTTAGCCTGCTGCCGCAGTTCGTCCCGGTCGCCTTCGAACAACGCGATACACTCACCATCGAGAATCTCCCTAATATCCGGGTCGTCGCGGACACGGGGATATACGCCCAGTAGAACGCGAAAAGGCGTCGTACCAATACTCCTGTGAAGTGTCGCATTCAAACACAATTGGGCGGCGTCGAGATATTTATACCATTCGTGAGGTCTTGGGGCCGACAACTTAGTCAGCAACGGTATCAATGTACGATTCAGGCGCTCGACCTGCCCGTTGGCCCGCGGAACCCCCACAGTGATCAGCTGGTGATCGACGTCCTCCGAGTTGCAATATTCTTTGAATTCCGCCGATGTGAACGCGGAACCTCTGTCGGAGATGATCCTCCTCGGGTTGCCGAAAACGGACGACTGTCTCCTCAAACGACTTACAACCTCGGCCGCGCTCGTGGACTTCACCGCATACAGCCATGAGAACTTTGAAAACGCATCCACAACGGCAAAGATGTGGGCGTAGCCTTTTTTCGTCGACGGCAAAGGGCCCAAATGGTCGACGTGGAATGTGTCCAACGGCACACTCCCCTTCTCGATCGGGTTTAATAAACATTCCGGTTTTCCGCGCTTTCGCTCGGCCATTATACACGCCACGCAATTTCGCACGATTTTCTCGATCTTCGGACGCAGACCAGGAATCCAGTAGTTTCTTTTTACTAACGCTTCTGTTTTGTTGATTCCGAAGTGTCCCCGCTCGTGAGCTCTCCTAACTATCTGGATTTGCATTAACTTCGGAACAACCAATCGAACGTCACCGTCCACCTCTTTATACAGGATTCCGCCCCGCATTAGATAACCATCCGCTTCGCCCCGCTCAACCGCGCCGATGAGCAGTCGCAACTCACCGTCCCCCCCCCCCTGCGCCCTCCTCAGCCGCGCCACCAACCCCGCCTCGCACTCATCCACGACAAGACAAGCCGGCAGGGGATTCCGACTAAGAGCATCCACATGAGCCATGCTCCTACCCGGTCGATGCTCTATCGTATAGTCGAACTCCTCGAGCAACAACGCCCACCTGGCTACCCTCACACATAAATCCCTCTTAGCCATGGTCAATGCGAATGCCCTGCAATCCGTCACAATCTTAAAATGCGTCCCCAAAACGTACACGCGGAACCGCTTAAGCGCTTTTATTATCGCGAGCACCTCCAGTTCGTAACTTGAATAGTTTTCCTCCGCCGACGTCGTTCTGCCGCTCGCGTAATACACCGGGTGAAAATGCTGATCCTCACTGTTCCTCTGGAGGAGAATTGCCCCGTAGCCGTACTTGGACGCGTCCGTGTGCAGCTCGGTCTCCGCACCAACGCGAAACAAATTCAAGATCGGCTGCTGACACAACATAACCTTTAACTGCTTAAACGCGTTTCTCTCAGCTACATCAAACCGAAACTCGACATTCGTTCTAAGCAAATTTGAGAGAGGTCGAGCGACAGTACCATAGCCAGGCACGAATTTGCGGAAGTATCCGCTCAGGCCGAGAAAAGCCTGAACCTGTTTTACATTTCGTGGCTCCGGAAAACGCATCACGGCCCCAATCTTTCGCTCCGATGGCCGAATCGTACCATTCTCAATAATATGCCCTAAAAACTCGACCCTTCTCTGCAAAAAGGAACATTTCTTCCAATTAATCGTCAATCCGGCTTGACTTGCTGTCGTCAAAACATCTTTTAAGTTCTTCAGTCCGTCGTTCTCATTTTCCGATGATACGATTAAGTCATCCATATAAGTCAATACAATCTTATTTCTAATTAAGTCTCTAAACACCGCATTGACGAATCTTTGAAAGACCGAAGGCGAGTTGCACAATCCAAACGGTACCCGCAAAAACTCGTACTGACCATCCGGGACGATGAACGATGTATACTTTACGCTCGCGTCATCCACGGGCACGTGAAAAAAACCATTTCTTAGATCGAGTGTGCTAAAAAGCTTCGCGCCCTGTAACTGATCCAACTGGTCCTCTATCAGCGGGAGCGGGTATCGGTCTTTTATTATCTTTTTATTGAGGAGTCTATAATCTACACACAGCCTGTAAGAGCCGTCTTTTTTCTTAACAAGTACGACAGGACTCGCGAAGTCGGATACGGAGGGCCGTACAATACCCTGTTCCCGTCACTCTTCCACCTGCGCGTTAACAATGTCCCTTTCCGCTCGCGACAGACGCCTCGCCCTCTGGTACACCGGTTCATCGTCCCTCAATATGATCGTCATCTTAACGCCAACATCGGTTTTAGTAATTTCGCTTGGTTTATAATTTTTTATTAAGGTCGCAACGGCTTGTTTATGTTTTTGATTTAAGCGCGACATATCTGCCGCGTTCGCTTCGCACGCTCCTTCGACATCGATTTGCAATATACTCGCCGGACTGCCCCCGTCGACGGCTTGTTTAGAGATCGGACTAATCGTTATTTTACCCTGCTTAACATTAACTTCTACGGTATCTAAAAAGTCGGTGCCGATCAACAACTTCTGCCGCGACACAGTGTCCGAGACAACTCGAATAAGAATTGGGTACGAATGTTCGTCGACCGTAATCTGCGCCCGAAACTCTCCCAGCGCCATTATTTCACCGGATCCTATGCCCGAAAACCGAATCCCACTCGCCTGAAATCGAGGGGAGCCCATCTTCACATATTCGTCCGCACGCATCAGCGAGATGTCGCTACCCGTATCGATGAGCGCTTCCATTCTCGCGCCGTCTATCGCAACGTCCTTCATGTACCTCTTTCGCGAGGAATGCGCCACGACGCAAGAATTCTCGGCCGCGCCACCCCTTCCCGGGCACCTCGACGCCACATGCCCGAACTTTCCGCAGCCGAAACACTTAGTGCCCAAGCTTTTTGACGGACAAACGGCACCAACGTGGTCGCGCGCACCACAATTGAAACAGCGCCTGGCACTCGACATCGTCTTCCTCTCGCCGCCGTCGTTCCCCCTGCCTCGACTGGTCGTACCATCTCGCTCACTCGCTGGTCTGTCGCCACGCACCAATCGGCCAGAAGTCGCTGCATGACGATCTTGCAACGTTACTTTCTCGAACGCGTCCAACAACGATTCTATTCGCGTAAAGCGCTGAATATTTGCCTGATTGCGTAGTCCGTTATCGGGTATGCCATCTATTATATGCTCGATTATTTCGTCAACCGCAATCGGTATACGATTGCCCATTATCATTTTCTCGTGTGCATACTCCCGGAATGTCTCGTTCTTCCCCCAGACTCGTGCCTCGAACTTTCGCCGCGTCGTTACTCTGCTTTGCTGATGGCCAAACATCGTCCTCAGCTCGAGCATAAGACCATCGAAGGTCATGCTAATAAACTCTGGTTTTGAGTGAAACCATTCGAGAGCCTTTTTTTTTAGCTTAGCTCCTACCAGAATTCTCGCGTTATCATCATCTAACTGGTAGGTCGTTTTCAACTGCCTTATCCGCCTCTCCCACACATCGAAGCTATCGGAACCGCCATCGAAATCCGCCAACAGATCCGCGATCGCCGTCAAATTCAACCGCGGGCGCGGCGATGCGGGCACATCACTACCGCCCCTCGCGATCACCTCCCCCTGGCGTCCACCGTCTGCAGGACTCTCATTTCGATAGTCTCGCAGCAACGCGATCTCGCGACGAGCGAGATCGAGTTCGCGCTCGGCAATTTCCCTTTCGCGTCTATAAACTTCGATCTCCCGCTGATGCAGGGAGTCCTCACGACAGCTGTCGTCGCCTCCACCGACACGGCGAGCATCGTCCGCACCCTGCTCGCTCCACTCACCGGTCGGGTCCGCCTCTCTCAAGCGGGCCACGAGCTCCGTCTTCGTCCCAGACGTGGGCAACCCACGGGCTCTGAGAAACTCCTTCAGCTGCGCAATGGTAAAAGAGGACTCCATAGTCACAGCCGCAGGATTAAAAATGCACTCGCCGAGTCGTCTTCTGTCACCTCTCAAATATGTACGCAGCCGCTTTCCGTTCACCGCAAAATCTCTCCTTAGCTCTCACACGATAGTGTCTCGTTCGTGGCTTTCGCGCCCGGCCAGGAACACAACTCGAATTCCACACACTACGCGATCCGCGCCTATCCCGGCTGAGCCCCCAATTGTAGAGTGTAATAAATTATTCAAAAGGTTCAAGAACGATATAGATGTATATTTTAAGATGGAATGTCTACATATAGGCTATAGATCGCGTCTACTCGTCGAGACGTTTGTCGCTCGTCGCGGCTCGCTACCGTCTGCCTGCCAATCCGTCCGTTGGCCGCCTCGCAAAATCAAACTTGCCCTTCGGCGGGCGCGCAAAACATACCGATGATAACAATTAGAAACACAAACGCTTTTTCGAGTCAAACTCCGAACTGTACCGGGTGACAATTCAAACAATGATCGGAATCCCACATATCTTATAAAACTTTATAAAGCAAACTAGTTCTACAAATAAGGTGGCTTTTTATTTTTGCCGGTCAATCTGCCCCCACGGAGTTTTCTCTTCGCACTTTGGGGATCGGTTTAGTACCAAATAAAAATAATTCAGTCCAAATTGGAGCTCTTAATCTCAAGCCGTTATCGAAATATTCAAAAAAACCTAGTTTTTCGATTTTATTTTTTTTTTCGATAGTAAAATTCAAAATTAAGAGTTGGCGATTTTTTTCCCAATTCTTAGGGATAAAAGACATAAAAAAATATTTTTATTATGATTCCCAAATCGAAAGCCGATTTTTAAGAAAAGAAAGAAAATTAAAATCATTTTTTTGAACGTGTTTTTGAAAAGTCTCCACCGCCAATTTTTGTCAGAAAATGTCTTTTATACTCCTCAATACTCAGGAATTTTTTCAATTTTTTCGAAGTGGTGCAACAATATGAAAAAAATTAAAAACGAATTTTTTTTTTTCAATTTTGCGTTTTAGCGATCTAATATTTATTTACTTCTATAAAAAATGATTTTTTGACCGAAAGTACATGTCAGTTAATCTTCGTCACTGTCTTCATTTATTACAACATTAACTTTTTCATCTATGAACAGACGACTTAATATTTCAGCAGGTCTTATTATTTTAGCCAAATATCGAGCGTGAGACAGATAATATATGATAGCTGCAATGTTGAGAGCAGCACCCAATTGTACGACTACTATTAGCACAATCACAACAATATCGACTAATGCCAGAGATCTCATTCTCGTCTGGCTGATAATGAATAAAACAACGGTATTTTTTTGAATTAATATGCCGAGATCTTACTTGGAATTTTATGATATTAGGTGTGATTTTCAAGTACTGAAGTGTTACTGTTCCATCTTCATTCATTATCTCAGCTAAATACGATACAGCTTGAGACATTTGATATGATCCTGTAAAAAATATTTTTAATTCATGTTCCGTTAACTCTGGAAAATCTGTTAAAGCGTCTGAAGTTATTTATCGTTGTAAATGGTTTCGTCTTGCCCAACTATTAGTCTCTACTTCTGAAGCCAAAGTATTGTCTTGATCTTTTTTCAAATTCATCGCAGCAATAATTTCATCAGAAAGATTAATATCAGAATCAAGTCTTGTACCAAATTCGTTATGTAGAAAACATGAAACTCGACAAAAAAAACTAGCTTTAAGAAGTAATTTATTGTCTAGTTTATGATTTAAAAGCTTGAACTTTTGCTTAATATCACCATGAACTGCTTCAACTACCTAACGCACTTTGGTAACGAAACGGGATTGATTTGACTCGCTCGTAGTAAGCTGGTTGGGTTTTCCTTTAAGGGCCGGCATTAACACTCTAAACCCTAGTTGTTTTAAATATTCTATTACATCACGGAATCCTCGATCTACTACTATAATATCATCTTTTTTTAGTAATTTAATGAGACCATTAGGATCGTTCAAGACGATTTTCATAATTTCAGCATCATTCATATTGGCAGTGTAAGGCCCAAGCATATCTATAACAAAACCATTTGTGGTGCATATTGTAAATGGTTTGCACAAAGGCGCTTTTTTTTTACCAGAATATGATTTTCTCTGATATTCATTATTTGTACTCTTTTGATGGCGAAGATATGTTCCATCACAAATAAATACCAACTGATCATCTTTTAGTTCATATAATTTTCTAGCTGTATTTGATGTATTAGAAAGTAATGTTTCTCTAGTGACGGCGTCAATTCCAAAATAATAAGGCAAAACATCTTTCTCAAACGAGTCCATCACTTCATTACAGTAGTCAGATACCATTTGTTTACGGGCCAAACCAAAAATAGAAGATATTGTAACATTCGAATTTCCGGTTCGTAGTTTAAATAAAAAAATGACAAGAGCTAGAGTGACATTACGATTAATTGAATTTTTCATAGATGTCAACATCTCACGGAGTTTTATGAGTTTTTCCCAAGTAAGACCCGTAAATACCTCTAGTTGTTTTTCTGAAAACGAGTAATCGCCAATTTTATCAATAACAGACGAATCGCTACTAACAGCCAGCTGCCCAAGTAATTTTTCTAAGTCCCGAACTTCAAATACACTAGTATTCGAATAAATTCGGAAATTATTGATGTCTTCATCATAAAATCGATGCTTTATGATATGATCTTTACAGCACCGATTTCCATCAGGGATGAAAATTCGTCTCTTGGAAAAAACTTGTTTGCGAGCTTCAAACGGAACTACTGTGATGTTTTGTAGAGATCCACAAATGCAACAATATTTATGAGTTGAAATAATTCTAGAAAAGCCTAATTCCACAAATTCCAATTCTTCTTCCATTTTTTCTTCAACAAAAAATGAAGGATCTTCAGATGATACCGATGACATAGTGGTCGAAGACGATTGGGAAAAAATTGGTTGGTTCTCTACACTCACTTGCTCTGCAGATGAATCATCGGTGTCTATATTATTGGTTGATTTTGTCAAAATTGGTCGACATTTATAGCAGAAAATATTATTGATAGAGACTTTTTTTCCAATTTTTTTTGTCGCACTATTAGCCTCATCGATTGTCATGATGATTTTTTTACGGCCTTTCATTTTGCGTAAATAAACATTATAATTGGCGCATTTTTCGTTGGAAAAATCCATTGTAACTTCTGAATGAAAAAAGTAATGTATGTAAAAAAAAAATGCAGAAATAATAGAAATCTAGAGAAATTATTTTACTTACTTTCGGAAGAAGTCTTGAAATTATTTAATTGTGAATATAGTTTCGATAAAATCCAAAAATAACTTGATATATGAATTAGTTTGAAATGGATACAGGTAAGAAACAATGAAGATTCTATTATTATTTTTAAGTTAAGTGAATTCAAGCAACACTCAAGAAAGAATGAAAATTAGTTATTGTAAGTCCCAGTAGGGGGCATCGTTGAGTATAGCTGATCTGGCGCGAATTATAATGAATTTTCAAAAAGGAGAAAGATCAAAATGTATAAAATAAACAATTGAAAAAAACTTTGATTATTATTACAAAACTGAATAGTCTACAATATTATGAGAGAAAGTATTTGGAGCAGTGTATTCTTAATTTTCTGAGTGTTCGTGTAGTGAGGTATACAGGGTTGGGCAAAAGTCCGGAAACGGTCAAATATCTCGAAAAAGATCAACTATAGCGAAAAATATGTAAGTAGCAAAGTTGTAGGGCTTAATAAAATGTACCTAATGATGGCTAAAACTTTGACTTTGGGTGGAGGACGAAGATCATATGAAGGTCAAATTGAATTTTTTAAATGGAACTGCTTACTTTTTATTGCATATTCTTGTAGCTTATCTCAAGAGCTTTCCAAAACACTATAATAAAGTATTTTTTATTAAATATTATCCAAGTTATAAGACTTGAAATAATTTCTTAATTTTACATAAACTATAAAATATCTCGTAAAATATTCACCTTTCGATGAACTTACCTCAATACTTTTATGCACAGAATAATGAGAGGAATCAATTGGTGTCAAGAAAACACATAGTTATTTTTAAGAAAAAATATGTAATTGTTAGTTACAAATTGCATATTTTTTCTTAAAAACAACTATGTGTTTTCTTGACACCAATTGGTTCCTCTCATTATTCTGTGCATAAAAGTATTGAGGTAAGTTCATCGAAAGGTGAATATTTTACGAGATATTTTATAGTTTATGTAAAATTAAGAAATTATTTCAAGTCTTATAACTTGGATAATATTTAATAAAAAATACTTTATTATAGTGTTTTGGAAAGCTCTTGAGATAAGCTACAAGAATATGTAATAAAAAATAGGGGATGCCATTTTAAAAAATTGAGGTGACTTTCATGTAACTTTCAAATAATTCTTCAAGGTCAAACCAATGGTATCATCTTATGGGCCCCTCGAAACCAAATAACTTTTGTCTGAAAAATTTTTCTCTCCCGGGCTTGGTTTTCGAAATATTCGACTGGATGTTTTATAATGGGACATCCTGTATATATACAATTAGGGTGGCCCTTATTTTTCAACTTTCTAAAAGTTTAGCTCCCACCCGCCTATCTTGTTTCAATCAATAAAAAAACGATATGTGCAAAAATTTAGCTCAATCGAATAACTGCGAGGCGACCCTCATCGACCATAAAGTTTTGAAATTTTCGCTCAGAAGGTCATATTTTCATATAATTTTTTTCTAGTTATTTTATTTTCTGGAAGATTTGCTTTGTCACTTGTTATTTCGTCAGTTTTTAAAAATAAAAAAATTACCCAACGTAAAAATTACCCAACTGCTACTAAATCTTCTCTTAGGAAAAAATAATATTCAATGTTCGTTCGTTCACATATGTATGTTTTGATTCTATACAAAGTATTGTTCTAAATAAAAATGTCTTTCCCTTAAAGAAAATTGTAGCTTTATTAAAAAAACATAATATTTTCACAATTTTCATGTTATTTCAAGGATTGTTCCAACTTCAAGGTGTTTGAGGGTCGTCTAGTAGTTGTCCGATTCAAGTGAAATTTTATACAGTCTGTTTTTTTGTTTATTGGGATAAGATTAGGGGGTGGGAGCAGCAAAATTTTGACTTTCGGAAAATACCCTATAGCTAAGGGCCACCCTAATATATATATATATATATATATATATATATATATATATATGGGGCATTCTTTCTGAACGGGAGACCCCATGCTCTCCAAAATTGGTTTGACTCAAAAAAATCGAACGAGGGTGCAAATGAAAGCTTGAAATCTCTGCTTTCGATTGCCGTGTGACGCTTTCCGAAATTCGTAATGGCGGACTCTCAATATGGCAGCTCAAGCTGACAAAGGAAAACTTTCGATCAGTTGCGATTTTCGCTCTCTAAATCAGTCCAAGTCTATTGTAATCATTTGGTAAACGTATGATTGGAGATTTTAGTGATGAATTCGATCTCAGAATATCCGAATTAAAAATGACGTATCCAATATGGCGACCAAAAACCTTACTTGCGTAACGTAATTTACTGGAAACTCATTGGATCTATTTGGAATTGGTCATACAGAGATTTCAAGGACCGCTGATGAGTAATCCAATGCCAAAATATCTAAATTCAAAATAGCGGATCCAATATGGTGGCCAGAAATCTTGCTAACATACCGCAGTAATAGTAGAAAGTATCATATCTGTCTTATTTCGTCTTATAAACAAGTTTCATACCAGTCTGAGCATTGGAGTACCTCTTGATAAATAGCTCCTGATTTGTTTGTACTATAAAGCTATGACTTTTCAATATTTCCGAGACTGCTGGAGCCTCGTCAAATCTTCTTTTGAGGAATCGAGTGACTTCTCATGCTCTGTTCGGCTGTAAAATAACGTAGATATCGTTTTGAAATGTTTCTGACCCCAACTAAAAAGTTTTTCAGGAGATAAAATGGCGTCAGCTGGTTTACATAAGAGACTACTTCGAGCAGCTTCCCTTTTGAATAAGGCTCCAACACCGTTTGATGTTCTTTTGCCATGAGCAATCGCATGACAATGCCATTCAGCCTGAACACCGAAGTCTGTTTCATGATTGATGAGATTAATCATTTGAAATTTATTTTTAAAATGCTGTTTGGCACCATCACTAAAATAAACAATTTTCTTCACGCGAAGACTTTTTTTTATGTGTGGTATCAGCACTGTATAAACAGCTGCAGTGTCATGACGTATGCTCCGATAGGAAAACTTTTGTGTTCAGTGACCGAATTTTGTTTGTAGTAGTACACTACAAGGAAGACGGTGCATTGAGTATTATTAAAATGGAAGGTTTGTGATGCTTCTTGAACTGAGTATTTGTAATTTTCAGAGAAATCTAATACAACAAGTACTTCACCTTCATCAAGATTCTTCTTTTTATTTTCGAAGAATTGAGACTGCTGTTTTGCGATAAAATGGTTTTAAAAGTAATAATTTATTGCCTAGTTTTTCCATGAAATTGGTTGTAGACAGGAGTTGCGTTAGCAAAGTTGATTTATCTACGCTAAATTGTACTTGATAAATATTTTTCTCTTTCAATAATTGTTGTAAGAATTGTGAAAAATCTGCAATACTTGGGCATTTGTCACATTTACCCAAATAACACATTTCGTTGAGGTTCTTACAAGTAATTTCCTTTAGACAATCTTTATAATCATTGATTGGATTTTCTGAATCTTTAGTGAGTTTTCTAACATCCAATATGAGTTTATAACATCCAATAATAATTTACAATTCTGATAAATCGTGCAGAAACAGACAGAATGTGTTCCACTGGAATCTGCAAGAACACAATGTTTTGAACGAAGTTGAGCGAATTTGCTGAAGCTCACAGGAGAGTCTGCGTGGTTTTCTCTATATGTTAGGTATAGTCTTCTCAAATCCATCAAGAGAAGTCGTTTCTGGATCAAACAACGACCTTCATCACTTTTTCACCGAAACAACATCTTTCTTGCCAGGCATTATTCTGCTATTTGCATCATTGACGTAGAAATCATAAATTTTTTGGACAGTATCTCTGGGCAATTCTTGACCTGACTTTGCAATAGTATTCCCTAAAATACCCTCTGACGCTCTAAGTTTCTTCGACTTTCGTGCTAGTTGCCAACTGCATCTAAATTCGCTTGCAATTTTATGTACAGACCATAATTGTGGAGCAATCGTTAGGATACTTAACTTTTGTGGATCATTGGTCGATAAGTTGGCAAACTTTTCTTTCAATCCGTTTAGCATTTCTTCCAGTTCAATTTCCCTTTCTGACCGAACCATGACAGCTTCAACTGAACGCGGCGAAGCAACATCAGGAATTAAAGAATTATCATTATCAATACTGCCTTGACTATCATTTGATAAATTTTGAGATGACTGGAAATCTATGCTATCAAAAGTCTCATTTTTACGATGCTTGCATTCCCAACAAATTTTAGCATTAGGAGAAATAAAAGGAAACTTTCGTTTGAGAGTTTTGAAGAGACATCTCAAATCTTTTCCCTTGCGACCATCTACGCCTGAATCTTTGTAAGGGTTGCAGCATCTATCAGAGTGTCCTTTAACTGTTCCGGACATACTGAAAATTAAACTAAAATCGAATATTTATTGAAAATAGTTTCGAAAAGAACTGTTTGTAAGCATTAACTCTGAAAAGACTGTTAGAAAAAATTAGTTCTGAAAAGAACTATTTGGAAGAATGAGCCCTGAAAAGAACTGTTAGAATAAAAGTTTATTAGTTATATTATATTCGTATCGAATATCAATGTTTTGCAACATGCAACGAGGGATATACAGGGTGTCTCAGCGAATTATCGAAATTCGCCGTATTAGCACGGCTTACCGCCGAATGCAGATGGAGACTAATGGAGGCGCGCGGAGATTGTTTACTATAGGCGGCACCTAGCTACGGCCGTTTCTCGACAATTTCTTCTGCAGAATAGGTACATATGTAGATACGGTACGCGTCGCTGAGCGGTTCCATCTCGCCGCGTATATCCCTCGTTGCATGTTGCAAAACATTGATATTCGATACGAATATAATATAACTAATAAACTTTTATTCCAAAAGTTCTTTTCAGGGTTCATTCTTCCAAATAATTATTTTCAGAACTAATTTTTTCCAACAGTTTTTTTCAGAGCTAATGCTCACAAATAGTTCTTTTCGGAACTATTTTCAATAAATATTCGATTTTAGTTTAATTCTTAGTATGTCCAAAAGCAGATGTTTCAAGCTTTCATTTGCACCCTCGTTCGATTTTTTTTCAAACCAATTTTGGAGAGCATGGGGTCTCCCGTTCAGAAAGAATGCCCCATATACACACATATATATATATATATATATATACATATATATATATATATATATATATATATAGTTCGAGTAAAAGGAAAGTTTTCGACAATTTTGCTGAATTAATCACAAATGTTATTTTCCGGGTTTACCTTTTTATTTGAAAATGGTACGCAGGATTTCTTAGCATGCGTTTTCTCGCTTCTGACATCATTAAACAAAGACAGTTTTAGCGACTACCTAGGAGTCTAAGTTGTGTTGAAAGATTAAGAACTTTTTAAAAATGTTTAACTTTTAGTTTGTATTTTTCTTCATTTTATAATAATAAACGATACAACCGCAATGCCTTTCACGAGCAATAAATAAAAACAAAACAAGTGGTGAGTGTCGATAAACATTATCAAATATACTACAAATCACGATCAAAGTCATAGTCATTCGTATAATCTAAGTGCATTTTTGGTGGCAGGCGCATAATTGAAAATCAATAAAGTAACATCGATGCTCGTTCAGATTTCAAACAAACGATACAACTATATTACAAATCACGATCAAAGCTGAACGAGCATCGATGCTATTATATTGATTTTCAATTATGCGTCTGCCGTCAAAAATGCGTTTAGATTATATGAATGACTATGACTTTGATCGTGATTTGTAATATATTTGATAATGTTAATCGACACTCACCACTTGTTTCGTTTTTATTTATTGCTCGTAAAAGGCATTGCGGTTGTAATTTCTAGTACATCTATATGATATATATCCAACATACTGAAATGCAT
Organism: Crematogaster levior; assembly: GCA_901521435.1. NCBI lineage: Eukaryota > Metazoa > Arthropoda > Insecta > Hymenoptera > Formicidae > Crematogaster > Crematogaster levior. The sequence continues at coordinate 163,039 of CABEGB010000634.1, forward strand.
ATTATGTGCGTGCGTGCGTGCGTATGTATATGTGTGTGTGTGACCGATATTATTATAATATATCTGTATAATATCCTACGAATATATTTCTATAAACTAGAAATATCTCAACATTTACACAAGAGCGGACATTAGTTTATTTTGAAAATATTCTGCAGATAATCTACTGCTATTTTAGGTATCTCAATAATATTCTGATTTCCAAGCAAGATATCCTAATGATATTACAGAGATCCACTTTTGCTGTGTGGGTCATACAGTCACTAGTGACTTTACCAACTTTACTAATAGATTTATGGCGGTTGATGTCCACGCGCCCCCACAGGTGCCGCCACCAATCGGTCCGGCGCCCTCCAGACGCAAGCAGAAGATCACGACGCGGCCGCTCTTCTAGCGCTGCCGGCGGCGTGAGTCAGCGCCATCGCTCTAGCGATGTTTCTAGAGTTTTCGGAGCAACCGCCATGTGCTCCGATTTTTCCGACTCTCGTTTCCTTCTTCTCGCACGAACTCTCGCCGTGTTCGCACGTGCGTGACTTGTCCGTTCTTGCTAGTCGCGACTGTGATAATTCTGAGTATTTGTAGTTCTAAGTACAACGGTTGGATTTTGTAATAAAGAGTTTTATTGTTTTCTGTTACATCGTGTGAGTTTTAATCTAAGCGTTCCTTATCGTTTTCGTGTGGCCCCGAAGCCACAATTGGTGACCCCTTCGTCAAATTCGGAGCACCGCCATATTGCTTCGCCAGGTGTAAGTGCCACGTGGCAAGTAGGAGAGCAGACTCGGAGCACGGCCAAGATGCATCGTACTCCACCAGGATCACTCCAGGATGGTGTCGCCGGAGATGCCAGCGGCGACCTAATCCACGCTGCTCCGGCCCCGGCGCCGGAGCTCGTGGCTCGAGCCCCGTCGGCCGGAGCACTGAGTCAGCCGTCGGCGACGGAGTCCATCGACGCAGTCTACAACTGCCGGCTGCCCCCCTTCTGGCGGGCAAATCCTGAGCTTTGGTTCTTCCAAGTAGAATCGGCCTTTCAGGTTCATAGGATCCGGGGCGACGACTCCAAATATCACATGGTGGTGTCCAAACTCGACACCGACTCGCTGCAGGAGGTGGCGGATGTCATTATGGCACCGCCCTCGGAGGGCAAGTATGACTTTCTAAAAACGACGATCCTCAGCCGCTTCACGGACTCGACCGACCGCCAGCTGCGCAGGCTGCTTACCCAGGTGGAGCTCGGAGATAAGAAACCGTCACAGCTTCTTCGGCACATGAGGACCCTAGCTGGCGACAGGGCCTCCGAAGACGTTCTGCGGGTAAAATGGTTAGACCTCCTCCCGGTGAGCTCGCAAACATTTTTACGCATTTTTAAGGCCTCCAGCCTCGACGAGCTGGCAACCGCGGCAGACGAACTCCTCGATGGCGGCCACCCCGTCATGGCGGTTAACCCGGCTTCCTCGCGTGCTATCTCTCCGGCCCGCGCGCCGGTTCCGCGGCCCGCAGCGAGCGACACGCTGAGTGAGGGCATCGCCGCGCTGCGCCTCTCCATGTCGCAGCTCATCTCCCTCAATCGAGACATTCTGGGACAACTCAGGTCGAGCTCGACGAGTCCAGGTAGCTGGAGCGGTCGAGGAAGCCGCCCACGTTCGCGCTCGCGTTCCCCCTCGCCAAGTCCGGTATCCGACGTGTGCTACTACCACCAACGCTGGGGCGCGGCGGCGAAGCATTGCCTCCAGCCCTGCAACTACCGCAGCGGCAGCAAGCCGGCTCGGCAGCCGGAAAACTGAGTTCGCCAACGGGCCCGCAGGCGGCCAACGTTGGCGTGCCCACATCAGAGAATCGCCTGCATGTGTTTGACAGGACAACCGGCACCAAGTTTCTGGTGGACTCTGGGTCGGTGGTCTCGATCTTACCTCGTACCGCGGTCAGAGGACGCACTAGACCGCACGAGCTAAGGCTTTTCGCAGCCAACGCCACGGCCATCGCCACCTATGGGCAACACGCGATGACTCTCAACCTGGCGCTGAGGCGAGCTTTCAAATGGAATTTTATCGTGGCGGACGTCAACACGGCCATTCTGGGAGCGGACTTCCTCTCACACTACGGACTCCTGGTGGACGTAAAAAAGAAAGCGCATCGTCGACTCAGTCACCTCACTCACAGCAGAGGGCATTTACCACGGTACACACACACACAGTGTCTCCCCCGTAGGGCGCCTGGCCGCAGCGGAGGGCACAGCAGAGCAGGCCTACTCAAAGCTCCTGTCGGAATTCGCCGACATCGCAGCTCCGAGCGGCGCGTCGGTCTGTGTAGACAGCGCGGCGGTTCACCACCATATTCTTACGAGCGGCCCGCCGGTCTTCGAGCGGCCGCGCAGATTGGCAGGTGAGAAGCTGGCGGCAGCGAAGAAAGAGTTTAACACCCTCATGGACAGAGGCATCATCCGTCCCTCGGCCAGCCAGTGGGCCAGCCCACTGCACCTCGTGCGCAAGAAGACGGGCGGTTGGCGCGCTACTGGCGACTATAGGCGCCTGAACGCTTGTACGGTGCCAGACAGATATCCTCTGCCAATCATAGAAGACCTCTTACAGGACTGCCAGGGCAACACAGTGTTTTCGGCAATCGATCTCCAACGGGCCAGGTACCGGTAGCGCCGGAAGATATAGAGAAGACGGCAGTGACGACGCCGTTCGGACTCTTCGAGTTCGTCGGCATGCCTCTCGGCCTGCGTAACTCCTCACAGACCTTTCAGCGAGTGATGCACTCTCTTCTTCGTGGGCTGCCATTCGTCAAGAGCTACCTCGACGACCTGCTAGTTCTATCCAAATCTCACGAGGAGCACCTCCGTCACCTGAGGCAAGTCTTCGGGGTCCTCCGCAGCGCCAGACTCTCAGTAAACCTGGAGAAGTGCCACTTCGGCAAAGAACGTGTGGATTTCCTTGGTTTCACGATCTCTAGGGAAGGCTACGAACCGCCAACCGCAAAGATCCAGGCCATTCAACAGTTCCCCAAGCCGGAGACTCCAGCGCAGCTGAGGAGGTTCTTGGGTATGTTGAATTTTTACAGACGCTGCCTTCCCGGCGCCGCGCAGCAACAGGCTCCGCTGCACGAGCTGCTCAAAGGCTTGCCGAAGGGGGGCAAGACAAAGCTCATTTGGTCCGCGGAGGCCGACCAAGCGTTCCTCTCCTGCAGGCAGAGCATCGCCCACGCCTGCAAGCCAGCCTTTCTCGACTACACAGCCCCGCTGGCGCTAACCACTGACGCTTCCAACTCAGCAATTGGCGCGGCGCTCGAGCAAAAGATCGGAGACACCTGGAGGCCGATCGGTTTTTTTTTCTAGAAAACTAAGCGACACAGAGGCCAGATATAGCGCGTATGACCGCGAGCTCTTAGCAGTCTTCGCGGCGGTGAAGTTTTTCCAGAGGTTCCTGGAGGGGCGTGAGTTCGTCATCCGAACGGATCATCGGCCGCTCACCTTTGCGTCGGCGCAGCGCTCAGACAAAGCGTCCCCCAGGCAGCAACGACAGCTAGACTTCATCCTTCAATTTAACACCAAAATCACGCATGTGAAGGGGGAAGAGAACATAGTTGCCGACACCTTGTCCCGGACATGCTCGATTGAGATGCCGACCCTGCTTGACGCACCCACCATCGAGCGAGCGCAGGCAGACGACGAGGAGCTAACTCATCTGCTCGAGAACTCGGCATTAGCGCTGCAGCGGCTGAACGTCGGTGAGGCGGACATCTTCTGTGACACATCCACGGGGGTGGTGCGCCCGTACATCCCGGAGCCGCTCCGCAGATCAGCCTTCAACATCATTCACGAGCCGGCGCACCCGGGCACCAGGGCAACGGCGAAAGCTCTCGCCGCCAAATTCTGCTAGCCTGGCGTTAAAAAGGACGCGTTTCGTTGGGCACGTGCATGTGAGCACTGCCAGCGAGCCAAAGTACACAAACACAACCGGACAGCGTTCGATGAGTTCAGTGGCCCGGACAACCGATTCGAACATGTCCACGTCGACATCATCAAGCTTCCGCTCGCCCAAAACTTCCAGTACTGCCTAACTATCATTGACCGCTTTTCCAGGTGGCCGGTCGCGGTCCCCCTGAGGGACATGCAGGCAGGTACAGTAGCGGAGAGTTTTTTCTGTAACTGGGTTTGCCACTATGGAACACCACTGACCATCACATCGGACCAGGGCACACAATTCGAATCGGCCTTATTCACCGCTCTCGCGCGGACCGTAGGGGCCAAACGGATCCACACCACGCCGCACCACCCGTAGTCCAACGGCATGGTCGAACGCCTGCACCGGACCCTCAAGACGGCCCTAATGTGCAGCCCGCAAACGCCGTGGCCGGAGCTCCTGCCCACAGTCCTCTTAGGTCTTCGCACAGCGTTCAAGGAGGATCTCCAGGCCTCCCCGGCAGAAATGCTATATGGCATTACGCTGCGCGTCCCAGGAGAATTTTTTGTTTTGCAGAGCGCCCAGGCAGATCCGCAGGCCTTCTTGAAGAGGTACCAGCGTCTCATCCGAGAGGTCAAGCCGGTGCCAGCCGCCCACCACATCAACCGACGCCCGTTCCTGTTAGGCGACCTGCGTTCCTGCTCCCACGTCTTTCGGCGGGTAGACACAGTGAAGAAGCCACTCGAGCCTCCATACACCGGCCCGCACCAGGTCCTCAAACGCCTCAGCAACAAAGCCTTCGTCGTAAAAATCGGCGGAAGGGAGAAAGTAATCTCCACGGACAGCCTGAAGCCTACTTAGAGCGCGACGAAGCCGGCCCGCCTTCCTCGATTCCATCTCCACGCCCAAGCGAGGCGCCCGAAGGACGAACCACCACCAAAAAAGTCTCGTTCCCGTCTCTCCCCGAGAACGTCACTGGGGGGGGGAGTGGATGTGGCGGTTGATGTCCACGCGCCCCCACAGGTGCCGCCACCAATCGGTCCGGCGCCCTCCAGACGCAAGCAGAAGATCACGACGCGGCCGCTCTTCTAGCGCTGCCGGAGGCGTGAGTCAGCGCCATCGCTCTAGCGATGTTTCTAGAGTTTTCGGAGCAACCGCCATGTGCTCCGATTTTTCCGACTCTCGTTTCCTTCTTCTCGCACGAACTCTCGCCGTGTTCGCACGTGCGTGACTTGTCCGTTCTTGCTAGTCGCGACTGTGATAATTCTGAGTATTTGTAGTTCTAAGTACAACGGTTGGATTTTGTAATAAAGAGTTTTATTGTTTTCTGTTACATCGTGTGAGTTTTAATCTAATTGTAAGCGTTCCTTATCGTTTTCGTGTGGCCCCGAAGCCACAGATTTCTAGAAGCAACATTACTTGAAAAAACCCGCAACTATTCCTACACGCTCAGATTGCTCTTTGGATAATTTTCTATGTGAATTTATTACGAGTAATTTTATTAAATAAAATCTTGTTTCTAGGCTTTTTTCTATCTTTCAAATGGACAATATTATTTTTAAACGTTTTCTCTAGGGTAATACTATCTCATTTTGTATATGTGTATGATAGAATTTTTGTATTATGCAAATATTGTCGTCAGTATACAAAAATAAGTAAAATTTTTAATTTTTTTCGTTTTTGATATGAAGTCTACGTTATTACCCTAAATTTTAGTACATACTTTAATTCTGTAAAAGCATTTCTTAGGCCGGTATTCATAGTCAGATCTTATAATTAAGACCGTCTTAAATTCATCTTGAGATACTCCGTAGCCAATGAACTGATTCGTACAGCATCTAAAGATAAACTTAAGACGATCTTAAATATAAGATCCGATTATGAATACCGGCCTTATTCTTTCCCCTTCAGGAGATCCTAGTTGAGGCCGAACTCCGACAGGATTGTCGCGCCACTTAAACAGAACTAAAAAATATCGATAAATTACCATGTCGATAACTTGACATTTCTAGTCCATTTTCTTCGAATTATACATTATCATCGAACTCAACATACATATATTAAAAATACATGTATATTATATTAATCGTAAAAAAATATTATATTTATATAATAATATTATTTTATATTTTATTTTTTAAATATTATATTTATATAATATTTTTTTAGGATTATATAAGTTTAATATATTGCATAATAGGACTTCCAGTTGAGAGGTGAGTGAGAGCACTTGTAATTTACGAAGTGTGGAAGAATTATTAAGTCTTTTGGGTGTTGTAAGTAATTTCCCTGCGGGGAGATTGGTTACAGGAGACGTGAATCTATAAATTTGAGCTGAGCAAAAGGGCAGCTCTTTTTGGTGCGTCTGGAAAATGGGAGAAAAGGAAAAGCGGTAGAGGAAGGAATCCTAACCTCAAACTGTCATCATAAAAGATAGCAAAAGGAAATAGGCAAGGATAAAGCGTGGAAAAAAAAGAACAAGGGAAAGGAAGAGATATAAGTGGCACTCTTCTCGCTAAGGAGGCTCTCAGGATTTCCTCATTACCGATACGACGTGGAGCGAGCACCAAGTAAGAAGACTTCGATGCGTGCGTGGCAGGCAAAGAAGTGATGTGTGGACTCCGAGCCAGCGTACAGAGAGGCAAGGAGATATTGGGACGTACGTTGATATAGCCGTGAGAAAGGATAGATAGAAAGCAGTAGATAGAAGGGTGACGAGGTACGGAAGCGGCATTTAGTAAGTGGAAGTGCTACGACATATAGGAGAGCGGAGAGGCTGGGCATTAATGAAACGTCTGGGGAGAAGAGAGAGAAAGAAGAGGTTTTCTACGTGCCATAGAAGACAGGGTTGAGTAGAGCGGAGAGGTGGCTAGAGGGAGGGGGCACGTGGGGAGTAAGCAGAGAAGTAAAGACAAGAGGTGAGAAGGAAAAAGAGCAAAAGCGTGAGATGGGGAAGGAAGAGAGAAAGAAAAGAAGAGGGAGACCCACGAAGGCGAAGCAACTAGGCAAAGAAAGAAGGGACAACAGTGCAGGCAGCGATAGCGTCGCATCATCGTGGTAGTCAAAAAGAGAAAGGGAGAACGATACAGAATTTGAGAAGGAAGAAAAAGAAAAGAAGAAAAAAGGTGCGAAACGTGTAAAAGAGGTCGAGACAGTCGTTATAGGAAAGACAGAGGAAGAAACAGAAATAAATAGGCGGAAAATGAACATGATGGATGAAAGAGAAGATGATGAAGAAATTATTGAAGGAGCAGAGAGAGGATCTAGTTAAAGAATTGAGGAAAGAGTTAAGGGAAGAGATAAGAAGAGAAGAGTTGGAGGTGAAGAAAGAAGTAGAGAAAAATAGATTAAAAGAGCAAGACACAAATAAGAAGCTAGAGGAAGAAATGGAAGTGTTAAGAAAAAGATTTAAAGACTTGAAGGAGAAGAGGATGGAGCAGGAAAGAAGAAAAAGAAGATTAAATGTAGTAATAAGAGGAGTTGAAATAGAGGGGGGGGGTAAAAGATGCGGTGTCAGGGGTTTTGAAGATGATGGGGGTTTTAAAAAAAGGAATTCAAATTAGAGAGGTGTTTAAAATAAAAAGTAGAGAAAATGGAAATTTAATTGTAGTAAAATTGAATATATAGATGATAGTATAGATGATAAGAGATCGATTTTGGAAAAATAAGCTGAAAGGATCGAATGTTTATGTGGATGAGGATTTGACGGATGAGGAATGAAAGGGATAAGCAAAGTGCGATTAGAGTGTGGGCAAAGAGTGGGATAGAGAAAGGACAGTATGTGAAGATAGATCTTGATAGAGCGTGGATGGATGGAATAGAGTATGTATGGAATGATGAAAACAAAGATATGGTTGAAAAGAAAAAATTTTAAGGTGGGCCAGCGAATTAGGAGAAAGGGAAAAAATAAGAGGAGGGTTTGTGGACAAATAGAAAAAAATAAAAAAGGGAGTAAGGAGAAGCAAAGGGTTAAGAGTTTGGTATGGAATGTTGCAGAATTAAAGGAAAAGAAAAATTTTTAGGAATTTCTAAAAGATTTTGAAGTGATAGGTCTAACAGAGACATGGGTGGAGAAAACGGGGTGGGAAAAGTTAAATAAAAAGATGCTAGAGGGATGGAAGTGGGGATGTCAGCCTGCTAAGAGAGACAATAAGAAAGATAGAGCGAAAGGGGGGATTATAACGGGGGTAAGATGGGGGATAGAGGAAAGAGAAATAGAGTACGAAGAAAAGGATGGGATACAGGAAAGAGTTTTGGTTGTAGACAAAAAAAGTGGAGATTTCTAACTATGTATAATAGGGAGGCCAAGCAGGAAGGGTTAGACAACTTAAGGGAGGTGGTCAAGGAGAGGGAAGAGGAGAAGCTAGTGATAGCCGGGGATTTTAACGCAAGAACGGATAGAAAGGGGGATTGGGACGCGCAGAAAGGAGAGAAAGAAGACGGGCGGAAAAGAGAGGGTCTAAAGATGGAATGTTAATAAACAAGGGGAAGATTTGATTAAGGTGATGAAGGAAAGGGGTCGGATAATCTTAAATGGGGAAAAGGAAGAGAATGAAGAGGGGAAGTGGACGTATGAGAAAGCGGGAGAGAGATTGGTGATTGATCATGGGATAGTGAATTGGGAGGATTCGAAGGGAGTGGTAAGGTTCGAAGTAGGATGTAGGGTTGAATCTGACCATCAACCAATAATAATAGGATTCGGGAAGTGGGATAGAAGAGAAGAGGAGAATTTAGGGAAAGTGGAGAAGATGCAGGATTGGTCAAAGGAGGGTATAAAGAAGTTTTGTGAAAGAATAGGAAAGGTAGAATGGAAATATAAAGGGGTAGAAGAGGGATGGAAAGAGTTGGAGTCAGAATTGAAAAAAAGTTAGTTAAAGCAGTTAGCATGAGAAGGAGAGGGAAGAGGAGAGGGATAGGTTGAAATCCGTGGTGGGACAAGAAATGTAAGAAAAAAAGAGAGAAATACATAGGATGAGGAGAAGATATAAAAGGGATCGAGAAGAGGGGGGATGGGATAAATACTTGTGGGGTTGATAGCTTTGAAAAGAAGCATCGTACTGTGTTCTATGTAAAACCAGTTATCTGCTATATACAGGGTGAGGCAAAAGTATGGAAACCCTTAAATATCTCGGGAACTACGCATTTTAGAAAGAAATATTTCAGACAAAAGTTGTAAGGTTGAAAAAGGTCTATTTACTGATCTTATCATTTTGACTTTGCATGACGTCGCCAAGGTCAGACCAAGGTCATCTTGAATTTTTTAAATGGGACACCCGATATATTATTGCATATTCTTGTAGCTTATCTCGAGAGCTTTCCAAAACACTATAATAAAGTATTTTTTCATAAAGTACTTTTTGAGTGACGAGGCTTGAAAGATACAGTATTTTGACATAAAATACAAAATATCTTGAGAAACATTCAGTTTTCGATAATCTTATCTTGATACTTTTTGCACAGAATAATGAAATCAAGCAATTGGTGTAAAGAAAACACATGGTTAGGTTAGGTTAGGTTAAGTCAGGTATGATTTATTTTAAAAAATGTTGCAAAGTACATACTTCTGGTGTTTAGCAACATATATTTTTTTAAATCAATGTGTTTTCTTTACACCAATTGCTCGTCACTCAAAAAGTACTTTATGAAAAAATACTTTATTATAGTGTTTTGGAAAGCTCTCGAGATAAGCTACAAGAATATGCAATAATATATCGGGTGTCCCATTTAAAAAATTCAAAATGACCTTGGTCTGACCTTGGCGACGTCATGCAAAGTCAAAATGATAAGATCAGTAAATAGACTTTTTCAACTTTACAACTTTTGTCTGAAATATTTCTTTCTAAAATGCGTAGTTCCCGAGATATTTAAGGGTTTCCATACTTTTGCCTCACCCTGTATAGAGAGTTTAGAGTGTTCATGTATATATATAATTAAAGGATTTAAAAATTAAACTACATCTGTGTGTTAATTGGGTCCGTATCCCGTTCCTGGCCATAATATCCAACAGTACTTAAGTTGTAGGAAGGAGTATAGGGAGGAGTTATGTGAAAAGAAAGAAATAGAATTTAAGAAAAGGGAAGAAAAAGAGATAGAAAGATAGAAAAAATAAGAACAGAAGCACAGGCGTCGAACTTGATCAATAAAGGGAGGAAAAAAGAGAAGGAATAAGCAAAGGTATTAAAAAAGGTATTAAAAATGGAGGATTGGGTAAAGCACTTTGTAGAAGTGTTAGGGGGTAGTGAAACTAAACGGGAGGAGGTAAAAGGAAGACGAAATTAAAGGGAGAGATGAATAGGGATTAAATGTGGAGGATTTTAGAAATGAAATAAGAAGAAAAGGGGTAAAGCAGCAGGACTTAATGGGGTTAGGAATGAGGCGTGGATAATAGGAGGGGAGAAAGTTAGTAGGAAGTTGTGGGATATCGTAAGGAAGGTATGGGGGAAGGATTCCCGAATAATGGAGGGTAGGGGTAGTAGTATATAGAAAAAGGGAGATAAAAAGAGGCCTGGGAATTATAGGGGGGTAACGCTAACAAGTACGGGATATAAGATCTACGCAAATATACTTAATAAAAAGTTAGTGAGGGAGCTAGATGAGAAAGGGGGATGAAGTATCTCAGGCAGGGTTTAGAAAAGGAAGAGGGACCATTGAAAACATGAAGATTTTGAAACATATAGTGGGAAAAAAATTGAAGGAAAGAAAAATGTGTGGGCGTTCTTTTTGGACCTCAAAGCAGCATTTAATAAGATAGATAGAAGACTATGGGAAATGATGAGGAAAAGGGGGGTCAGTGAAGGACTGATAGATAGAGTAAGGGAGATTTATAAGGACACGAGATGGATAGTGAAGATAGAAGAGGAAGTTTCGAGGGAATTTTAGGTGGAAAAAGGAGTTAGACAGGGCTGTCCATTAAACCCGACTCTCTTATATATATATATATATATATGTATATATGTATATATATATATATATATATATATGTTAGGTGTACAAAAAAGTTCTGAGCTTTAGATTTTATACAACCAAAATAACAATTTAAATTTTATATATCTTCCCGCCTTTTTGCGGTTTTAAAGCGTTGACATTTGGCCTTCTAAAATGCCATATGGTTTGGCGTTTGATGCACATAACCTCAAAAATCAGTAGAGTTTACGATGGCAATAACAAAAGAGCATTCGATTTTCCATCCACTTCGCGTTTCATCTGAAGAAAAATGCTGCTGAAGCCACTGCAATGATTTGTTCTGCATATGGAGAGAACGCTGTAAGTCTTACTACATGTAAAAGATGGTATCAAAAATTTCGCCAAGGAGATTTCAGTCTTAAAGATGAACCGCGTGCTGGACGTCCTGAAAAGATTGAAACGGACGAATTGCAAGCACTGCTGGATATAAACTCTGCGTAAACTGAAAAGGAGCTTGCAGAACAGCTTGGCGTTACGCAGCAAGCCATTTCCGTACGTTTACATACGATGGGAAAGGTTCAGAAGGAAGGCAGATGGGTTCCGCATGAATTGTCCGAAGATAACAAAAATCGACGACGTGACACTGCACTCATTTTGCTTTTAAAGTTCCGGAAAAAAGATTTTCTGTGGAGTTATGGAGAAAGAAAGTTTAAGGAGGATGTGAGGTGGAGGTTGAAGTTGTTCGATCGTGAAAGGGGTTTTATATTATGGGGTAGAAATATGGGATTACAGAGAATGGAAAGAAACAGAAACCTTGCAGGAAAAATACTTGAAGTGGGTTAGAGAGTATAACACCGGGGTACATTGTAAGAGAGGAATTGAAGAGAAATAAATTGAGGGTGGAGACGGGATAAAGAGCGGGGAGGTTTGAAGAAAGTCTAGAGAAAGGAAAGGAGGGGGAGATTAGAAGGAATTGTATACTGAGAGAGAAGGAAAGACGAAAGGGAAACAGGGGCGAGTGAATGGATGAGAGAAAGAAGGGATTATCTGAAAAGAGGGGGCTTGAGTGAGATTGCACTGGGGGAAAAAGGAAAAAATAAATGGGAATATATGAGAGAAAGAGACATTGAAGTGGATGAACAGGAGAGAGGGGAAAAGTACGAAGGTCAAGTTCATGAACGAAGTACGACAGGGTGAATAGAATGCCAAGGTATATTAGAGTAAATAAAAGGAATGAAGGAAAGAAGTTGGAGAGGATAGCAAGGTGGAGGTGTGGAAATAAGAAGAGGGGAAATGAATATTGGTTGAATGAGAAAGAGAGGAAATGTAGATTGTGTGGAAGGGGAAGGGAAAAATTGGAGCACCTGAGGAAAGAATGTGTGTATAAAGGAAAAAATAGGGGGAAGTATGGATGTAATAAATGAGGATGGAAGAGGGCATAATGTGTCATGTACGTATGTGTTTTGTATATCATGTATAGAGTATAGAGATAAGCTGAGCGCCCCATGTAATCACCTGCGTCGGACAGTGAGTTGTGTCGTTCCTGCTTACCTTCCGTACTCATTCCGAATTCGTTAACTATTTCTCTTTATAACTTAAAAACTAAGCTTCGGAGAAAATTTTGGTAAAGGAAAAATCATCTCAGAATTCACTCAAGAATACGAAATTTCAATATCATAAAATTGTTCTGAATCACCCTGTATGGTTTTTTAATTTCGAACGCTAAGTGTGTCAACTATAGTGGAAGGAAGAGAAAGAGACGGGAGATATATATGTCTGCGCTCTTCTAACTAGCTGAGCGCCGTACACGGCTTTTTCCGCTTCAGCTTAGGTACAGTCACTAGTGACGACCGATTTTACTAATAAATTTCTAAAAGCGACATCTCTTGAAAAATCCTGCAACTATTCCTTCACACTCAGACTGCTTTTTGGATAATTTTTTACGTGAATTTATTACGAGTAATTTTATTATATAAAAACTTCTTTTCTAGGTCTTTTTTCTATCTTCCAAATAAATGATATTGTTCTTAAATGATTTCTCTAGGGTAATATTGATACTATCTCATTTTGTATCTATGTATTATAGAATTTTTGTATTAAATATTGTCGTAAAGTATACAAAAATAAGTAGAATTTATAATTTTTTTTTTTCGTTTTTGTTATGAATCTGGTCTATTACCCTAAATTTTAGTGCATACTTTAATTCTTTAAAAGCATTTCTCATTCTATAAAGCTAATTAAAAGATTTTATTTAATAAAAAATGTCGGTAGAAAAGACAGGTATAGGATCGCCTTAAGCATGTTATAACTTTTTTCCAATAAAAAGTGATTTTAACTTTCATTCATTTTAACTTTCTTTCGTGTTTTACGGACTAAAATACATAATATAGTGAAGTTACAACAAAAAATGGTAAGAAAAAGTTTCTTCTTCAGTATTACCCTAATTTCTGTGTCTAATTAATTTTGTGTGTATAAATTGAAATACTAATTAAATTATTAAAATTATTTTTTACTTCAATGTATTTGCATCCCGCTACATTATTTAATTTTTCTAAATAACTTGAAAATAATTGATTGCAGCATTTGGATTTTATTATAATTTTTAATGTTTAAAACACTTTCAAAAATTATTCTTATAACATTAATCTCACACTCTCCAGAATTATTGAAATCATTATTTATAGTATCTAATTAATTTAAATCATTATTTTAACTCTTTGGCTATTACACATTACTACAGCGACTTCCCGCTAACCGGTCCTTCAGAATAAAAACTCACTATAATGACTCTTTTTTATATTTTAAGACTTCATTATAAAGAAGTTTTCAATTGTTTTAATCTGCATTTATCTCATCGAAAAAAGCTTTTTTAATCTGCGATTGAGCTGTTCCACTGTACAGTAGTACTTACAGTAGTACAGCTTCACGTGTAGCTGTAAAGAGTTATAGTGCTTATTTTGAAACTTTGTTTATAATAATAAATAATTTACTATTGTTTGTAGTTAGACGAGGTGGCGAATTGTCCGATAAACCTTGTCCACAGTCAAGAGCTCGGATGCTGGCCAGTCCACGTGGTGCAACACCTAACATCGCTTCGGCAGTGGCATGGACACTACCGTGAAATGAACCATCTGGTCGTTGCTGATTAATCAACCAGGCTAAGGCCGCGGATCTGTTCCAGTTATCAGCCGGTTCATTTTCTACTTCTTCTAGGGCTTGCATTACCAACACGGTGTTGCGCAAGTCACCAAAACTGCCATCGTGTCTTTGCTGTCGCGCCAGCTCCATCGACGGTTTACGAACGATGTGATGAAGATTACGATGCCGATGATCCTGAACGATACACCTTAGTGCCAGGATCAGCATCGCAATAGTATCTAAAAATTATTTTATTGTTATTATTTGTCGTTATTTTTTATTTATTATTATATTATATTTTCTATTATTATGTAAAAATATTTGTAATCATGTAAAGAATTTAAAAAATATAAAATAAAGGTAAAAAAATACACAATTTAAATAGCTTAATTCCAGTGAGAAATGATTCGTCGATCGACATTAAAACCATCAAATCGAAATGGATCGATATCATTTCAATGTTGATTGACGAGTCATTTTTCAGTGTGTAGTACCATAAAAAAGACAGAGGAGGAAGACTTATGCAATTTAATTGGTTCATGAATTATGAAAGCTAACTTTGTAAGATAAATTGAATAAATGCATGATATCATTACAAAATAACCTTTTGAAAAAAAGATAAAAGGTGCCAAATATACACGCAAAAACGAACATTGATACAAAAATATTTTAAAAATATGATTGAAATAAAAAAATTGCGTTAGTTGAAAAGAAGAGAAATATAATAAACGTTTAAGTAGTAGTAAGTAGTAGTAAGTAGTAGTAAGTGAGTGGAGCGGATGGTACTAACGAAGAGTCCTTAAGGTCACCTATTAGGTATACAACTTTGCTTCCGCCGTTTTCCTATAGATAGCTTTAGCGGTAAGTGGTGGTCGAAATAAATAGATCATAGACGTCATACAAAAAACTTGGGCATCTGTCAACATAACCCCATAGAAACATTAGTCGATTTGTGTCTGCATCATAAAGTTATTCTCGATTGAAAATGTCAGTTTACGAGCCAAATTCTCGTCATTTGGAAGGTTTTAATTTTCTGCTTCAATATGAAGAAATCTGCGACTCATCGAATGCTCTCAAATACTTATGGTGAGGCCGCTATTAGTGAAAGAATGTGTCGTGAGTGGTTTCAACGCTTCAAGAACGGTGATTTTGACGTCGAAGACCGGCATAGCGGTGGAAGAGAGAAGGTTTTCGAAAATGCAGAATTGGAGGAATTACTTGATCAAGACTCGTGTCAAAATCAAGAAGAATTGGCACGATCATTGGGAGTGACTCAACAAGCCATTTCAAAACGCCTCAAAGCCATGGGAATGATTCAGAAGCAAGGAAATTGGGTGTCGTACAAGTTGAAGCCGAGAGATGTTGAACGGCGTTTGTTTGCTTGTGAACAGCTGCTTGAAAGGCAAAGACGGAAGGGATTTCTGCATCGCATTGTGACTGGGAACGAAAAATGGGTTCATTACGATAACCCCAAGTGCAAAAAATCATGGGGAGTTTCCGGCCATGCTTCCACGTCGACAAACCGACCGAAAGACCGAATATTCACGGCTTCAAGGTCATGCTCTGTATTTGGTGGGACCAGCTTGGCGTAGTGTATTATGAGCTGTTAAAACCAACTGAAACAATCACAGGCGATCGGTATCGAACGCAATTGATGCGTTTGAGCGGAGCATTGAAAGACAAACGGCCGCAATACAACGAGAAACACGATAAAGTGATTTTGCAGCAAGACAATGCTCGACCCCATGTTGCGAAAGTGGTCAAGATATACTTGGAAACGTTGAAATGAGAAGTCCTATCCCACCTGCCGTATTCTCCAGACGTTGCTCCCTCTGACTGTCACTTGTTTCGATCAATGGCACACGGCCTGGCTGACCAGCACATCCGGTCTTATGAAGAAGTAAAAAATTGGATCGATTCGTGGATCGCTTCAAAAGATGACCAGTTTTTTCGACGCGGGATTTGTACGCTGTCCGGAAGATGGGAGAAAGTAGTGGCCAGCGATGGACAATACTTTGAATCATAAATGTATAACCAGTTTTTTACAATAAAGCCTCGAATTTCGGAAAAAAAATGGCAGAAGCAAAGTTGTACACTTAATAGATCTTTAAAATTCTATTGTGACTTCTCGCTAGAATTGAGGGTTAGCCCTGCAGGGTTGATTATCGCTCCCTCCCCCACAGGTTGATTATCCTCGTGTTCTTCAGATCACCTGGGTCCAGAAACATAGACCCTAGGTGTCTGTATCTTTTTGAGGCATAAGATACTCTCAGTGGTTTGCCGTTGCCTTCCGAGAGGTGGCGATCGAATAAAAACCGACAATGTTATGGTCGGAACTTGGATCTTTGGCTCGTTAAGACAATGAACATTTCTCTGAGCCACAATCGCCACTATAAACGTTTAAAATTAAACATTTTTAAACCTACCAAAATCATAAAAGATATTCAAAATTTGGCGCTGCTAGATCTACGAATATAATAATAATAATAATATAATAAAAACAAATTATTTTTAATTTAAATCTAAGTGATACATACGTATTGTACAGAGATACGTTGTTCGGCTGATATATCAAGACTAATATACATAACAAGAAACACAGTAATAACGCTCACTAAGTGTATGTGCCACAGGCAGCGAGATAGACAATCATTATAAAATTACTTTAAAAAAAAAAAATAAAAAGGCGCCAAATGTACGCGCAAAAACCAACATTGATACAAAAATATTTTTTAAAAATGTTTAAAATCGAAAAATTGTGCTAATTGGAAAAAGGAAATATGATAAATGTTTAAAAAAAATTAAACATTTTTAAACTCACCAAGTTCATAAAAATTATTTAAAATTTGGCGTTGCTAGATAGACCAAATACAGTCAAAATAAATGAATAAATATGATGAACATACACAATACATATATGTCATTTAGATTTAAATTAAAAATATTTTTTTAAAAAGATAATTTTGTAATGATATTATTTTGTACATATGCATTAGTGAAAGTGACAGGATCAATGCCAGTGACAGAATAGAAAAAACAGCAATTGATATTTCTTTATGATTTGTTGAAGAGTATGCTGGAGTCCAATTTGACGGGAACCATGAATAATGTCAAATCAGGGGAGAACACATTGTCAAGTGACAATATATGTGTCGTAAGAAGGAATCACCAATTCTTATAGAAAAATTCTTGTCCACGAATTGATTGCGTACTTATCATCAGTCATATAAAAACAACAGTACAGAATGGAATTAAAGATGTATTTCCGCTGGTAAAATTAAATGAAACGGCACATGGATATTCAAAACCAAAAGAGGTACACCATGAATCCTATAGCGGTAAGAAAAAATATTCTTTATTTAGTTTTAAATAACATGTAAGTATGTAAAAAACACGAAAATGTGTCAAATATATATGTTGTATTATATATTTATTCCGTAAAAATAGGATATTTTTAAGAATATATTCTTACATTTTATTTTAATATCTTGAAAAACATGTAAAATAAAACAAAATGCACATATGTATGTATAATAAATAAAGAAAAATAACAAAACAATTTATACTCTACGGAGCGTTGAAAATATTTATATTAATTCTCAATAAATCACAGTCGATAATATTTTCAATAAATCGCAATCGATAATCGTCTAACAATGCTGGGTCGTATAGTAATCATGAGACACCGTGCTACCTAATAAGGACGTACTACGACCCTAATAATAAATGTACATCGACGATGACGACGACAATGATTCTTAAGTGAAAATTTCTCAAATCGGACTTTGCATCGCAATATCTCCTCTTGCAAACCATGTAGACAAAAAATAAAAATACTTTTATTATATAATATAAGTTTCATTTATATATCAATTAAATCTACTTAGAACTTGATCGGTTCAACCATTATTGATAATCCAAGGATTTCTTAACTCGTCGACTCGCGTAAAGATACGATGGCTCGCGCTGCACGTACACTTGATGCGAGACACTAGCGTCTCTTGATCTTGCACTTTGTCTTTGTCTTTCTTTTTCTTAGTGAGTCTCTGTTATCTCTTTCAATTTTCTCGTTTTGATTGTATTTATTTAAGCAAAATTTTCTTCTCTCTTGTGATATTCTAAGTTCTGAATAAACCATCTCTGACCATTTGTCTCTTAACGACTGGAACCGATAGAAACTTATTAAACACAAAGTCTAGAAAAAGTTAATGGTCAAAAAACAAAATATAATTTCTATTTTTTAATGTATTGTGACCGTAAATTATCAAAAATTATGTTTTATCTTTATTGTAACATTTATGTATTTTTTTATGACAGTTTCCACTGGATCAAAAAGGATGGTCCAAGAAAAAGATCGAAACGTCTAACTATTAAACAAATTACTTTTTTCAAAAACATTTATCACACCTTAATTACTGCGTCTCATTTGCAGCCTTTTTCTATTTGAATTTATTTATCTAATAATTTAGAGCCTTTTTTCGTTTCTTATATATTGTAAGTATTATTTTCTTTAAAAATTTTTTATATATTTTTCCATAAATTATTTGTCTATTTTTTTTACAGTTTTGTAAATCAGAAAATAAACCAGAAATTTGTATCTTCAAAAAAAATTACTAACCCACGATAAATATTGGAATCAGCGTGGAACTTGTGTTTTTTATAGAATTACTTCTTGAAGATAACCGAGGCATTAAGGCTTCATGGACAGCGATTATGAAAAGATGTGCGGATATTAAACGATTTCTGCTGCCAGTTAACAGTGTAATGACCCTGCTTTTCGAACGCGCGAAACTAGCTCGCCGAGATCGGATTTGATAGAACCCAGAACGAGAGTGTTTTAATATAAAAACAAATGCTTTATTAACAAAATAAAATACAAAACAATATGAAGTAGAGCGACGAAAAAGTGGTTTTATAATCTATCGCGTGTATACGGAGCGTATGTGCTGCGAATCGTGGGTATGCCGGTAGAGCTTGTATATACGAGCGCACGCGGTCGACGTGTGATCGACGCGTTGCGATGCGGCGTTTGAAGATCCGCGCGGTTTAAATCACCGAGCCCAAAGCATATATACAGTATATACAGTAGCGCAACTCTCTGAATTTCTTGAAGCCAAAATGGAGTGCGCATGCGCGAAGCTGAGAAGTAATTTTCTCTCACTTTCTCCTTCTTCACTTTCGTTGTCTCTCTCTCATCACAGAAATGTCCGCGTAAATATAACGTATACTGTGATATATCTTGGCGACACAAAGTTTAAGTGCAGAGAAAAGTTATTAAAAGTGACAAAGTTATAAAAAATAGTGGTGTATAGTGAAAGTGAAGTGCAATAATTATAAAAAAGAGTGAAAGCTGATTAAGACGTCCTTAGAGAGAATAGTTAACCTATATATACATTTATATAAAGGTTTGTTCGCGTCGCTTGCCCCAACATGCTCCTACTCGTTCCAATACGCTCCAAACTATAGTATTACGTTACGTATACTATAGATTGGAGCGTATTGGAGTGAGTAGGAGCATATTGGGATAATGCGACGCGAACAAACCCTAAGTTAACAATTCTCTTGTAGGAAAGTACAATTTGATCTTAGCTTTGTTTCAGGTATTGCTGTTGTTGGTGTACTGGGAAAATTATAAAAATTATAATAGAAAAATGCATAAAAAAGGAGACAAACGGTGTGCAGTGCCAGCATGTATGAGAATTAGTATGGAAAAACGGCACTTTTTAGATTTCCAAAGGAACATACCAGGTATGATATTGCTTTATTATGTTTATTTATATTTTTAAGTATATTTTTAATGTTATTCTTTTAACATGTTTTTAAATATTATAAGAGTATGGTTTAAATTTTTTTAAATTTATATGAAGATTTCATTTTTTATATTAACAAATTGCTATTATACAGATGGTTGCAGTGGATAAAAGCATCAAAAAGGCTGGATTTGGAACAAAAAGGTCCAATGTATGCTTATAATAATTGTAGATTGTGTCACCTACATTTTGAGGAAAAGTGGCTTATTAAAAGAACCAAAATTTATTTACATCCAGATGCCATTTATTTACATCCAGACTATATTTTTTAGTCAATTTTTAGAATGAGTTATTTGTATTGTAATCATTGTTTTTTTATAAAAGTGAAATTTATAATAGATAATATATTTTATAACATTTTAATATATTAAATAATTACATTTTAATAAAACAGCCAAATAAAAAGAAATAAACTAATTTTTGTACTTTTTTTGTAACAACAATTTTAAAATAAAAAAATACTATGTTTGTAGGAATACGGAAGCAGAAGTACAGGATATAGGAAATGCAGTGCCTGAAGAAGAGAAAACGTGCCAGTAGGAAAAACATACATATTATTAATTTTTATAATGAGTTTACAATAATTTGTTTTATTTTGATGATATAATATTACGAAACATACATTTATTTTATAGAAGCACATGTGCAGTAATGGAGCCCACTAATGAAGAATTATCAATAGAAAAAAGCGGAAATAGGTAACAATAATAAGTAAATTTTTTTTTTTAAATTTTTAATAATAAGGATAGAACAATAATGTAAAATATTTTTATAATATTTTTAAGTTTTGTACTATCTTCCCAATTGCTACCTATTGATACTGATGTCGAAAATAAACCGTAGGTATGAGTTATACAGTGAAACATGTATCTTTATAATATTACTAAAATAAACTCTGACAATAATTATTTATTATTAGATTGTATAATGTGCATATTAATATTGTTTAAATTTATTTCATTACTTAATATTATTTAAATATTTCTCATTATTTTACATTAACAAAAGGAAATGCGATTCTATAATTTTTTATTTTTAAAAATTAAAGATAAGATTTTCACATACAATTTGTATATAATTTTAATATTGTTTTTATTTGTAAATTTTTAAAATTTTAGTATATTATAGAAATACATCCAGTGATATCCAACAGGAGAAGTTTCATCGGAAGATAGTCCTCGAAAGAAAATATTGCGCTTGAAAATTGTGCAATTGAAGAAAAAAAATAAAAAAGTTGCAAACTGTAAGACGACTTCAACAAAAAATGGAGAAACAGAAGATTACTTCGGTTAAAAAAAGAACCGACATCGAAAATATTCGCAAATTAGGCAGTAAGTTATTTTCTGGCAAGTTATTTTCTGGCAAAATTAATAATTTTGCAAAATTATTAATAGCACAGATCAATGCTCTAACTAAAAACAAACATGGAAAAAGATATGACTCTGATTTTAAAAAAGTTTGCGTTATCTTTGTATTTTTTAAGTCCACGTAATTATAGATTTTTAACAAAGAATTTGCTTTGCCTTCAGTACGTTCGCTTCAATTATTCACGCAATCGTGGAATATTATACCAGGAATAAACGTTAAGATTATGCCAAGTCTCGTCCGGATGGATATAACATGTAGTGGCCCCCGGCCGCGCTATCCTCAACGGGCCTATTTAACACACCGGAATCAAAAAGCACGCGCCCTCCGGCGGCCACGGTCCGCGGCGCTGTGCCTCATTGTTTCCTGTTCGTGCGAGTCCTCAACAGCCTCCCTGTCCCTGTGTCCTTTTATTAATATTTTTCAGAAACCTTAGGACTTATTCGGACTTCAGGATGCCAAAATCGTCGAAAAGGAAAAGATCCCATTCCAGAGATCGCCTCGCGGACCTCGAGAGAAAGGTGTCGCGGTTACTTGAGATACTGTCGCAGAATGAGGTTAGACCACGTGCGGGCTCTTCTGCGTCCACCCCCCCGTCGGTGGCCCATCCGGCTCGAGGGTCACGTACCCGAGCAGAGTCGCGAGACCTGTCTCCGGAAGTCGAGTACGATCATCCACCCTCTGAGATCGAGGACCAAGCGGGCCCATCTTCTGGTGTGTATGATATTGCGCGATCTGTATTCGAGTAATACAGGCGATGATCTGTATTCGAGTAATACAGGCAGCATAATCGTCACAACCAATTTGCTGAGCTCAGTCTCACGCTCACCCTTGGCTTTCAGTCCCAGTAAGTATCCCTGCAGGCGACCATACGGACATTCAGTCCCCGCCCGGTGAACCTGTAGCGGTCGAGGACTGCTCAGCGTCAGAGGGGGTGGTAGATCTCCTCACCCAAAAGCTGTTCGGCTCGGACCCTCAGGAAAGGGACTCTCCGTCCTGGAACGAGCTGGTGTCCAAAAGATGGCAGGATTTGGCCCGCAAGGGCCTTCCTAAGGAGGAAAGGGAGACTCTAACCAAGAAGTACACCTTATCGGAAACGACAGCCTTTCTTCGAGCTCCCCGGCTGAACCCCGAATGCGTCGCAGCATTAAAGGGCAACGCTATCGTCAAAAGAGACGAATACCTCGCTCGTAAACAAGATCAGCTAGGCATTGCCCTATGTGCGCTAGGCGAAGCTTTCTCTGAGCTCCTTGGCCCCCTGGTACAACCTTCTCTGAGCCAGGAAGCCCGCTCGGCCGTTGCCAAAATAAGCGACGGTGCAAAAATTTTAGTCGACCTCTTCCATCGCTTCTCGATATCCAGAAGAGCGCAGATCACCCCGGCTCTCAATCTTACAGCCAAGAAGACTGCGGACGCTATACCGCCGGACGAGTTTCTATTCGGAACTTCTTTCAGTGAGGAGACCAAGAAGGCCGCAGCCATGCTGAAATCTTCCCAAACCATCGTCAAGCCTGCCCCGACCATTCCTAAGAGAACGCAGCAGCCGATAAAGTTGGCGACACAGCCGGGTCCGTCCAGATCGGGAAACGACCGGGCCCCTGCTCGGTCCTTCAGACCGCGAACACCGAGACGAGCAGGGGCATCGAGCAGCAACCGCAGATCGTCACACCACTCGAGATCCCACTCGAGGAGGAGGTAATCAGCGAGGTAAGAATCGCTGGCAGACTCTCCTTGTTCCTCTCCGAATGGAGACGCATCACATCAGACTCAGCAATCCTAGAAGCCATCGCGGGTTATAAGCTGCCCTTTGTTCACTATCCACCCCCTCAGGAAATAGAGCCCTCCCCCCGCTTGTCTCGCAGGGAGGAGCAGGCCTGTGCTCAGGAGGTGGCTAGACTCCTAGTTATAGGCGCAATCGAGCGGAAGTTGAGTACTACGGATCAATTTCTATCTTCATTTTTTCTTATACGAAAATCAGTGGGAGGCTGGAGATTCATCCTCAACTTGAAGCGCCTCAATAACTACATTCTCGCCCCCCACTTCAAGATGGAGGATTGGAAAACAGTAGTCCGCTTGTTTTCCCCGGGGGATTTCCTCGCGTCCATCGATTTGCAGGATGCTTACCTCCTCGTTTCGATACACCAGGAACACAGAAAATATCTCTGCTTCCGCTTTCAAAATCAGGTTTATCAGTTCACGGCTCTTCCTTTTGGGCTCGCATCAGCCCCTTACATCTTTACCAAGATCCTCAAACCGGTCCTCTCATCTCTTAGAGAGAGAGGCTTCCTCTCGATCGCCTACTTAGATGATTTCTTACTTATAGGACTCTCGTTTCTGGATTGTCTCGAGAATGTCAGGGCGATGCTCACCCTCCTTCGCTCCCTGGGCTTTATCATTAACAAGACCAAAAGCAGTCTCGCACCTTCCAAATCCTGCCGTTTCCTGGGCCTCATCTTTGATTCGGGAGAGTTCGCAATTTCGATCTCAACCGAGAAGAGAAGTATCCTTCTTGAGAGGACAATCTCTCTGCTGTCACTGCATAGGTGCAACATTCGTCTCTTTGCGAGCTACATCGGCTCGCTGATAGCGGTCTGCCCAGCTGTGCAGTATGGGCTTTTGCATACCAAATCCTTAGAAAGAGAGAAGTTCTTGGCCCTCAGAGCAGCGGAGGAAAATTTCGAAGCCAGCATGGAGCTTCCAGAATCCATCAGGGAGGATCTTTTATGGTGGAAATCCATATTTGCGGACCCAACTCAGCAAAATCGCATTAGATCAGGTCTTTTCTCACTGGAGATCTTCACGGACGCCTCTCTAACAGGCTGGGGTGCAGTCTGCGATAGCACTCGAACACACGGGTTCTGGTCATCGGAGGACAGGGAAAACCACATCAATTACCTGGAACTCCTAGCGGTTTTCCATGCCTTGAGATGTTTTGCATCGAGCCTGAGGGACTGTGAGATCCTTTTGAGGGTGGATAATACCACAGCCTTATCTTATATTAACCGCATGGGCTCCATTAGATTTCCCCACTTGTCAGATTTGGCACGGAGAATCTGGAACTGGTGCGCAGATCGCAACATCTTCATTTATGCTGCCTACATCCCATCCGCCCTAAACTTCGAGGCAGACGCGGAGTCCCGCTGCGTCTCGGAGGAAACCGAATGGACTATAGAACAAGGCTACTTTCGTAGGATCGAATCCCATTTTGGTCACTTCGACATTGACCTTTTCGCCTCAGCTATCAATTCGAAATGCCCATGTTTCGTTTCCTGGCTGCCGGATCCCCTAGCTCACGCGGTCGATGCCTTCTCTTTAGACTGGCATAACCTAAGGTTCTACGCCTTCCCACCGTTTATTCTAATCCTACGAGTGTTACGGAAGATTATCACAGACAGGGCTGAGGGGGTGATGGTGGTCCCTTGGTGGCCTGCCCAGCCATGGTTTCCGCTATTTAATCGCATGATCGTCGATACTCCAATTCGCTTTAAACCAAACGCTAAAATGTTATCTTCACCCTTTAGGGAGGTTCACCCGGCCTGGAGCAGAATTTCCCTGGTAGCCGCGAAACTATCCGCCAGGCCTTCCTAAGCAGGGGGACACCGCCCGCAGCACTGGATACAACTCTAGCCTCTCTATCGAACGCTACGATCGCCCAATACGCCAAACCCATCAGGCTATGGTGGAACTTCTGTGCTCAGAACCACACGAACTGCTTCTCCCCTCCAGTCTCGCGCGTTCTAGAATTCCTAGCCCGAATTCTGTCATCCGTAGGATCATACACCACTCTCAACACTTACCGGTCAGCAGTTTCTCTCATCTCATCGGAGGAGGTAGGCTCCCATCCTCTTGTGAAGCGGTTTTGTCGTGGCGTCTCGGTTCTCAAACCTCAACGCTCGCGTTACGACTTTATCTGGGACGCCTCCCCAGTCATCGCGCATCTAGCTACCCGATACCCCCATGAGAGTCTGACGCTCGAACTCGTGGCTAGGAAATTAGTCACTCTCCTTGCCCTTACGACGGCGCAGAGAATGCAGACGTTAGCGGCCATTCGCCTCTCTAGTGTAATCCTAGCGGAATCTCTTATTATCAAGATCCCAGCTAGGCTGAAGACATCCGGGATTGGAAGATCTCAGCCCCTCCTCTCTTTCCAGCCGTTTCTGGACAACCCCCAGCTCTGCATCGTCTCATTAACAAAACATTACCTGACGCGCACCCGGGAATTCAGGAAGAAGGACTGTGACGCCTTCTTCGTCTCGGCTCGCGCCCCCTTCGACCCAGTCTCCTCCCAGACGTTGGGCCGTTGGGTCAAGGCAGAGTTAGGGGCAGCAGGAATCGACATCTCCATCTTTTCCGCGCACTCGACTCGTCACACGTCTACGTCCCTAGCAGCTACTAGGGGCATCGCCTTAGACGAGATTCGTAGAACAACAGGTTGGAGCAAATCCTCCCACGTATTTGCTCAATTTTATAATCGACTGATCATTAGGGAAGCGGCCTTCCAATCTGCTATCCTTCAGGCACCATGTGCTTGAATATACAGGGTGACCCATTTTAATCTCTCAGTCGAAATATCTTCCAGGGAGTTGGTCTTATCAAAAAATGTTTCAGACAAAAGTTATTTGGTTTCGAGAGGCCCATAAGATGATACCATTGGTTTGGCCTTGAAGAATTATTTGAAAGTTACATGAAAGTCACCTCAATTTTTTTAAATGGCATTCCCTATTTTTTATTACATATTCTTGTAGCTGACTTCAAGAGCTTTCCAAAACACTATAATAAAGTATTTTTTTATTAAGTATTTTCCGAGTTATAAAGTTTGAAATAATTTCATAATTTTACATAAACTGTAAAATATCTCGTAAAATATTTACTTTTCGATGACCTTATCTCAATACTTTTATGCACAGAATAATGAGAGGAATCAATTGGTGTAAAGAAAACACATAGTTGTTTTTAAGAAAAAATATGTAATTGTTAGTTACAAATTGCATATTTTTTCTTAAAAACAACTATGTGTTTTCTTGACACCAATTGGTTCCTCTCATTATTCTGTGCATAAAAGTATTGAGGTAAGGTCATCGAAAAGTAAATATTTTACGAGATATTTTACAGTTTATGTAAAATTATGAAATTATTTCAAGCTTTATAACTCGGAAAATACTTAATAAAAAAATACTTTATTATAGTGTTTTGGAAAGCTCTTGAAGTCAGCTACAAGAATATGTAATAAAAAATAGGGAATGCCATTTAAAAAAATTGAGGTGACTTTCATGTAACTTTCAAATAATTCTTCAAGGCCAAACCAATGGTATCATCTTATGAGCCCCTCGAAACCAAATAACTTTTGTCTGAAACATTTTTTGATAGGACCAACTCCCTGGAAGATATTTCGACTGAGGGATTAAAATGGGTCACCCTGTATCTCTTATGTTCTTAAGCTTAAGTTACGGCCTTACGGCTCTAGATTTTGTTATATTTTATTTTTCAAGTTTAGAGTATATCGCTCACGCTTCCTAGAGATTTAGACTATATCGTACTTAACCATATTATATGTTTTATGCTCCTGAGACTTATATTATATTTTTTATGTTTCTAAAATTTATATTATACCTCTTATGCTCTCTATGCGAGAATATATCTCTTATGATTCCTAAAGCGACTTCATATCCCTTAGGTTCCTTAAAGGTATAAATTCATATATGCCTTTATATATCTTTTTATTTAATTTCGAGTATATATCTGTGTATATATTTGTGGATATTGGTTCACAACACGTCGCACTCACCGGGTACCGCAAATCCGAGCTTTGAATATCTACATGTTATATCCATCCGGACGAGACTTGGCATAATTGAGTAATTGAACGAACTTACCGTGAAGTTCGATTGCAATTATGCTGTCTCGTCCGGATGGAGGATCCCTCCCACCCGCTTTCCTTGAATCAGATTTGCGTCTTTAAAGTATATGAGGCACAGCGCCGCGCCTTGCCGCGCCGCGGACCGTGGCCGCCGGAGGGCGCGCGCTTTTTGATTCCGGTGTGTTAAATAGGCCTGTTGAGGATAGCGCGGCCGGGGGCCACTACATGTTATATCCATCCGGACGAGACAGCATAATTGCAATCGAACTTCACGGTAAGTTCGTTCAATTACTCAATTTTTGAAGCCTTAACTGTAAAGTTAGAATCATTACCGTCGATGGATAGACATTGCATATTATGTGCGGATGAAATGTCTTTAAAAAAACATTTATTTTATAATGTATCGCAAGATCAAATAATAGGTTTTGAAGATACAGGCCGTGAAAAATTACCTATCCCTGCAAAAGGTGCTTTAGTTGTGATGGCACGTAGTATTGAAGGAAATTGGAAACTTCCTGTTTGTTATTGTTTTATAGAAACAACATGTCAGAGCAACGTTCTAAAAGATATAATATTTAATATTATAATTAAATTACGAACCTGTGGTGCTATATTGCATGCTTTAGTGACAGACATGGGATCTAATTTTATACAGCTATCCCGAGAATTAGGAATTTCAACAGACAATTCAACTTTCTTAGTTAATGAAGATGAAGTATTTTATATTTTTGATACTTCTCATTTAATTAAAACAACTCGAAACAATTTATTAAAGTATGATTTTGAATTTAATAATAAAAAAACTTTCTGGGCTCATATTGTTGAATTTTACAATAGAGATAGTAAACAGCAGATAAAACTGGTTCCTAATTTATCTAAATATCATCTTCAGCCGAATAATTTTCAAAGAATGAAAGTGAAATATGCTGTCCAAATTTTTAGTAATCGGGTAGCTGCGGGAATGTTCTCACAAATGTCTTGCGGTGTTCTTTCAAGTGAAGCAGTTGGCACGATAGATTTAATCGATTATTTTAATAAATTGTTTGATATTTGATGTTTTAAATTCATCCGCAGGATATAATCCAAAAGAATATGGACAAGTTTATAATGGTAGTAAGAAACAAATTGAATTTTTAGAAGAAATGTTATTATTTATAAAACATATTAATGTTATTAATGCCAACAGTTTGCATGTAAAAGTTAAATGTTTTGAATCCTGGCAGATCACAATTAGAAGTATAATGCAATTATGGGAAACATTAAAATCTTATAATTTTCCTTTTATTCGAACACGAAGAATAAATCAGGATTGTGTAGAAAATTTTTTTGGTACTGTAAGACAACAAGGTTTGTCCGACACCTATACAATTTGCGCGTGCTTTTAAAAAACTGTTTAGTGTTAACGTTTTACAGCATTCAGAGACACAAAATTGTGCTTACGACGAAGATCAAATGTTAAATGTCATAAAAATACCACATTTGAATGAATCTGCTGATGAATTTGAAATTAGTCTATCTCCGCTACTCAAAATTTTAGATATCCCAAACCATGATTATTATTCTATGGATCTGCCAGAAGAAAATGCATTTAAATATATATGCGGATATTTAATAAAAAAATATACATTCATTCATGTCATGCATGTACAATATATGTAAATGAAAATAAGATTGTTTTAGATGATACTACCTTATATTGTTCTTTTCGAGCTTATATTAATCAAGAAGATAATGTATTTGAAAGTTTGCATGTAACAAGCAATAATTGTTTGTATATACATAAATTAGAAGAAGTTGATGGGATTTGTGTTTGTATTAAGCACTTGTATTGGCTTTTGTAAAACGTTTTAATACGTATAATAATGTGCGTTACAGAATAGGAGAGGTTAACGCAGCGTTCTGTATAACTCGTCTTTTGGTAGCAATACTAAGGCGGGGAGCACAAACCATTGCATAACGCATAACGCATATGCATAAGAAATCTGATTGGTCCGTTAGCATGTGCATAAGGAATTCGACCAATCGAATTTCTTATGCATATGTATTATGCATTATGCAAAAGTCTGTGTTTCCCGCTTAACTGTGGGGGGTAAAAAAAAAGAAACTCAACTAACTTTAAAAGACGCTAGAAGCTTACAAAAGTTGACGTTAGATCGCACTACTCTCAACACTCCCACTCGAAATAATCGTCAATTATGTTATATTTAACTGTTTTCGATTAATAACAAATCTTTCGCGAGCTAAGGGCTTGGTTAAAATATCAGCGAATTGTAGTTGAGATGATACATGCTTGATATCAATTAGCTTTTGTTGAACTAAATCCCGAGTGTAATGGAATTTTATGTCAATATGTTTTGACCTTTTATGAAAAATAGGGTTTTGAATTAACTTCTGGGCTGCAGCGTTGTCACAATGTAGAGTAGTAGAATCCTTTTGCTCGATACCGATGTCCTTTAACAATTGTCGAAACCATAAATTTTCCCAAATTCCCAAATGTAATTTATTAATTACATTATTCTTGCAATTGACTGAAACCTTCGCATCGTGAATGCAATAGTTTCGAAAACGTAATAACGTATAACACATGCTTTTAAAAATAATAATTATTTATTATAATTATAAATAGTTATTAATTGTAATAAATAATTAATTTTTTTAAGTACGTCATTATACGTTTCATGTTTTCTACCGCATTCGCAATGCGAAGGTTTAAAGGCCATGGCACAGTATAACCATGGCACAGTATAACCCAGTAGCGACAGTGAGCGTCGGCACC
This sequence comes from Crematogaster levior, assembly GCA_901521435.1. Taxonomy (NCBI): domain Eukaryota; kingdom Metazoa; phylum Arthropoda; class Insecta; order Hymenoptera; family Formicidae; genus Crematogaster; species Crematogaster levior. Next base: position 192,790 of record CABEGB010000634.1, read on the forward strand.
TTTGATGTAGTATGTCTCACGTCGGCCACGTCACGTGGTATGCCGCCATATTGTTATATGTACCGGCGCTACGATTGAAATGTATGTACGGGGATAAGAATGCCTTTTTGAAGTTACACGCGTATTGGGCATAATCCGACATGCTTCGATATTTAGATATTCGTGTATTATGACTGTAGATATTCGGTAACGCTGTTTCAGTAAAATATTGAGATAATATATAAAAATATAATATAATAAATAAAATATAAACAAATATAAATATATTAAGATGTGAAGCACGTATGTCGGGTTATGTCCGATACATGTGTAACTTTAATATGTGTAGAGCCATTCTTCCATTCCCCGTGTATATACATGTGTAATAAAAAAATATATTTTCAACGCAATTCGAATTTTATAATTCAAATTACATTCAGAGAATTTATTAAAGAAAAAATATTTCTGCATAATAGATTTTTTCTTAAACATTTACTTATAAAATAAGATAAAAATATTAAAAATGGTTTGTATTTTTTGTATCATATTTTATTTCCAAGTTCTGTAAAATATTAAGAAAAAATTATATCCATTTTTCTCAATGAAGTTTTTATATTCTTTTTCCGTTTTGCTAATTGTTGCTTTAAAATTCGGACTGTTCGATGTAACGCCGAAATTCTACCTCTCAACATTTTTTTGCGCGGAGAACGATTACAAAGTTGGAGTTTTGTTTGACTGTACTGATGTTGTACACGCACTGGTTCCAATTGCTCATATTGTCCATTAATTATCCATAGGTTATTGTTAACTGTAATATTACAAAACAATAAATCAATTTTATATATTCATCAGAAGGAACGTATTAAAAATTGTTATGTGCAACATTTAAATTGCTTAAAATTTTTTGATTCTTAAATTCATTATTGTTACTAGCAATACCTTCTATATATTGAATTGAAATTATTACCTGATACTGAGTGACGTTCAACCTCTGAAAATTCAGTTTTGAATTGTTGTTGCTCGTCACAATTAGATTGAATGATGTCACACTCACCTGCATGAATTATATGTATATATGTACATTACATACATGTATATTAAATATATAGAGTATAATTATGCTTATGAAATAAATTTCTTGATTTTTCCAATGAGTTCAGAATGCTTACCTGATATTAATGTATTATTTTCTCCATAACATTTCTGATGTATTTCTTCAGATTCACTCTTCACGTTCAATTCGTTTTCATTTATATCATTTTTCCCCGTAAGTACAGGAATTGCATGTGGTTGCAGTCTATTTTTCCAATTATTCAAAAACATTGATAATTCAAAGTGGTCACCACAAACTTTATAATTTTTATGCAAATTTTCTGGTGGCACGTTAATTTTACGTTCACATTTTTCCAACCACAATTTTGCTCTGCAAAACGTTTTATATATAAAATATTAGGAAAAATATATTTGATATATAATTAATATTTAATATATAATTCATATTTGATATATAAATCATATATATAATAAACGACAAATTCGTCAATAAAAATTAGTTTTACATACCTATCTGGATTTTTGGGGAAAAAAAAACTGAGATCAGATTTACGCCCAGAAATATTTGTACTACTTTTCATGGCGCAACTGTATCCACCTCTCTTCGCCATCGCGGATGATTACAAAGAAGAAAATTAAACTTAATTATTGGGAGCGATTCCTGGCGCTACGCGCTACATAACTCGCTTCTCGCTTATAGCAGCTGACGGCACGGCAGCCATGTTGTTATGTGTACGAATTCGCACATGCGCACTCAGATTTGGGACACTCTCGGATGGCTCACTGTCGCTACTGGGTATGGTTATACTATGGCCATGACACATAAAAAAAGTTAAGCAGAAAGCAGTAGAATTTAAGCGAATCGACCAATCATCGTCGTTCGTCTCATCTCGTGTCGATCACGCGCAAGTCGCAGCGCTAGTCAACTGTCAACATAACCCTGGTGGTCGCGCAGTTTCCGCGGTCCGTTGCTTTGCGTCGAGTCATGTGCTATTTGCATTCGCGTTTCTTTTAAAGTAATTTTTGGTATCGGTGAATCGGTAGTGAGTCAGTAAATCAGTGAATTCGTTATCGCGTATTCTGTATTGTGTTAATCGAGTGAGAGTAATTTGTGAGAGTAATTTACAAAAAGTTTTGATGATTTGTGAGAGTAATTTACAAAAAATTTTGTCTCTACAACTAAATCATAACGGTGCAGCAGTTAACACGTAGCATGAGGATTCGCTGCGCTGAGGATTCGCTACAAGGTGATTGAGCAGGTGAGTGAGTGAGTGAGTAAGTGAGTGACTGAATGAGAGTGTGTTGTGTAAAAGAGAGAAAGAGAGCGAGAAAAAAGTGTATGCGTACGTGCGTGCATGTGTATGAATGTCTCTCCCTCCTTCCTCTCTCTCTCTCTCTCTCTCTTCTCTCTCTCTCTCTCTCTCTCTCTCTCTTTTTATGCACACACGCATTACACACATCGCGTGTAGCAATCAGCTGATTGCAGCGTTCAACGGCCGGCGAACCGGAACAACTTTTTGTTATTAAAGTAATGTTTATTTTAAGGAACACGTATTCCTAACATAATTCTAAGACACTTTCTTCTTTGTCAAAATTTTATTTAAAGCATAATTTTCTGTCATAAGATTAAAATAGCGACTCACGCGGTGGTAATCACCCGTCGGGCGGTCAACTGAACCCGCGTTACGCTCGCGGTGCGCCGCTCCTGCCTGCCTTCTGTACTCGACGCGTGATTTCCTAACTATTTTTGCTTATAACTCGAAAACTACGCTTCAAATCAAATTTTGATAAAGGAAAAATCGTCTTAGAATTGTGTCAGGAATATGTCATTTTACAGATGGAAGGTTATCCTGGATCACCCTGTATATATATATTTATATATATATATATATATATATATATATATAGTAGTTTTTTTAAAATGCTTTTTTCTTACTTATGTTACATATATATTTATTCATTATTTATTTTAATATTTATTTAGTTTGTTTAATATTTAATTATAGTTTATTTATATTTAATTTATTTTTAATTATTGTGATTTCTTATTTTTCTTGTGTATATTACATTACTTACAATTTCTTTTTACATAATTTTTATTGAAATTAATTTATTTTAGATTTACTAATAAGTTAAAAAGAGAAAGAGAACAGAGTGAAAGAGAAGGAATGAAGAAGTTCTGCCAACTGAACAGTTCATGATACTAGATTTACTGCCCAACCCCGCGCATGCGCTCTTCATTTTTGGCTTCACATACATCAAAGGTGCCGACGGAGAGTTGCGCTACTATACAGGGTGTCCCAGAACTCGCGTGACGCCCGTTACCGACGTATTCTTCGTGACATTCTGAGACAAAAATCTCTTTACCAAAAAAAGATCCGATGAGTAGTATTTGAATGGTAAGCCATTAAAGTTAACGAATAAGCGCGCGTGGAATTGGCGCGGTCAGGACTGGCACAATCGAGACTGGCGCGAGGCACTTCAGATACATACATTGTGTCAAAGCGCGTTTTTCATTTTCTTTTTACATTTATTTATTACTTTTATTTATTAAAAATTATTTTACATTTATTTATTACATTTATTTATTAAAAATTATTATAATATTTAAAAAAAGTTTTACTTTAGGTGATTACGCTGCTTGAGTAAAATTTTGCACATGACTAACATAACAACATCAAAATAATCCGATTTTTATTAACAAATTGTTACAAACGGACGAAGCAAATTTTGCGAGGAAAAGAACATTTAACACACACACCTTAACTTTTTTAAAACAATCATGAATTATTTTAAAATTTCTTATTATTTCTTACGCAATAGTAAAACTTTTTTTAAATATTATAATAATTTTTAAATGTATTAAAGAATTTTTAAACTTCTGTAGTAATTAAATGTATTTCAATCAATTCTTAACTAATTTTTTAAATTAAATACAAAAGATAGTAATAAATAAATGTAAAAAGAAAATGAGAAACGCGCTTTGACACAATGTATGTATCTGAAGTGCCTCGCGCCAGTCTCGATTGTGCCAGTCCTGACCACTCCAATTCCACGCGCGCTTATTCGTTAACTTTAATGGCTTACCATTCAAATACTACTCATCGGATCTTTTTTTGGTAAAGAGATTTTCGTCTCAGAATGTCACGAAGAATACGTCGGTAACGGGCGTCACGCGAGTTCTGGGACACCCTGTATATACTGTGCGCAAGGTCCGTAGATGAACGACGGGAGAGGGAAAAGAACGTCTTCCCACTCATATTTAGACATTTGGCCCCAAAATGGCGGGGCCGCTATCTTCCAGATGTTTAACTTAAATTTTTTGTCAGAGCTGTCAATGTATCAACATATGCATACACACATACACATATATTTTGTAGCTCCAAAATGACGTTCATGCGAAGACCTTCCTTTTCCTCTCCCGTCGTTCATCTACAGACCTTGACCGAGCCCCGGTGCCGCGGTCTTGCTCGGCAAGCGCGAGGCCCACTCTTAGACATATATGTAATACTCCTATATTGCTAGAAGAGTGTCAATCTCAGTCCTAACATTACGGTACAGACGTATAATAGTCTCTCTCTCGCGCACGGTTCAGCTGCTTTGTGCGCATGCGCTAATAGACGTTAGGCAGACGCGACCAGATAATGTTTTCTCTTAGCCTCTCACTCACACTCACTCAATAGACTTGACCGTCTATGCCCATATTTGGAATTCATGCGTCTCTCTTTTATAGGGCTCGATCCTCTCATTGTGAAGATATGGAGTTAGTTAGCAATATAGGAGTATTACATATATGCTCTTAGAACATATATACCTGGGGAATGAAAGATCAAGCCTGTGTTCAAGTTGTGTACGAGAAAGGACCACGTTTTAGGAAAGAGAAAGGTAGATTGTAACCTTTGACTGGAATGCGTAAGCGCGTATTAGCAAATAGCGTCGTTGCTTGTAGGAGGTTAGGATCTTTATATATGTTCTGTGGTTAAGGTTAGAAGATATCGGTGACATTGATACGTTTAACATTATTTGTCAGTATATGCACATTAATTATCACCTACTCGATCATCGTCAATTGTATCCCAATTAAAAATTACATTTTCATTTTCAAACGGCGCAGTGAGCATGACGTCATCTACGTTTGCGCATTGCAAGCAAAGGTTATAATCTACCTTTCTCTCTCGCACACAAGTTGGACACAGATCTTTTCCACGGGAAGCATAGGCAATTCCCCTTCCAGGTATATATGTTCTAAAGACTCACTGACTCCATCTCTGTCTATCATTCACGAACGCTCACGATGACCTCCGATAACGCTCGAAAATGACGTTTTCCAACATGGCGCTTCATATCTGCACAGAAAATTTGCACTAAAGAGACATCCACTATCCAGTTATGGAAATTATATAAAGGAAAATAGCGTATATCTTCCATAAGCTGCAACTGTATCCAACATCTGTGCGACAAGGATAGGTAGAACATGACTTTAGTTCACTATGCGCGCTAAACCGTAAACACATGCTTATAACTATGGAGGTTAGGGCTGTAGGTACACAACATAAATTCAATCTCGTTTGACTATACTCATGCGCACTTTGAAGAAGAGTCATAGAATGAGATAGAACACACAATTTTTTGTCTCACTTCTTGGACACAATTGTGCGGGTTCTTTCCCCTTCCATTTATATAAGTTTTATGTATCCAGTTATACAAATCAGTGATGTGGCCTTAAGCCACAGATTTCTATATATTATCCTAGATCGCTACATGTTATAGTTCGGTTGGTATAGGCTGAAGTGAAGCCAAGCCGCCATATATCCGGAGTCCACATGTACAGTGCCTCATAGAGATGTGTTAGTGTGATAATCAGGTCAGTGTATTTTAATAATATTTTTATTTATTATAATTATAAAATACACTTATATAATTAGTTTTTGTATTATTTGTACAGGCTATTGTGGCACAATATTAAAAATTACAAATATGCCAAATAAATGTGCAGTTCGCAATTGCAAATCTGGTTGCAAAACTTCTGATACTCATTTATTCCGGTAAGTGCTTATAATTAAGAAATATTAAAGTTATACAATACAAAAATAAAGTAAAATATAAGATGGAAATTAAAAATTATTTTTATATATATTTTATTATAATTAATTTAGCAATATAGATTATGTTTTTACCACATTTATAATTAATGTACTATACTTTTTAGATTTTTAATAAAAAACGAAGAACTATGTAAAATTTGGGTGAAGGCAATTAAAAGAAGGGAATAGCAACCAACAAACAATAGTCGTGTTTGCAGCTTACATTTTAGAAAAACAGATTATTTACAGACCAGACAGACCAGGAACTTATCAACAGTGTTTAAAGCCTGATGCTGTTCCTATGCTATTCTTTTCTGCAGCACGTTTAATTCCAATAAAAAAAATACTTGCCAAAATTATAACAAATATGAAAGAGAATGTTTGCTCACCTATAGCATCCACATATGCAAGAACTCCAACACAGCTATCTTCAGTAGCAACCAAAGAAGTGTCACAAGAATTACTTGGTAAGTTTTATAAATTTAAATTTATAATAATAACATATTTAATAATGTTAAATTAATATTATTTACCTAGGTCATGTATTACTTACTTTTAGATTTCAATAATCCTAATTTCACGAAAAATGAGAGCTATCCTGACGAAAATTATATAGTATCTTTGGACAATACACAAAGCGAGAATGAATGTAATAATAATAATAATACTGTACGTAAAAAAGAAACACAATTAGAACATAGTCCTAGGTGAAAAAAGATGAAAAAAGAGATAAAACGTTTTCAACAAAAAGTTCGGCGATAAGTATAGATCGTAAAAAATATGAGACAATTATTACAGGATTTAAAATCGAAAAATAAATTAAGCACAAATTCTGTGACATTACTGGAAAATGAGTTTGAAGGTTTACCTTTGAAGTTAGTACGAAACGAAGTATTGAATAAAGATAAAAACGAATATGGTAGACGTTACAGTCATAAAGTTAAAGATTTTGTAACGTTACATAAAGAAGATCATATGTAATAATAAATATTAATATATATAATAATAATTATCACAATAAATATACTTTGTACATTTTATTAGGAACCTGTTCATTTTGTAAAGTTCATCTTCTGTAGTTTTTGGAAAATTTATGATTTCACTTTATTCTTTTTCAGATGGAAATATTATAATTACAAAAATTATTAAACCTCTAATCCGTCCTACATACTAATTTTTCTAATCTTGCAATAATTATATCATATCGATGTAAAATTTGCCATAAATATATTTCATTTTTCTATAACTGTTACATCCCAGTCACCAGAAGCTCTAAAATCGACGCATAGGATAACTTTAAGATATCTTTTAGATATCTTAAAGAAACATCTTAAAGATTTTCTTCGTCGATTTTAGAGCTTGTGCTGACTGAGATACTATTAATATTTTCAGAATTAAAAATGTTATATATTTAAATTTTATATATGTATATATAATTAATTATTTATGTATTTATATAGATGTACAACTTTGCTTCTGCCGTTTTCCTATAGATGGCTTTAGCGGTAAGTGGTGGTCGAAATAAATAGATCATAGACGTCATACAATAAACTTGGGTATCTGTCAACATAATCCCATAGAAACATTAGTCGATTTGTGTCTGCATCATAAAGTTATTTATTCTCAATTAAAAATGTCAGTTTACGAGCCAAATTCTCGTCATTTGGAAGGTTTTAATTTTCTGCTTCAATATGAAGAAATCTGCGACTCATCGAATGCTCTCAAATACTTATGGTGAGGCCGCTATTAATGAAAGAACGTGTCTTGAGTGGTTTCAACGCTTCAAGAACGGTGATTTTGACGTCGAAGACCGGCATAGCGGTGGAAGAGAGAAGGTTTCGAAGATGCAGAATTGGAGGCATTACTTGATCAAGACTCGTGTCAAAATCAAGAAGAATTGGCACGATCATTGGGAGTGACTCAACAAGCCATTTCAAAACGCCTCAAAGCCATGGGAATGATTCAGAAGCAAGGAAATTGGGTGCCGTTGGAGTTGAAGCCGAGAGATGTTGAACGGCGTTTGTTTGCTTGTGAACAGCTGCTTGAAAGGTAAAGAAGGAAGGGATTTCTGCATCGGATTGTGACTGGGGACGAAAAATGGGTTCATTACGATAACCCCAAGCGCAGAAAATCATGGGGAGTTCCCGGCCATGCTTCCACGTCGACGGCCAAACCGAATATTCACGGCTCCAAGGTCATGCTCTATATTTGGTGGGACCTGAGACTTGAGCTCGGTGTAGTGTATTATGAGCTGTTACAACCGACTAAAACAATTACAGGCGATCGGTATTGAACGCAATTGATGCGTTTGAGCCGAGCATTGAAAGATAAACGGCCGCAATACAACAAGAGACACGATAAAGTGATTTTGCAGCACGACAATGCTCGACCTCATGTTGCGAAAGTGGTCAAAACATACTTGGAAACATTGAAATGGGAAGTCCTACCCCACCCGCCGTATTCTCCAGACGTTGCTCTCTTTGACTATCACTTGTTTCGATCAATGGCACACGGCCTGGCTGACCAGCACTTCCGGTCTTATAAAGAAGTAAAAAATTGGATCGATTCGCTCGTGGATCGCCTCAAAAGATGACCAGTTTTTTCGACGCGGGATTTGTACGCTGCCCGAAAGATGGGAGAAAGTAGTGGCCAGCGATGGACAATACTTTGAATCATAAATGTATAACCAGTTTTTTACAATAAAGCCTCGAATTTTGGAAAAAAAACGGCGGAAGCAAAGTTGTACACCTAATATATAATTTATATATTTATGTATTGTATATATAATTATTTATATATTTATATTAAAAATATATAATGTGCAAGTAATATTTTTAAATATTCTATTGAAAATTTTCAGACAGATTTTAAAAAGTGCTATAGTTTGGTCATATCGGTTTTGGACTCCAGACAAATGGCTGCCATCCCCTCTCTTTGGCTATTGGCTTCACTTTTCGTCTTCAAAGCTAGCAGTCTAAAGTAATATGTAGAAGTCTGTGCCTCAAGCGCACTAAAGTCACTAAATATACAAAGTACCGCAATCCATAAAGGCTAAACACAATAAAAAACACTCTGTTCCTATTGCCTGTGTTTTTCATTGTGTTTAGGCATTAAGACTCAGGGTGCTATGTTACAAAAGTGTGTACTATGTACACTTTTCGACATCATTTTGGGTGTTTATGATAATTTGATTAGGAGTTATTTCCACTAGGGCTGAAATATATGATAAGTACAACCATCTATTAGGTGTACAAAAAAGTTCTGAGCTTTAAATTTCATACAACCGAAATAACAATTTAAATTTTATAAATCTTCCCGCCTTTTTACGGTTTTAAAGCGTTGACATTTGGCCTTCAAAAATGCCATACGGTTTGGCGTTTGATGCACATAACCTCAAAAATCAGTGTTTACGATGGCAATAACAAAAGAGCATATTCGATTTTCCATCCACTTCGCGTTTTGTTCGCGAGCGAACGAAGGGCTCCGCCGAGCCTTCAACACGCTGCATTGCATCGCCTGTGTTGCATGGCCTGTGCAACACAGGTGGTGTAATGCAGCACTAATAAACGTGGAGAGTAGCGGCAGGAATGTGTGTTACACCGCACGCATCTCTGTCGCTGCTCCCCACTCACGCTGTACGCGGGACTTGCGTCCCGCTTTCAATACTTATCGAACTTAGCCGCGCTCACGCGGAGCGCGCTCACATAGCGAAACGGCGGCGCTGCCGTTTCGCTCACTCGAAAAGCCTTGTCATCGTCCCCAATCATTTGAGTCAAATTATATTTATGTACTTGTGTTTATTTAGATCTTTCCGAGCTTTTCTGGAGTGTTCTTTTTATGTCGTCATTTCCTTCAAGAGGAAGTGACGACAGGGAAGAACACCCCAGAGAAGCTCGGTATAAAAACGGATGCGAAGTGGGGACGGAGGCCAGTCTACTTAGATACGTTCGAGTACGACCCGCATTTCTTTCATAGTTAAATTCACGCAGTTATTCACACGCTTTTGAGGATAATCGCTCTTTATCCTCTTGCGACTTCTCCGCGCGACAGCAAAGTCGCTTTCTTTGCTCGTGTCGTGCACGCTTTCTGTAGTGGAGCCGCTTGCTCCTCGCGCTCGCGAAATCCGTGCTCGCGCGCGTTGCACCCGCCTTCGGCGCGTTCTGTGCTGTTCACCGCGGACTTGCACTGTCCGTGCCTCGTGAACCGAAAGTGGTTGAGTGGCTAAAAAGCATTGTACATAGAAACATTGTAAATATCGAGACTTTTATTCATTATTATTTGACTGTTAAATATACTCTTTTACTCTGTGTTCAAAACTTGCGTGTGATTTATTCTGTGTGTGCGTGTTCGTATCTTTCCGTCTTTGCTCCTCACGGCTCCATTCCGTACCGAACACGTTTCATCTGAAGAAAAATGCTGCTGAAGCCACTGCAATGATTTGTTCTGCATATGGAGAGAACGCTGTAAGTCATACTACATGTAAAAGATGGTATCAAAAATTTCGCCAAGGAGATTTCAGTCTTAAAGATGAACCGCGTGCTGGACGCTCTGAAAAGATTGAAACGGACGAATTGCAAGCACTGATGGATATAAACTCTGCGTAAACTAAAAAGGAGCTTGCAGAACAGCTTGGCGTTACGCAGCAAGCCATTTCCGTACGTTTACATACGATGGGAAAGGTTCAGAAGGAAGGCAGATGGGTTCCGCATGAATTGTCCGAAGACAACAAAAATCGACGACGTGACACTGCACTCACTTTGCTTTCAAAGTTCCGGAAAAAAGATTTTCTGCACAAAATCATTACAGGCGATGAAAAGTGGATTCTTTATGATAACCCTAAACGTAGAAAATCAAGGTTGACCCTGGTCAACCTTCGAGATCGACGCCAAAGCCCAATATCCACGCCAAGAAGGTTTTGCTCTGTATCTGGTGGGATTGGAAAGGTGTGTTGTATTACGAGTTGTTACAACCGGGTGAAACAATCACGGCAGACCGCTACCAACAACAATTAACCAATTTGAGCGATGTATTAGAAGAAAAGAGGTCATTTACTGGCCAAGGACGTCGTAAGGTGATCTTGCTTCATGACAATGCTCGAGCACATGTTGCGAAAGCGACTCAGGACCATATCTTTGCGTTAGGCTGGGAACTTCTTCAGCACACGGCGTATAGTGCCCAGACATGGCACCTACCGATTACTACCTATTCCGGTCGCTGCAGCATCATTTGGCTGATACACATTTCGTGAGATTTGAAGAAATACGAAAATGCATTGATGACTTTATCGCTTTGAAGCCGGTGAGTTTCTATCGTCAAGGAATTCGCAAGCTATCCGAAAGATGACAAAAGATCGTTGATGCAAACGGGGAATATTTCACTGATTAATATTTTTTTGTTTGTTTTTGCATAAAGATTAGATTTTACAAAAAAAAAAGCTCAGAACTTTTTTGTACACCTAATAGAACTATCATGATTCGTGACAACTCAATGCTATCCGATAAATCGTTTATTCGCATATTCATTAGATTAAAGCCTGCGACACACGATATGATTTTTCGTACTGGATTGCTTACGAGGGCCAATTAGGATTAAACTTTAAGTCGCTTGATCTAAAATTCTATATCCTTATTAGCTCTCGTAAACAAACCAGTACCAAAAATCGTACCGTGTGCCGCAGGCATAACTTAAGTCTAAATGGTCAAGCTCGCGCTTACACGCGCGAGCTTGACCATTTATATTTGTTGCATGTGTTACTGTCAGTGAATGCTATCTTATATCCGTTTTGCAACATTTAATAGTTTTATTACACACTACGCACAGAGCTTTATTTTCTATAAGATGGGGAGCCAACCATCCTTCAAAAGTATTATCTTTTAACCATTCATTAATAAATTTTCTATTTACTTTTCTTTTAGCTCCCTTCCCAATATTATTATTATTATTATTATGCATAATAAACAAAAAATAAATAAATTAAATAATTAAAAAAATTAAAAATAACAAATAAAAATATAAAAGAATTAAGTTACATATGGCTCCTCAATATAAATATAAAAAAGAATAACATAAGCCTTTTAAGAGCCGGCAATAATGACAAATAAATTGATTGTAATAGTTTAAGTTGTATATTAAAAAATTGTACATTAAATATATAAATGTCATACGCGTTTCGAACTCACGGAGTCCTCTTCAGTGAACGCAACAAAAAAATACATCTCACACAGAAATTCGAAGTGTAGCACAGCATCCTCTTTGCAGTGAGAATGCCATTGTCATGTTGTAAAATTCGGTAGTCATAGGGTGTCCTCCTAACTGGTAGGTTCGGTGGAGCGATAACTGTCCCAACATACTCTCTAATGTACCAAGAGAAACTACATATTAATTTAATGGAACTTGTATTGTTAAATGTGAGACTGTATGATCTGAATGTTTCATGTATGTTAACCAATGTTTAAAGGAGTTAAATTGTTTTGTGTGATGGGGTGTAAGACCATACCTTTTTTTATTGTCTATAAAGCAGTCTTGAATTTTTGGATGGTAAAAGAGAGGAAGTAACACGTCTTACTTCTGTGACTGTTAAAACCAATTTGTGAGAGTATGCAAAAACAAGTCATCGCTACATCGAAATTTGTCGAGTCACCAGAGGGCAAACACGAAATTACATATATCATTGTTTTTCTGCCTATATACATTAACCGATGTTGAAACTAATTATTTGTAAATTCCGAGATGACATCTAGATATATTTCGTTAAACTGTTCAGTATCTCTTTGTAAATTGATACTCCTTTTTTGGGATTTAATATGTATCATTTCTGATGTTAGTCTCTTTTGGTAGTTAGACTCGATGTCAAGTATCTTGACGTTATCCCAATCAAAGGAGTGATCACATTGCACAGTGTGCTCAGTTACGACCGAGTGTTTTGACGGGTCTTGTCTCAAGTTATACTTATGTTCCCTTAATCTCGTTGCCAGCTGTCTTTTCGTTTGTCCTACATAGGAGGCCTCACAATCTTTGCATTGTATTTTATAAACTACATTCTTCATTTCCAACTTCTTTGTACTGTCTTTAGGAACTCTGATAAATCTGCTAAGGTTGTTAATACATCTAAGTCCTAATTTTAGATCCGATTCTTTAAGACTAGCAGAGATTCTATTAGTAATTTTTTTAACATGTGGCAAACCTATGTACTGTTTTTGTGTACTATCGGAGTCATCGTTAAGTATCGTTGTGTCTTTATTATTTGGTGCAATTGATGTGAGTTTATTTAATTTGGTTTGTACACAATAAAAAATCGTGTCCAATGGATAGCCATTGTCCAATAATAATCTGATACACAAGTTAATATTTTTTTCGTGGAATTTAGGATGGGAAAGGAAAATAGCCCTGTCAATTAGATTATAGATAATACTTGTTTTGTGATTATAAGGATGTTCGGAGAAAAAGGAAAGGAATCTACCTGAGAACGTTTTTTTATGGAACCAGTCTAAATAGATTGTTCCCTCTTGTTGGATGATTTTTGTGTCTAAGAAGCTGATCTCATTATTAACGCAATGTTCTATGGTGAATTTTAATCTTTCATGATAATTATTAAATTTGTTATAAATATTATTTATTTCATGTGATGGTGCAGACATAATGATATCATCCACATATCTGAAATAAAACTCTATATGGAAATCTAACGAGTCAAGGATAGTTTTTTCAAGGTCTTGCATTACTAAGTCTGCTAGAATCGGTGACAAAGGGGATCCCATCGGGGTACCAAAGCTTTGCTTATAGAAATTGTTGTTGAAAATAAAGAATGTAGACTCCATTATAAATTTAATTAGATCTATGAATTCGGATTTTGGAATACTAGTATTTCGTTTAATGTGATTCCATCTTTTTGAGAGGCTCTCCAATGCAAGTTCCAGAGGGATATTAGTAAAAAGGGACACGACATCCAAAGAGAAGATCGTGTCTGAACTTGCCAATTTTGTTCCCGATATCCTTTTATATAGCTCTTTGCCATTTTTTATACTCCTGCTACTTTTAGGAACTCCCTCGGAAATAATTTTTTGTAAGTACATTCCCACATTATGTAGTGCAGTATTGACAGACGAAACGATAACTCTATAACTAAGTGTCTCCTTATGAATTTTTGGGAGACCGTACGCTTTTGGGAGAAGAGAATCGCTTGATCGTAGCCGGAATAGCTCAATTTTATTTATATATTTTTTATCAAACCAACTTTTTAAGGTGGAATTCAGTCTCTTTTCTATATTCACAATCGGATTCTTCTTGACTTTAATGTAGGTATTATTGTCGTCTAGGATCTTTTCCATTTCTGTAACGTACCGTTTTCCCTCGAGTGCTACCGTAATATTGCCCTTGTCAGCCCTAGTGAATATTATTTCTGGATGTTTATTTTTAAAAAGGGCAGTTGTCTTGACCAATGATTTAAGATCTTTTTCTGTTTTACTCAAAGTATCTTTCTTTTTGATAAAGTCATACATGAGAGGTAACGCTAAATTTCTAATTGGGGCTAATTTTTTGATGGTATTTGTGTTATTACTTTTTTCAAAATCTTTTATAAGATTATGTATCGCGTTCTTTTTGTTAAACTTTGTCGGTAAACCAAAATTATGTCCCATCTGTAACAGTCTGGACACTTTGTCCGGTATCTCAATCTCTGTTAGGTTAATAAACCATTTTTTGTTGGTGGATTCCAACGGGTTACAAAAAGTTCTCTCGAAACCGGATGGATCTATGTTAACTGTGAAAGAATTGTCAGTTTTAAGATTGGATCTATGGTTGCTAATTTTTGTTATTATGCCTCTATCGTCCGTTTTGCAAGTGAAATAGATAGGTTTGATCTTTTTTTGTTGGTAGCTCTTTTTCCTATTAACTAACTACCGACTACCGAATTTTACAACATGACAATGGCATTCTCACTGCAAAGAGGATGCTGTGCTACACTTCGAATTTCTGTGTGAGATGTATTTTTTTGTTGCGTTCACTGAAGAGGACTCCGTGAGTTCGAAACGCGTATGACATTTATATATTTAATGTACAATTTTTTAATATACAACTTAAACTATTACAATCAATTTATTTGTCATTATTGCCGGCTCTTAAAAGGCTTATGTTATTCTTTTTTATAAACAAATAAAAATAAATAAAATAAATAAAAAATAATTAAAAATAATTAAAAATAAATTGCACATGTATCACAGATATTTAAAAAATATCACAGATATTAAAGAAATATCACACACGCACTGCTACTAAAATAATTAAAAAATGATTAAAATATATTGCACATATATCACAGATATTAAAGAAATATCACACATGCATTACTATTACTACTACTACTACTACTACCACAACCACCACTACATCACTATTATTATGTTAACACGTTATTACTTATTTACGTTATTTACATATTATACTTCTAAACCTTACCATTACTCGGACCCGCCAAAACTATGCACCCATAATGTACCGAACGTACAGTCACGGAATTCGATTTGTTCCGTAACTCCTTTTCGCGAGGCAAGAGAAATATGGAGAATATCCGTAAATCAAGGGTTAGTCGCCGCCGCTTGATGGCACCACGGATATTCTCCATATTCCTCTTGCCCCGCGGAAAAGGGTCACGGAACAAATCGAATTCCGTGACTGTACATAACTGTATTTAAGCTGAGCATGCATCTACAGCGCATGTATGTGAAAGGGGAACCGGGTCTAGCAGTACTGGGCAGGGGCAACACAACTCACCGTCCGACGAAGATGATTACGTGAGGCGCTCAGCCTCAGTTTATAGCTACGTATATGATACACACGCACATGACACATTCTCTCTCTCTCCCCCCTTTTTCTCTCTCTCTCTCTCTCCTCTCAATGATAGTAACAGTTAAAATTAAAATAATGTATTCTCTGACAAGCAATATCTGAAGTGAATATTTCCAGATCGGATGATCCAAAATTGTAATTTTTAAAACAAAAAAATTTAACCGAGAGGGTTTCCGGATGGATGCCACGTGTTGGGCACTTTGCCGACGTTTCGCAAACATTGCAGCTTGCATCATCAGGGCTAGGAGCTCCGATTCTGAGCTCTCTTCGGTTGCGGTAGTCCTTATATACCCCCGTTGTTCCTGGTGGGGAGAGGGGGGGTTGATTTGGTCAGCCAATCAGAATGTTTTAATTGATCGGCCGGTCAATTAAAAAACCCGGGAGGACGGTATGCTAAATGGAATTTACTTGAAGACCTTTGTCACGGTTGAGGTTGTCAGGATGTTTCAAAATTTCCAGACCTTCACGGTATTTTCTGGCGAAATAACTTTGTGAAGGGGCCAGTCTGGTGGACTTATCGTACTGCGCGGAATGTCCAATCTCCATCCAGTGTTCAGCTAAGGCTGATTGAGAAAAGTGGCTGTATTTGGCACACCGCTGGTGTTCCTTGATCCGTGTACTGATTTTTCTCCCGGTTTCTTCTATGTACACTTTTCCGCAAGCGCAAGATATTTTGTAGACACCTGGTGTTTCCAGGCGTGGTTTTTGATCCTTAGGATTTGGGAGTAACTGAGAAATCCTCTTTTGGGGCTTGAAGATCACTCTAATGTTATGTTTACTCGAAATTCTGCCTATGCGCTCCGTCCTACCTTGAAGACACGGAAAGACAGCCGTCTTTTTCTTTTCTCTCTCTTCATCTAGTGTTTCGGTGTTATTGAGACTAGAGATTTTGTTCTTCAATCTCTTGGTTGTCTGATTGATGCTTTTGCTATTGTACCCATTCTTAGTCAAGGCCTGATTAAGGCCGGTATTCATAGTCGGGTTTTATAATTAAGACCGTCTTAAGTTCATCTTCAGATACTCCGTAGCCAATGAACTGATTCATACAGCATCTAAAGATAAACTTAAGACAATCTTAATTATAAGACCCGACTATGAATACCGACCTAAGATGTTTTACTTCTTCATCCAGGGAAGTTGGTTCAGAGATTGTGAGAGCTCTGTATATCAACGAACTGATAACTGAATTCTTTTGCGAAGGATAGTGATGGGAGGTTACGTGAAGATACCGGTCAGTGTGGGTTGGTTTTTGATAAACCTAATGGCCTAAGGTGCCATCTCCGTTTCTTCGAACCAACACATCTAGAAAGGGGATTTGGTTCTTTTGTTCTACCTCCATTGTGAACTTAATGTTCGGGTGTTGGGAGTTGAGAAAGGCGAGAAAGAGTGGGAGAGTTTTTCTGCCGTGGCTCCATATGACAAATGTGTCATCCACATATCGGAACCACGTGGAGGGTTTAAAGCACGTGGCATCCATCCGGAAACCCTCTAACGGTTAACGATATCAATGGCCATGAAAGCCTTAAAACTAGAAAAAAAATTTAAGTGATAATTTAGGTAAATTAATAATCATAATAGTATCAAAAAAGAATATTCAAAACTTAACTAACAAAGAGAAATAAAGTTACTAACTCGACGAGTTTAAAAAACATAATCAAAAATCAGTCAACTGCTTGCCAAGTAAACACGTGTCACGTGTTGTGTATCGTGTGTATTTCTTTAAGTAATTTTCAGTCAAATAATTACTCGGTGATTGATAGTGATTAATCGAGTGAGTGAAACGTGAAAATGTGTAAAAGTAAGTTTATAAAAGAAGAGCATTTTCGTTTAATTACTCAGCTGTGGATTGTCAGTGATTTAATATCTACATAAAAGTTGTGGAAATCACAAGAAATATTGATTACGATCCATCCATCTCTCAAGGAACTACAATAACACGAAGTTATCGCAGGTATCGCTTACCTCTACAGGTAAGTGATAGAGAAAAATGTTGTATTCCTGACTCAATTCTGACACTTCTTTGCAAAATTATCTCCTAAGCTTAGTCTTCTAATTGTAAGTTCAATTTTTCAATTACAAAAATAAATAGTAATGAGTGAGCAAGAGTGAGAATAAGTCAGAGTGAGAGTGAGTGAATGAGTAAGAGAGAGAGAGAGAGAGAGAGAGAGAAAGAATGTGTCATGTGCGTGTGTATCGTATAGCGATAAGCTGAGGCTGACCGCCCCACGTAATCACCTGCATCGGACGATGAGTTGCGTCGCCCCTACCTACCTTCTATCTTCGTTCCATAATTACCAAGATCGCCAAAAATCGCCTAATATATATGTTATATAATATTCGCCCAATATTATATATAAATATATAATATTAATCTGATGCATGCGCAAACGTAAAAAAGTACAATAAGTGCGAGAGAGAAAGTGTCGTCTGCACCGTAATGTTTTTGCTCGCTGTAGCAACGCCTTGCGCGTGACAGACGCCGCCTGAGGTATTGCATCATATTCAACGTACGTTGTATCAGTAAGATATTGACCTTTGTACAAGAAGCAACTATTTTCTTGAGTTGTCAGTGGAAGAGTTGCAAATATACATAAAAACGTACAAGATTGTACTCAGTTTTTTTTTAAAGTCAGTAATTTTATCAGAGATAGTCTTTGGGAAAGACATACATAAGTTTTCTTTTATTGGGAAAGAAGAGTTAATTACTTCTTTCATTGGGAAAGACGAGAACTTTGAGAAACGGCTACTCGCCACATGGCATTGTCGCATACTGCCCTTTTGTTTGTACTTTATCTCTTATAGGGCATACTGTCCTTCTGATACTTTATTCACGCCTTCAATAGCTTCTGATGAACACCGCAGACAGAACGAGGAATATCATTATCAAGGATACAAGAACCATCGTCTTAGAACTATCCCCAAAAATAATAGGAAAGCGATTATTAAACTATTTGTATTTCGAGATAAGTAAAACAAAGTGTTATTTTGTATTTCCAGCTATGTAAATAAACATCAATTCATTTTCGTTATTCTTTGATTTTCCTGTCCGTATCCAAAAAAACCTACTATTTTCTGTTAATAAAAGATCGTAATCTTTCTTGTAACACACAGTTTGTGCAAATGTTTTTACAACATTGTCCTGCAAGTTTTATTCCACCGTGTCAATATTATTTATAAACTTATATTATAAAAACGTTTATTATAGAGAGAGAGAATTCAAGAGCAGAATTCACTTTTTCCTAAAAAAGGAAACTATTAATTTGGAAATTTGTTGACATTTATGTACCACCATGTATAATTTCTTTTAATATATGAACTTATTTTTTATAATTAGTTTATTGTTATCTGCGTAAATGTCCGGCTCTTAAAAGGCTTATGTGTATATTTATATTTGAAACTATTAATGTTATAAAAAATGCTAACAATAGTAGAAGCGTTGCTATGAAAATATACGTAAGTAATAAAAAGCATAAAAATATATATATATATATATATATATATATATATATATATATATATATATATATATATATACAGGGTGGCTGAAAAGTTTCAGCACAGCCGAAGTGTACAGCTAGATTGGCTCATACTGATGATAAAAGTCAAATACCATTATGCAATATTCGCAATAGTTATTGAGTTATTAATTAAAGTGTCTGAGCCAATGCGCGCGTGAGAAAGTGGTAGGTTGGGCTGTTCGGCTTCCTGGTTTACATGTCGACAAGGAAAAGCGTGAGGAGGAGTCACGCGGCGAGTAGGTATCTATGCGGGGCGCGGGGTGAGGGATGTGCAACAATAGAGTTGTGAGCGCGAGCGGAGAGCGACACCGGGCAAGGGAAAGGGCGCGGCGAAGGACGCACGATGAAATGCGTGACACCGTGCCGAAAATATGCTTCTTATCTTTTTAACAAAAATTGCGCTATACCACGCTATCTACCGCAAGATGGTGTGGAAGTGATAACGCAATTTTTCTCTATATAAGCCAGGAAACTGAACAGCCCAACCTACCACTTTCTCACGCGCGCATTGGCTCAGACACTTTAATTAATAACTCAATAACTATTGCGAATATTGCATAATGGTATTTGACTTTTATCATCAGTATGAGCCAATCTAGCTGTACACTTCGGCTGTGCTGAAACTTTTCAGCCACCCTGTATATATATATATATATATATATATATATATATATATATATATATAGTGTTGCGCCCGCGTTTGGTCACCCGGTACACAGTCGATGTGTACCGGAGAGTGAATCTCTGGCAACGCTTGTTTACGCGTTGCCAGGCGAGTTGTTGATTTGGCTGTCAAGCTGCTCGGACGCTTGTATTTTATAATTCTAAATAAATCGTTCTGTATTTCCCTACCCCCGAGTTATTCCTTTCCGCGAGTCCGGAGTGCAAGTGAGGGAATGTCGCGAGAGTGTCGCGAAACTGAGCGTGCGAGTGCAACATTTTAAGGGAGAAGAGAGAGTCATCGCCTATTTCAGTCGAGTTCTTAGTAAGGCTGTGCAAAATTACTGTGTGACCCATTGGGAGTTATTGGTGATTGTGGAGTCAATTAAGTCTTTTCGTCATTATCTTCAAGGGAGAAAGTTTCTGGTTCGAATCATGTTTCTTTGAAATGGTTGTTGTCTTTCAGAAATTTGGAAGAGTAATTGGTGCGCTGGCTGGAGAAGCTCCAGCAGTATGAATTCTCGGTTATTCACAGTAAAAGGCTAGCTCAGCAGAATACAGACGGGCTTTCCAGACGTTTTTGCGAGACAAACGGCTGCGAGTTTTGTTCCAAAGTGGAAAAGAACGCGCTAGGAAAGGAGGAAACTGTAGCCCGTATTACTCTTGCCGGGGAGAGTTTGAAAGAGTGGCGCAGGGACCAGAGAGAGGACACAAGTATTTCTCCTTTTTACGGGGCAAGGAGCAGATATTTATTTCCAGCCCCGCTCGTTTGGAATTGGCTGCCGGGGATACCTCGGCGCAAATTTATTGGAGTTATTGGGACGCTTTGAGCTTGAAGAATGGGGTTCTGTATAGGAGGTGGACGGCGCTCAGTTTGAAGTCCAGTTTTCTTCAACTTATCGTCCCACAGAAGCGTGTAGCGCAGATTTTGGGGAGGCTCATGATACTTCCTCGGGCGGACATTTTGCAGTCAACAAGATCTTGAATAAGGTTCGAAAACGTTTCTTTTGGGCAACCTGTAAACAGGATGTGGAGGAATGGTGCAAAACTTGTAAGGTTTGCATTTCCAGGAAGGGTCCTGCTGGGAAAGAAAAATTTTCCTTATAGGTTCCCTTATAGGTTACAATGCGGCTGCTCCGTTTCAGCGGATCCAGATGGATATCTTGGGTCCTCTTCCTTCCTCAGGTGCTGGAAATAGGTATCTGCTCGTTGTTGTGGATTGTTTCACGAAGTGGGTGGAGACTTTTCCCCTTAAGAATATTAGAGCTAGGACGATGGCAGAAATCTTCGTGAGCCAGGTGGTCTCCAGGCATGGAGTTCCCTTGGAGGTTCACACGAACCAGGGGAGAAACTTCGAGTCAAGGCTTTTTGCAGAACTCATGGGCCTTTTAGGGAGTCGAAAGATGAGAACTACTGCTCTTCATCCACAGTCTGACGGGCAAGTTGAGCGTCAGCATCAAACTATCACTAACTATCTAGCAAAATTTGTTTCGGAAAATTAGAGGGACTGGGATCGGTGGATTCCTATGTTTTTTCTCGCTTATAGATCTTCTAGACATGAAACTACGGGCGCTTCTCTCGCGGAGATGTATCTTGCGCGAAATCTAAAACTACCTATGAATCTTTTATGGGGAAGTCCTCCAGAGTCAAATGAGGGCGCGCGAAACCCCGAAAGCTACGTTGGGAACCTAAAACGCAAATTGAAGGAGTTACATTCTTCTGTGAGGAAGCGGATGGAAATTAAATCTTCTCGGGTAAAAGCTTGGTACGACCGTAAGGCCAGGCGAGTTCTTTTTCAAGAAGGACAAAAGGTTTGGTTGTTTAATCCTCAAAGAAAAAAGGGAAGAGCCCCTAAATTGCAGTGTAGCTGACAA
Source organism: Crematogaster levior (assembly GCA_901521435.1). NCBI lineage: Eukaryota > Metazoa > Arthropoda > Insecta > Hymenoptera > Formicidae > Crematogaster > Crematogaster levior. Next base: position 214,801 of record CABEGB010000634.1, read on the forward strand.
TGAGAAGGTCCCTACACGGTCGTGAAGAAACTTAATGAGGTGGTCTTCTGTATCCAGGAATCTCCCAGACGTAGGAAAAGTAGTTTATGCGGATAGACTAGCTCCCTTCTCGGAGAGGCGTTTAGGTGGTTTTAGGGAGAATCGGAACCCGTCTGTACAGAGTTAATGTTTTTAATTAATGTTTTCGGAGTTATTGTGTTTTATTCTTTGTTTAAGGAAAAGGAGAAACGAAGTTCGAAGCCGAAGGGGACCGGAGGAGTTTAGCGGACATCCCCGAAACTTGGAGCTGTTCTTCTTTTGTTCTCAAGTTTTCTTTTTGGAAAGGAAAACTGCCTCGCCCACGGTTTTTGTCCTGTGGTTTTTCCGTGGGACTTAGGGCAAATGTCGAGGCAGGACTTGAGGAGTCCTTCGAGATGTTGGTGCCACAGGGCGTTGTCCACCCTCCTTGTCCGAAGAAAGAAGATCCAAGAGAGAAGACTCAAGATCGGAAATCCTAGAAAGATTTCAGAAAGATTCAAGTCCCGACGAGAAACGAGGAGAAGAGGACTCCACAGCATCTCCCTATAAGCCGGCTGGGGACCAACCCAGTGCCCGTGAGGGAGGGTTGAGCCATCCTGGAGCCGGTTGGAAGAAGAATCCAAAACTGCGTCTCCCTGGAATCGAGTGGAGACCAGCTTGATGCCTTAAAAAAGGGTTGACCCACCCTGGAACCTGCGCCCATGTTTAGTCACCCGGTGCGCAGTAGATGCGTACCGGAGAGTGAATCTCGTCCCATGGCGACGCTTGTTTACGCGTTGTCAGGCGAGTTGTTGATCAAGCTGCTCGGACGCTTGTATTTTATAATCCTAAATAAATCGTTCCGTATTTCCCTACCCTCGAGTTATTCCTTTCCGCGAGTCCGAAGTGCAAGTGAGGGAGTGCCAGTGCGAGAGTGTCGCGAAACCGAGCGCGCGAGTGCAACAATATAATTGTATTTATAAATTATATAATTGTGCAAGTCATACGTATCATAAAAAATTTTAACGGAAAAGTATGTATTAATAAATTTTATATATACATTCATAATGGGATTTAATTGTATATTTTAATGATGATATATATATATATATATATATACAGGGTGTCTGAAACATTTTGGAAAAGCCGAAGAGTGCAGATAGAATAGGTCAAAATAGAAGGATTGTCACGTATTATTTTGTAATTTTTGCAATATTTATTTCGTAATTAATTATAACGTACAAGCCAATGAGTGCACGGGAAACCGGTAGGCGGGACTCTATAGAGATGTCACATGAAAGATGGGTGTCGATGTAAAAGAGAAAAATGGCTTACTCCTTAGCAACGAGTAACAACTGTATAACAACTGATTTTGAGAGGCGGAGTTAGCGCCGTATGACAGCGCCGTGACTTTATGACGTGAAATTATCACCTGGTTCTGCGTGGCGAATAAATGAGCAGGCGCTATCATTTCTTCACCACCTTGTGGTAGATAGCATGGTGCGTTTTTTTTATAGTGGTATCCCCAGTAGGCCTAATCCACTCTTATTATTTAAAATTGTTCAAACTGCCGTCCTCTCTCTCGTAGACAGAGTTCGGCCCTTCGAATATCGCGCGTAGCGTTGTACGCCTCTTGCGTAATGATATCGAAGGCCGCAACAATAGCTTCACGTACCTCGTTTTCTCTACGCCGGTGTTCTACCAAATTTTTTATATGCCCCCCCACACAAAAAATCTAAGATGTTTAAGTTTGGTGACCGTGCCGGCCAGGTGATCGGACTGCCACGGCCTATACACCTACCTGGATAATGCGCGTCTAAAAAATCGCGTACCTGCCGGCAGAAGTGTACAGGAGCTCCGTCGTGCTGGAAAATCAGCTGTGTCTGCATATGAAGAAGCACATCGGCGAGAAGCACATCGGCGAGAAGCACTGGCAACTCGTTGCTTATAAAATCCGCGTATATTTCACCATTCAAACGCGGCGGGAGGAGATACGGACCGATAGTACACGCACACGCTGATAATGGTACGGGTGCAAAGTGTTCACACGTAAAGTGCAATGCACCGCGTACCGCGAGAGTCCCAGGTCACGCGCTGCGCGACGCACGCTCATCCCCGGGTCTTCCTCGAATCTGTCGAGGATCCTCTCCTCGTCTCGAACGCACTAGATAACGCACTAATAACGCACTAGACCACCAGCTGGTTCACGGTTGTGCACCAAACACCCACTTTCATGTAACTTTTGCACTGCACTTAAGATAACACGTCCCGACGGATATCGTGCACGTGCGAGGAATCGATCCGCGTAAATACGAGCTGCGAGATGCGCATTTTCGCCCGCTAGCCCAAAGACAATTATCGTGTCCGTGTACTTCTGTGGAGTAAATCTCATTTTTGTTGCAAATGAGCACCACGCGCATGCAAATATTTCACGCGACTGCAGACGTCGTGTCCGTCGGATCAGACAAACAGCGATCATAAGCGATCATCTTTTGTCTATGATCGCTATCTCCTTTTTCATCCGCTGCGTGTATCCGACGGACACGACGTCTGCAGTCGCGTGAAATATTTGCATGCGCGTGGTGCTCATTTGCAACAAAAATGAGATTTACTCCACAGAAGTACACGGACACGATAATTGTCTTTGGGCTAGCGGGCGAAAATGCGCATCTCGCAGCTCGTATTTACGCGGATCGATTCCTCGCACGTGCACGATATCCGTCGGGACGTGTTATCTTAAGTGCAGTGCAAAAGTTACATGAAAGTGGGTGTTTGGTGCACAACCGTGAATCAGCTGGTGGTCTAGTGCGTTATTAGTGCGTTATCTAGTGCGTTCGAGACGAGGAGAGGATCCTCGACAGATTCGAGGAAGACCCGGGGACGAGCGTGCGTCGCGCAGCGCGCGACCTGGAAATCTCGCGGTACGCGGTGCATTGCACTTTACGTGTGAACGCTTTGCACCCGTACCATTATCAGCGTGTGCGTGTACTATCGGTCCGTATCTTCTCCCGCCGCGTTTAAATGGCGAAATATACGCGGATTTTATAAGCAACGAGTTGCCAGTGCTTCTTCATATGCAGACACAGCCGATGTGCTTCTTCATATGCAGACACAGCTGATTTTCCAGCACGACGGAACTCCTGCACACTTCTGCCGACAGGTACGCGATTTTCTAGACGCGCATTATCCAGGTAGGTGTATGAGCCGTGGCGGTCCGATCACCTGGCCGGCACGGTCACCAGACTTAAACATCTTAGATTTTTTGTGTGGGGGGCATATAAAAAATCTGGTAGAACACCGGCGTAGAGAAAACGAGGTATGTGAAGCTATTGTTGCGGCCTTCGATACCATTACGCCAGAAATGGCGTATAACGCTACGCGCGATATTCGAAGGGCCGAACTCTGTCTACGAGAGAGAGGACGGCACTTTGAACAATTTTAAATAATGAGAGTGGATTAGGCCTACTGGGGATACCACTATAAAAAAAACGCACCATGCTATCTACCACAAGGTGGTGAGGAAATGATAGCGCCTGCTCATTTATTCGCCACGTGATAATTTCACGTCATAAAGTCACGGCGCTGTCATACGGCGCTCGTAACTCCGCCTCTCAAAATCAGTTGTTATACAGTTGTTACTCGTTGCTAAGAAGTAAGCCATTTTTCTTTTACATCGACACCCATCTTTCATATGACATCTCTATAGAGTCCCGCCTACCGGTTTCCCGTGCACTTATTGGCTTGTACGTTATAATTAATTACGAAATAAATATTGCAAAAATTACAAAATAATACGTGACAATCCTTCTATTTTGACCTATTCTATCTGCACTCTTCGGCTTTTCCAAAATGTTTCAGACACCCTGTATATATATATACACTACCGTCGGAAAGTTTTGCAACACTCTCCAAAAATGAGTTTTCCGCGAATTTTTGGTATATTAAGTCAAATTAATATGGAAAATAAATGTAATTATAAATTATTACTTAGTTTTCACCTAATCAAAGGGATATATTATTTTCCAGACATGTAATTTGTACTCGTAAAAGGAGCAAACAAAAAAGTAGGCTTAAAAATTTTTAATAAAATGAAATAATCAAGTGGGTCATGAAAAGTTGCCGTTTTCGTATTGCTATAAGCATAAGTGTTGTCTGATAACGAGAATTAGGCGCGTTGGTGGAAGGATGCCTCGATTGTGTGAAGAAGTAATCAAGAAGAGAGGTGGCCATATTGATGAGTCTGCTGTTTAAATTAAAAATATTTTTTGAGCTTTTTGTTAATCATTTTTAGTAGTATATACATAAATAAATACAACTTTTCATAAAAAGCTTATTACATTTCTTTTATTATTGCGGAAGCTATAGGAGCTTAAATTGGTTTTTGGAGGGTGTTGCAAAACTTTCCGACGGTAGTGTATATATATATATATATCTATTCATTATTCAATATATATATATATAAAATTTACGGTTTTTCTTTTCATTCACAAAATATATCCGTATAAATATATAATTTGAATGAGTTGGAGCCAAGGTCTGTAGATGAACGACGGGAAGGGGAAAGGATGGTCTTCGCACGAGCGCCATTTTGGAGCTACGAAGTATGTGTGCACATATGTATATATGTATATATTGATGCATTGACAACTCTGACAAAAAATTTAGGTTAAACATCTGGAAGATAGCGACCCCGTCATTTTGGGACCAAATGTCTAAATATGAGTGGGAAGACCTTCCTTTCTCCCTCCCGTCGTTCATCTACAGACCTTGGTTGAAGCCAAAATTGCGATACTTCGACTAGTGACTTTAAAACGCACGTACTCGGTGCGTGATCTATCGTTTAACCCCTTAACAGTTTTGCCCGAACACCGCTCGGGTGCTGCGAAAAGTCACTTTTCTGATTTGCTCGTACGTTGCTCGGGCGTTTTTCGTTTGCAATGTTTCTAATAGATGGCTCTAGTAGTCCAGTAAAGATTGAAATGCAAAACATGCGTTCACCGGTTTTAATATCACTTGTAACAGTTTTGACTGCTGATTTGAATTTATATAATCGATTTGAATACAAAATTGTTTATCAAAAATGTGTTTATTTTTTAACACAATATGGCAGAAAAAAGAAAACTGTTAAGAAGTTAAGGTGGATTCACCGTGGCAGGCCGTACTTAGCGGGAGCCCGCCACAAGGTTCTCAATTTTTTCATCACAGAAAGAGAATCTTAGTCGGAAAATGATTGCATTCATATTATTTAGATAATAAAAGACCCAATATCCGATTATAGTAAAAAAACGCAAAACATTTTTGTTATTATTTATTTATTTTTTTATTTAACCGGATATAGATTTTAAACCTGGCGAAATAAACCTGGAAATCATAGAGGAATGCAACGTTGCCAAGTTGCATGCTTAACATTTTGTGTTATGTAATACGGTCATATTTATTATTTGCAACTGATTATCTTTTTTTTAAGGTTGATAACATGCGATTTTCTCGATGAAATAATGTTCAGCAGATCGAATTCTATATTATAACTCTTTTCCAGTAATATCTGACACTTATAATCAATAATATTCATTAATAACCACCGTCATGAACATATGTAATCTCGTGTTAAATGTTTCATCGATTGATTTCTCTTTATTTAGGTCAATGACCTACCCTGAAGTTTTGAGCATTCATTTCTATCGCCTATCCTTGCATCCTATCAAAGTTTCAAGTGAATTCTTCATGAGGGCTAAATAGGTGAATCCACCTTAAAATAGTGCGTGGCGCAACCTGTTTACCGCTCGGACGGACCTTTGGTCCTGGCAGGAATGATGTTATTATGGGGTGCATCGTTACAACGGATGGTTATTGTCTGCTGTCGTTTCGAGATTCTAATTATAGGAAAATACGTAAACGTAATTATATTAAATTATTATTATATATTATTATATATTAAAATACGTAACGGAAGTATGATAAAACTGACATTACACGATACTTGTATATGTATAAAACTTTTTTTATTATTTCTATTCGAACTTGAACATTATGTTGATATTTCCGACAGTGTATACAGAGTGATAAATTTAAACATTTTGTAAATATTTTATAATAAAATAGTAAATGTGATATAGCCAAAATCTTATATGAAATTTCTAATAAAAATTCACTTCTAGATTGAGAACTATTAGTTTACAATATTGTAATATTAGATATTATAATATTGTATATAATGCGTCATAATTAATAAAAGTATATACAGTAGAGCGTCGATTATCCGAAACAATTGGGGCCGAGGGGTGTTCGTATAATCGATTTTTCGGATAATCGAACATCACTGGAAATACATACGTTTGAACAGTTGTTGTCGAGATATTCGCGAATAACCGTATAGGTTAACTTATTTTCTCAATTTTCGACTATTTCCAGCAAAAATAAATTGACAACAAATGTTCCATTCGAAAGAGCGATTTTTTTTACTATTTATCCAATAGTCAAACCTGACTATCTAATTTTTTTTTAAAACAGCTTTTTTTTGATAGTGCGCCCAGACTACGTATTCGCGCGCCCCATCCGGGCGGTTTCGTTATTATGTATTTTATGTGTGACCAGTCGTAAAAAAAAAATTTTTTTTTGGCGTGATTCGGCTTTCGGTTAACCGACGTTTCGGATGACCGACTTTCGGATAATCGACGCTCTACTGTATATGATAAATATATACTATGGTAAGTATATATTATGGTAAATATATATTAATTTAAAATTACTTTCAATTTTTTCACTTTCCTTTCCTAATAAAAAAAAAATATAATAATAAACATAAATCACTAGAAAATGATTAATTATCGCAATGAGGAAGAGAGAATCACAATAGGCAAAGAGAAAGTGTTTGCAATTAGAATAGATCCACGATCGAGAGCGACGAGAACGAGAAGGAGTTAGTTAAGCAAGGAATAAGCAAATAAAGAAGGCTTAAATTTAACAATCACCACTAACAATTTAATAAAATAAAAATGATTTAGAGGTACACGATTGAGGCGACTAAGTTCGAAGAGCGGTTAATCTTGCGAGCAACGAGATGCTAACTGTCCTTTTGAGAGCACGCTGACAACTTCGATGTTTCACGGTAGTCTGGGCCTGCGACGTTGCGCGCAGGGCTTTTGTAAGAGCGCCTCTTCTAGAAGGATCTGGATCGTTAGAACATTTCGAACGGCAGAAGATTCTGTTACTTCGCACAATTAGGCGGTTTATTATTGACAATTTCCTTCTAGAAAAACGCTTGTTACGAGATTCGGATATTTATTTATTCGACCGAAGTGTCTTTCGTTAGGAGACCGGAGCTGATTGCTAACGAGAGGGGCGCGAAGCTTCGGTGATCTCGCGACCGACGATGAGCGAAAATAATTTCGGTGTTTTGTCGCTTGATCTTGAACAGAAAGCGAATACGAAGAGAGAGTGCAAACATGACGTCACGTGATCGCCAGGATCATCACGGTCGCTGGTCGTATCCTTCTTACCGCAGACACTATATCTTAAAATGAGGATTTTCTCTTTCTCGCAAATTCCGCATCCTAAAATACAAGATTTCTTTTCCCGCAATTCTTCACGGGCATAGTACACGGATCTCTCCCTCCGCCTACTGACATCATGCCCCCGCAGAATATCCCTTCCCCCCTCCCTGAAACTACTGAATTAAAATTGGTATTATAATACTACCAATCTATAAAAACTTTTTCTGCAAAATTCTTTGAGATCTGTTAAAACTTTGACTAGTATACATAATTTTAAAATATATAATTTTGTTTTATTTTTATATCGATACATACATATATTATGCAATCGTAATAACATGTTCCTGAAGAAAAAAATAAGACAAAAATATCAAGACTGTAATACTTTTAAAATAAAAAGTGCTTATAGTAGACGAATCAGATAATTTAGAGCTTGTGTATTCAAAGATTGTACATCGCAATAAAAAAGATGTTTTTGTGCTTTTGCTGATTCCTTTAGTTTTAAGTAAGTACATGTATAATAATGTTGAAATCATTAACTGAGCCATACTTAAACATAGAAAATAAGTACATTGTGTACATTGGTAATCACAACCATGTAAAAATACAGGATGTTAAAAATAACATAATAATAAATATAACAAACTATCAATACTCATGAAATGTTACAGACAACCTCAAAAGCAAAAACAAAAACATTTTTAGTCACTCAGTCACACTTTGATAGCAGTTATCATTTAAAATCATAATTTCCTTTTGAGTGCATCATTCTCTTATATACATGTAACAACTATCTCTACTTATAAGTTGCACTTCTCTATGTTTTTACTTCTGATTGTCATTTCTATTTTTATCATATTATAAATTGTGATCATCAGTCAAGTTTTACTTGAATCATGGAAAATTACACTATTTAAAAATAAAAAATTTGAAATTATTCACTTATTTCTCACCACGAGCGTGAAATGCATGAGAATATTTTAATGTAATTAATTACGGCTTCATATCTAAAGATGGCTCAAAGCAGATGAAAAGATTTGATGTACAATTAAATATTTTATTAGTTATTAAAGATCGATATAACGTTAACTTACGCTCTGTCAACTGTATTTATACTACATAAAATTACCTTTAATTTTAAAAAATAACAAGAAACTAAATTTGTTATATACGAACATAAAGAAAATATTGCTTGGAATAATACAAAGAGGAGAGATAGAGAGATATTCCTTAAAATAAAACAAAGTTTATCTAAAAATTTAAAACTCTCAACAAAAATCTTATATTTTGATACTAAAAATGTGAAAGTTAAATAACAATAACCAACTACAAGATAAAAGCCAATTTCAAAATAAACGAGCACAACAATTAGATGTTATAGCTTTTTTAAAAAATAATAACAAATAATAAACAAACGAATTTCTTACATGTCTCCGATAGGTGAACGTTTCGATTACACAAAGTCTTCATCAGCACGCAAAAGTGAACCGCAAAGATGTACGAATAAAATCTACTGTTACATATTAAAAGCTTAAATTACTGCCGCAAATCATATATTTACAAAGTGGGACGCAAATCCTCTGAATCCGAAAGAATCGTGTGTTGTATTTATTCCGATCACCTTACAAATTGTTGTCATAGTCATGATGTAAAAGCATTAGTGTAGACTTAATACTCGTTAGAAGGCGAGAATATGTTGATCCAAAAGGCTCTGTCGTGAAGATCTTAAAATGCTATCCATATTGGAAGTCCAATGGTTCATGGTGTCGGACGATAGAGAAGTTGTCTTGTTAGTTAACCCTCAGTTACTGTAACATGTACATTGGTGTTCGATGTATGTTATGGCATTACGCTATTATTTAATACATCGATTCGTGACTTTACTTAACTGCCTCGGACAGATATAGGTGAGATAATCTTAATTTGGCTGAGCTTAGCAATTATATGTTATGTTTCTATCTTGGCGGACGGTAACAAACAGAGGCGATAAAACCGCAAGAAGTTAAACTAATCTATTCCCCTCTTCGAAGACTATTGGTAGGGGGAGCGCCGCAAGTTCGTATATGATATTGGTGTAAGATTCATCCAGCAACTCGGTGTCTTTTTGAGCGTTAATACTAAATTTCTGGCATTTGATGTGGATCATTTCACTAATTAACCTTTTTGGTAGTTATGTTCCATATCAAAGATTTTAACGTTTTCCCAAGCATGTTAATTCTCCTATGCATTTCTTTGAATATAACATAAAGGGGGTAACTATTATTACACAAGGTAACAATGCAAAATTCAAGGTTTTTTTGATAAAAACCTGGGTGTGAGGAGTATTGCTCTGTCAATCAATCCGAAAATAGTACCTACTTTATGGCAACGTGGGTGGTTAGAAAAATATGATAACATCCTGCTTGAGAAAATTGTCTTGTGGAACGAATTTAATTTAAATAAAACAACAATTGTTGACGGCAACCTGGCACTATTCGCTACGTTTCGACCTTTGGTTTAGGTCCTCTTCAGGCAATGTTACAGATCAACAGCGCATGTCCACTAAAAGTGACCAAAATTACAACTAATAAAACACACATTTTTACATTTTACAACGTGTTTTTACATTTTACATTTTACTTGCAACTTACAATGCGTTGTGTGTCAAAAGGAGTCTAAATATGAAGTTGTCAAAAGTGCGGTGTCAATACGTGAAACACAGAATGCCCGTCCTAAATCTATGACGGCAAATTCAAGACTGAAAGGTAACGTTCTCTCACATTCTACGTCCTTAACAAACATGTCAAAGTATAAACATCAACAAAAAGTGCGTTTATCTATGTACCACAGACAAACACAGATGTATAAAAATTGTCAAAACTCTATAGATCTCTTATAAAATATTAATTACACCGTCATAGATTGCAGTTAGGCTCTCCGTGTCCTTCTGTAAATTGATAGTTGTATTGTATTTTTTTTATGTACATCATTTCGGCAATTTCTCTTTTCCTGGTATATCTTTCATTGTGTAAAACTGTTGGATTTTGCCAATCAAATTCATGCTCGTAGGAAGACCTGTGCTTACTAACTACCGAGTAATTATTTATTGGTTTGTTGATGTCATTTCTGTGCTCCTTCAGTCTGGTCTCAAAATGTCTTTTTGTTTGGCCTATATAGCTACTGTTGCAATTTTTGCAATCTATTTTATATACTATTTCAGTTTGTTTCAAGGTACTTATTTTGTCTTTTCCCTTTGGCAACTTCATATTTAGACTGCTTTCGACACACAACGCATTAAGTTGCAAGTAAAATGTAAAATGTAAAAACACGTTGTAAAATGTAAAAATGTAGGTGTGTTTTATTAGTTGTAATTTTGGTCACTTTTAGTGGACATGCGCTGTTGATCTGTAACGTTGCCTGAAGAGGACCCAAACCAAGGGTCGAAACGTAGCGAATAAAGCTATCAATAGTGCCAGGTTGCCGTCAACAATTGTTGTTTTATTTGATTTTTAACCGCTGGCGAAGAAAAGATTATCTTTTGAATTCAATTTAATTGTATTGTTCTGTTTAATTAACAGTAAATCGAAGAATTCCGCTCAGCAACAAAATCAAACAAAAAGAGCATCCGATAGCACTGGAATAGACGAACAAACCACCTAAAAACTATATTGTAATCCCTTTTATCAAAAATATTTCGCATGTAATCAAATCTACCATTAAAAAACCAAGTTTTCTATAGGATATAGATGCATTAATAGGTTATCGAAATTTATCACCCCACATACTGATACGATGAGCGGAAAAAAAACAATGTGGTCTACAAAATCTTTTGCAAAAATTGTGAAGCATTGTATGTGGGACAGACAAAAAAGAAACTGAGTACTCGGATCAAAGAGCATAAAATACAATATACAGGGTGACCCATTTTAACTTAGGCAGCCAAATAACTCGAAAAATAAGCACACTACGAAAAAATGTTTAGAATCAAAATTTCGTCATTTCGAGGGGGACGTACAATGACGTTAAAATCAGCCCCCCCACCCCTCCCCCTGGGCGGTGAGGGGGGGCAAGTTTGAAATCTTAAATGGGAACCCCTATTTTTTATTGCATATTCGGAATCTTTGGCTAAAAACACATACAATTTGTCTGAAACATTTTTCTCGATTCATGATGGATGGCGCTGTAATCGACGAAATTCAATTTCTTCGATTTCTCTTACTGAGAACCCATGCTTACGATTCTGCAATAAATTAACAATAAAAATACTATGTTTTCATTGTTAATACTCGAAATTAGTCTTAAAACAAACTTCTCATTATTTTTTATTACTCATTAATTACTTCTCAAGAAACTGCTTTTAGCGTAACCCAGGAACAACGACGTGGACGTAGCAGTTTTCTGTTCCCTTCGGGGTGCTTGATTAACGTGAGTCCCCTCGCCTCTCACAATTCGGGGTGCTTGAACGTGTGGTAACCCAGCCAGTGAAGGCAAGGTCGTGTGGTGACCCAACCAGTTAAGGCAAGGTCGTGTGGTGACCCAACCAGTTAAGGCAAGGTCAAGTAGTGACCCAGCCAGTGAAGGCAAGGTCGTGTGGTGACCCAACCAGTTAAGGCAAGATTGCATTGTTATCAGCTCTCTCCACATGGAGGAGATGCTCAAAGTGTGCACCATTATTTTCTAAGGATAACAGTAATCGACAGCGAAAGTTACGTTGTACATTTTCTAGCATTAAAGGAGTTATAGCTTCACAAGCTCTTCTTATTCTTTCCATCATATTCAATCTTGTCGTTGGAGCTTCACTATACACTGCATCTTTAACGTATCCCCATAAAAAGAAATCAAGGGGGTTCAAATCCGGTGATCTCGGAGGCCACAGAACTGGTCCACCCCGCCCTATCCACCGATTTGGGAACCTTTGATTCAAAAACATCCGTACAATACGAGCATAATGAGCAGGAGCACCATCTTGTTGATACCATAAATTTAGTCTAACTACAAGGGGAACATTCTCTAGGTATGCTGGCAAATCATTTTCGAGGAATTCTAAATACATTGGACTATTAATTGGACGTTCAAAAAAATGAGGTCCAATGACTTGGCCATTGCAAATGTCTACCCATACATATAAACTCCAACGATGTTGATTAAGCACCTCACGATACCAATATGGATTTTCTGGTGACCAATAGTGGCAATTATGCCTATTGAGACTACCATTGCTGATGAATGTTGCTTCATCACTGAAACAAACATTACTAAAAAAATCTGGATTCTGATCTAACATCTCAAGAGCCCATCTACAAAATTGTACTCTGAGTACGCAGTCGGCCTCACTTAATTCCTGTACCAGAGTAATATGATACGGATGGTAATTGACTGATCGTAACAATCTATGTGCCGTAGTTTGAGGGATTCCCAGTTCTCGTTCTATTTGACGGGTACTAATATGGGGATTTTGATGAACCATAGCCAAAACTGCGAGCAATCTAGGGTCATTATTATTATGAAGTCTATTCCTTCGCCTTTCGCGATGAAGTGGATTATTACGAGATCTCCTTTCAATGTTTATAATTTGTTGATCAGTAGGATGGCGGCGATTTGGGAATCGCTCCGCATAAGTACGGGCAGTAAGTCTGTAATTTCTATCACATTCACCAAAGGTTATAAGAATATCGACTACTTCTGTAGGCGTATAATTTGCCATTTTACCAGAATTTTATCAGAGTACAAATGTTAAAAAAATACATAAACACTTGTGACTTTGGCACTAAATGGACAAAATTTTGGAGGGATACTTAGAGGAACTCCATCAGATGGAAAGTCCAAAATGTCTCGGTACTTCGGACCATTCAAGTTGCCTAAAGGGCAGGTTACGCTAAAAGCAGTTTCTTGAGAAGTAATTAATGAGTAATAAAAAATAATGAGAAGTTTGTTTTAAGACTAATTTCGAGTATTAACAATGAAAACGTAGTATTTTTATTGTTAATTTATTGCAGAATCGTAAGCATGGGTTCTCAGTAAGAGAAATCGAAGAAATTGAATTTCGTCGATTACAGCGCCATCTATCATGAATCGAGAAAAATGTTTCAGACAAATTGTATGTGATTTTAGCCAAAGATTCCGAATATGCAATAAAAAATAGGGGTTCCCATTTAAGATTTCAAACTTGCCCCCCCTCACCGCCCAGGGGTAGGGGTGGGGGGGGGCTGATTTTAATGTCATTGTACGTCCCCCTCGAAATGACGAAATTTTGATTCTAAACATTTTTTCGTAGTCTGCTTATTTTTTGAGTTATTTGGCTGCCTAAGTTAAAATGGGTCACCCTGTATATCTCGACCATTCCAGACACTCGGTTGTAAGTAAACACATCAGGGAGTTTAACTATGAATTTGATTGGGAAAACGTTAAAATCCTTGATATGGAGCATAACTACCAAAAAAGGTTAATTAGTGAAATGATCCACATCAAATGCCAGAAATTTAGTATTAACGCTCAAAAAGACACCGAGTTGCTGGATGAATCTTACACCAATATCATATACGAACTTGCGGCGCTCCCCCTACCAATAGTCTTCGAAGAGGGGAATAGATTAGTTTAACTTCTTGCGGTTTTGTCGCCTCTGTTTGTTACCGTCCACCAAGATAGAAACATAACATATAAATTGCTAAGCTCAGCCAAATTAAGATTATCTCACCTATATCTGTCCGAGGCAGTTAAGTAAAGTCACGAATCGATGTATTAAATAATAGCGTAATGCTAACATATATCGAACACCAATGTACATGTTACAGTAACTGAGGGTTAACTAACAAGAACTTCTTTATCGTCCGACACCATGAACCATTGGACTTTCAATATGGATAGCATTTTAAGATCTTCACGACAGAGCCCTTTGGATCAACATATTCTCGCTTTCTAACGAGTATTAAGTCTACACCAATGCTTTTACATCATGACTATGACAACAATTTGTAAGATGATCGGAATAAATACAACGCATGCGATTCTTTCGGATTTAGAGGATTTGCGTCCCACTTTGTAAATATATGATTTGTGGCAGTAATTTAAGCTTTTAATATGTAACAGTAGATTTTATTCGTACATCTTTGCGGTTCACTTTTGCGTGCTGATGAAGACTTTGTGTAATCGAAACGTTCACCTATCGGAGACATGTAAGAAATTCGTTTGTTTATTATTTGTTATTATTTTTTAAAAAAGCTATAACATCTAATTGTTGTGCTCGTTTATTTTGAAATCGGCCTTTATCCTGTAGTTAGTTATTATTATTTCAACGAGCAGTATTCTTTTAGTCGTTTTGTTTAAATAACAATACTATTCATAAAATAATATAATTTCCGAAAAGATGATTTTGATAAAAATTTCCTGAACATTTCGAACTTTCCAAGTTTTTCTATGTTTTCTGATTTATTTATTCGTTTTTTACTTTCAATAATATATAATATAATTTCAATTTTTTTAAATAAAAGGAAAACACAACTCACCGACGTTATGATCTTGCGCGGCATTTGCGATATCCAAGAGACGGCGCATCTGTCGTTTGCGCACATGTGCTTGCGCGCTGCATGCTGCGAGCGTAGTCAGCACGAAATCATAATCAGTTGGTGTTTCACGATGTTGCAAAGTACCGATTAGATCGTGACCATGAAATTGTCTTGGGTCCATGCACATCGCATTCAAAGCCAAAGTATAACGTGCCAGTTGTACCGGAGAAAACCCAACTTCTCGATGTCTATAAACATAAGTAGCAACAAACAATTAAAAGTCGTTCTACATACAATATATTAGTCGCAAGTGTTTGATCGTACATCCGATATCCAATAAAAGAGTTCGATATCTAGAGATTGTGTGATTTCTAGAACTCTCCTATTGAATATCGGATGTGCGAATGCGATTATTGTGAATATAGAACGATCTTTACTTTATAAGAGCGTTTAAAATAATTTATATATATCGAGAATTTATACCCATTTATACATTTATATATACATGTATGATTTATCAGTACAAAATTACCTTTTCAAAAAAAGATAAAAGGTGCCAAATGTACGCGCAGATATACGAGATATAATTATGAATAATACTACAAAATGCGTGATATCAGTACAAAATTACCTTTTTTAAAAAAGGCGCCAAGTGTACGCACAAAAACGGACCTCATTACAAAACTATTTGTATATATATATTTACTGTATAACATTTAAATTAAATAAAAAAATATTGCAAAAAATTTGGCGCTGCTATACCAGAAATATTTGAAAGTAATTTAAATGTGTTGTGTAAGATAAACGTAAAACTTTACACAATACACAATACATTTATACATTTACTGTACTATTTGTCTATATATAGGTATTTTTAATCTACTTAATACCTATATATATCTATATATAGGTATTTTTAATCTACTTAAAAAGATATGATGTGTCAAAAAATGACACCAAGTAGGAATAAATCTTTGAATAGTTGTGTAATCGAACCCAAGCTATCGATTGAGTTTACTTAGAAGTCGATCGGTTCAGCGGTTGTCGAGATCCGATAATCTGAGGGTCTTGCAACTCTCCGACTCGCGTAAATATACACGGCCGGTCTCGCTGCGCTACGTTTGGCACCGAGACACTACCGTGTCTCTTGATATCCAGTACATGAAAATTAGTTCTTTGGAATATGTGCACGTTATGAGTTTAAAAAATTATTAATAACAAATTAAAAAGATGTTAATCTTAAATTTGTGACATAAATATAAAAATGATTACAATTGTCCAATCTTTAAAAGATCACAGAAGTGTTATTGTATTATATTATAATATTTTTGGAAAAAAATTTTTCTTATATGAACATACAAAGAGGGCCATTTTAATCAATATTCAATCTATTAGAATATCTTATAGCCTTGGGGCAAAAATGTTTCCAACAACAATTGTATGGTTTAGAAATAATTAAAATAAATGGTGATGGCCTCCACATGATTTTCAAAAATTAATTTTACCATTATTTATGCCCCTCCAAATCATGTAATTTTTGTCTGAAACATTTTTTTCTCAAATGTAAAGGCTAATGAGATATTCTAATATATTGATTAAAATAGCCCACCGTGTATATAAAATATGTCCACGTTTACCTTTTTTTATATAATCTCTATTCATACATATAAATAATAATAATAATAATAATAATAAAAAGAAAAATGATAAAATAATTAAAAAGATAATTTCTGCATTTTTTTGCCACAAAAAAATTAAAATTGAGGAAATGAGCAAAATTGCCCGTATATAATCATATATAAATGTAATTGGCCTATATAAAATATAACTATATACATACTTATGTATACACATACGTGCACACACATGTATACATATAATTGTTTACGAAAACTTATGTGCACGTTACATGCTAGAAAAATAGAAGCATACGATAATGCATGAGTGAGGAAGATCGCGCAAAAATTCGTGAAATCCATCTAAAAAAGACATTAAAAATATAAAAAACTGTCAAGTATATTTATAAAAATTTTATAGTATTAGTATAGTATTAGTATTTGCAAAATTATTTTGTAATATCTATAAATAATTGCCTAGTACAATGTAATGATACTAAACAAAATAATTAAAAAATATTTATTTAAACAGAACAAAAACATCAAACATAATGCTACGAAGAAGTAGTAAAATCAAAATATTATTTCAAGTATGTTAGAATAAGTACAATAATATCTCGCTAAAATATAATTAACGCGCAAAATTAAATTTACGATATTAAGAAATACGTCCAATATTTCGGAAAATTATCTTTCAGAATTATAATAAACTTAAAATAAGATACAAAAAAATGAAGATATGCATAAAATACGGAGGCAAACTGAAATATAAATATGATATGCAATAAACAGCACATGAGAGGCAGAAAAAATTAAAATGAACTAGAACTCTTTTACAAACAAGTTATATTAAAGAAGAAATTCGAAGATAGGCGAAATATCCAGGCATACTTGGCGCGCCTGTTATTAATTGTGATGCGTGTTATGTTGATCAAATTATGAGACAATTGAATACTAGAATCTCGAAACATTATCACTGATTACAGATTAGATTTTAATCATGACTTCGACTAGAACAATGTTCAAAGGAGAGAAATTTTTATCCAAACATTTTATATCTGAAATTTATATAAAATTGCAAAAAGACAGTATTAATTTACAAACAAACCGAATTTTTGCTTCATGCTTATTATAGCTGTGTCCTTAATAAACTGTAGACACCATGTCCATTTCTCTTTCTTTTTCTTATAAAATTTATACTTACTTATGAAATTTACTTTTATGGCTTGTGGTTCGGCACTTTTATTTAATTCGATAATTTAAGCTTATACATTTTTCTCAACTATATTTTGATCATACATCTTTCTTTTGCATTATTATCGCATTATTTATTTTTTACACTGGTCTACTTATATTGGTTTACATTATTTTATTTTTACCGTGATTTTAAACATTGGTTTTACAAGTCAAATGTTAGTTATTCGTCATTAATCGTTTCCATCCCACACACAGTCCTCTTTTGGACAATACGAGTAATTTTTGTTCGAAATTTCGTCAAATGTACATCAGTTTATTCTGTTGTTTGGGTTTTGATTTGTAACTGTATGGTAAATCCTTTAACTATTCTCATTGAATTCCTCTGTTGCATTGTATGACATCTTTGTAATATTTATAAACAACGACCATGCAGTTTGAGCATCAAAGTTGAACATTTACTATCAACTAAGAAATTTAAGTATTGTATAATTGAAATTGTGTGCTGATGGTGACCTAAATTGAGGCCGAAACGTTCACTGTAATGTATTATCAATTTATGTGTGTGTGTGTGTGTACAGGTGTTTCATTTTAAATGCCCCAGACAAATATCTCGGAAAATATGAAAGATATGGAAAAACATTTCAGACAAAAGTTGTTTGGTTTGAAGGGGGATATAAAAGGATGTATCATTGGTTTAACCTTGAGTGAACATACCAAGATCATGTGAAGGTCACCTTCAATTTCTTGAATGGAACCCTTTATTTTTCATTACATATTCTTGTAGCTTACCTCGAGAACTTTTCAAAACACTATAATTAAGTATTTTTCATTAAGTACTTTTCGAGTTACAAGACTTGAAAATTACAATTATTAATAGGAGTGCCTTTGAAGTATTTGGAGGATCGCCGAAGCTTGACGTTTACGGAATGATGAAACAATCACAGCGCCCTTTTTCAATATCAATTACTACCACAAAACACTTTCATTAGGTTTCTATTCAGCTGGTTTTTTTTTTTTTTTTTATAAGTAAAAATCAACTCGAGTTGGCTCTTATTGCGACGATTTTCATACATGTGGTTATTAGAGTTTAAATTTATTTTTTTCCCTTTCGTTAATTGTGTCATCATCAACATGGTAGATAATTCGCCCTCAGAAATTGTTGATATTATTGCATTCTCACGCCGTACCTCTATCTCACTCGACCACGCAAAACAAGAACTCACTCGCGAAAAGGATGTGGAGAAAAGATTAGTAAAGGACTCAAGGACTTTATTGAAAGTATCAGAGCGCGTCACAAATCCTCCTGAATCGGAGGGATCCAGATTGTTTTTTAAAAGCAACCCGCGCTGTTTTTATAAACAAGCGTCGTCCACCGCAGCCATTGTCAAGGGAGCGCCGAGAAGCCGTTTCGGTCCACCGGACGTTCTCCGCGTACATAGGCGTAAATTGTCCTCCCTTTTCCAGATCGTCGTTCCGATAATCGTGAAGAACAGTTCTTATGCGTATTCTTAAGGAGTGAAGTGAATTCTTGTCCTAGCTCCTGCTGCGAATTAACGGACTTCACTTCTTCCAAGTTTGCTACTCGCGATCCACGTCTCGTTTGGAGAAATAGGAGTAGGTATAGGCCGGTTCTAATTCACATTAGAGTGGAGGTATGACGTCACGCGGGGGTGGGGGGTATGACGTAACGCGGGGGTGGGGGGTATGACGTCACGCGGTAAAAAAGTGAAAGAGCCTTCTTATCAGCGGTAGCTCAATTTCAGGGATTTTTTAATCTTTTTCTTTATCAAAAGGGTCAGAAGAATAAAACCCAATAAGACAATAAGATCCAAAGAAATATCAATCCCCATTTTTATAAGTTCCATAAATCACTCAGTTTTTATAAATATCCCACGCCGGAAGATAAGATTAGATTTGTATTCTAATGCGAGTGTTTAAACATTGTTACAAATTTCTAAAACTTTTTCTTTCACTTTATCAAAAAGGTGAGTATATGGAAATATATTTTTTCCAGATTTTTTCAAAAAGTGAGCCACAGTAAAAAAATTAAAATTACATTTTTTCTTAAAATTACATCTTTATATATTAGTAACACATCTTTATTGTATTGTTTCCTTCTTTTATTATATTGACAGATACACTTGAAAAGGACCAAATCTTATGGTCGAAACGTTGTGATCTTTAATAAATGTATCAACTGCCAGTTTGCACGTCAATTATTACCTTATTTCCTGAGTTTTGATATCACTGGCGAAGAGAAGATTATTCACATATTATTACATTTTTTCGTTAATTTTTTGAAAAAATGAGCACATAAACCGTTTTTTTTTTAAATTGGTCAGTTTATTCGTTTTTTTATGTACTCATTTTTTCAAAAAATTAACAAAAAAATGTAATTTTAATTTTTTTCACTGTGGCCCACCTTTTGAAAAAATCTGGAAAAAATATATTTTGCAGGAAGTTGAACAGAGATTCACGTGCATTTTTTTTAAGGTGGTAGATCAACGGAATCAGGGTGAAAAAAATGTTTAAAAGTTATTTTCATTTTTTAAAAATCGAAATTTGCACCGAAAAAAAATCAAAAAAATACTCTCATTAATATCTAGGTGTAATCAATTTTTCAGAATTTTATTTGATTTTTTACTGTGAAAATCGTAAAAATGTAAAAAAGTTGTTTTTTCGCTCTAACTTGATCACGTCTCCATATAGAAATCTAAAATTTGGTATGTAAGCGTCTTTTTATATGAGTTACCTTAGGAAAAAAGATCAACTCGAAAAGCCGTGGGGGCATTTTCACTATACTTATTCCGCTAGGCTCTTTACGATAGTAGGAACAAAACCCCAGAAAACTGTATAATTGCTTCTTTGTGTGAGGTGTCAACCATTCCCTTACGGCGGAGAGCTTACTACCCAGACAACACACGGATATCCAAAAAATATCTTATGGTTATCCTTCAAAGATATTAAAGATATCTAAAAGACATCCGTTTTATGTCCTCAAAATATCTTATGCATGTCCACTTATGAAACTGGTAGACGTGACTTAAGGAGACCAACTCGTTTAGAACGCGGAAAAAAATGGTGATTTTTGTGAATTTTTATCTAAACAACAGTAAAGCAAATCTTTCTAAAACTTTACAGGTGTTTTAATCGATGTTTAGACAATAAAAAAAATTATAATATTTAAACATTATACATATAATATTGCGATATAAAAATATTTTTGCAGCGCCGCGCCGCAGGAGTTGTAAATCGGCGTGCATGATAACGGATCCAATTCTTGTCTGAAACATATGAACAAATGTTTTCTTATTTGTTAGGGAATTATATCGTCGATGAACTAAAAAAACTAAGACAAAAGTATAGAATTACAAAAAGTGTGAGATTTTAAAGATAAAGTTACGATTTTTTACGACAAAATATCCATTTACTTATGCAAAAACAATTGATTAATGTAATTTTTTAATAAATGTTTTTAGTTTATTGACGATATAATTCACAAAAATCACCATTTTTTCCATGTCCTAAACGAGTTGGTCTCCTTAATCCCTGACACGTCCAGTAAATATCCTTTGAAATATTCTATGGACGTCCAGTAAATATCCTTTGAACGTCCAGTGGACACAAGTAAACAATAATGGATACCCAGTAAAAAATTATTAGTTAAAAAGATGCCGACTCAATGACTTTTTAACCAGTGAAATCGGTTGATATAGATGTTAAAATTTTGATTGGTTAAACGATTTTGTACTTTTCGTATTAGATCTTTCTTAAACGCTTGAAAATATATATTTTAAAATAAGATATTTTTGTATATTTCATTTTCAAGTTCTAACTTCCTTGTCGTGTTTAGAAGATAATTAACACTTCTACTAAATAACACACATTTTTTTTATTAAAGTTTAAATTTGGTTTGCATAATTCTAAAAACACTTTCGTTAAATTTTTCATTATTTCATCAAAACTTTTTTCAAAAATAATTATATTATTCAAATAAACAAGGCAAATTTTTGATAATAAATGCAAAACCTTTTTCATTAATCTTTAAAATGTAGCCGGGGCGTTACACAAACCGAAGGGCATAACCGTAACACTGCCAAGGCTCCCCGCCAATTGAGGAAGCCGTCTTTTCTTTATCCTCAAGACGAATCTTTAATTGCCAATATCTACTTTTGAAATCTAAGGTAGAAAACCAAAAGTTACTTGATATTTGGTCGAGAATATCATCTCTCCCGGAGAAGGGATATGAGTCCTTAACAGTTATAGCATTTAGTTTCCGAAAATCTACACAAAGTCTCAAGGAGCCATCCTTTTTGCTTACTAAAACCACAGAAGAAATCCAAGGACTACGTGACTCCTCTATAAATCCTCTAACCCTTATATCTTTAATAATTTCATATACTTCGCCTCCTTCGTAAAAGAAATCCGACGGGGAATCTGCTTAATAGGAAGAGAGTCTTTCACATTTATAACATATTCGACAATATCAGGAGACGCGGTAGCGTCTCCGGCCATGTTCAAAAATAGAAACTACAAGTAGACGCTGCAAGTCTCTTATCCCGCACCCTTAAAGTCGACTTTTTGGGGCTACAGAACTATTAAAATATTTTTAAATGCATATAGCATATTTTGAAAGGTGACATCACCACGAATAAGTTAAGCCAAAAAAAAAAAAATCGGTCAAGCTGTTCTGGACATACAAACGGTCAAAAATTGATGTTTTTCATGAAAAATGAAGTAACGTCTTCTTCTCTGTCCGCAGTCATATGTACTTCTCTTCTCTCTTACCTTTCACTCACACCTCCCCCAACTTCCACTCACCCTCCCCCCCTCATTTCCCTTTCTCACCACGCCCCTCTTCCTCCTCCCCCCCCCCCTCTCTATTTTTTCATTTCTTTTGCTCTATCTCACACTTTTTCATCATCTTTTACCCCCTCTCACTCTTTCACACCCTCTTTGGTGTATTTACCATTTATTAAAAATTTTCAAAAACCACCTTGGGGGTGAAATTTAATATTTCGAAAACGGTACATTGAAAAAATACGGTACCTGTGTCGTTAATTAACATTTCGGTAAATATTTCGTTTAACGGACCACACTTCAATGACCTTGACCTTGACATATGTTGTCAAGGTCATCCTCCTGAGTGACCTTCTGAAGGTTTTAGCCGTCGCTCGTTTTTTATTAAAAAGTTATTAACAAAAAGAGATTTGAAAAATAGCGAATTGGAACACATCCACACGCACACACACACACCCCAACTTTGACGTATGTTGTCAAGGTCACCCTCCTGAGTGACCTTCGGAAAGTTTTAGTCCTCGGTCACTACTCGTTAAAAAGTTATAAACAAAAGAAGTTTGAAAAATTTGGCACTTATTTCAAATACACATTTACACATTTACCGCCAATGATCAATGAACAAAAGAACTTTCACCACATTGTGTGTGTATATGGCATTCCTACTATTGTTAATATTTCTATGACTTTGAAACGGAATCCGAAAGTAAACTAATATACGATAGATTTTCGTACAGATAACATTCTGATAATCTGTCTTAAAATGAAACCTCATTTCGCATTGAAAAGTATACGCGTGGAGGCAGTGTGTTCCGCCCCCCCTACGGGGGGGCTCCACTACCGAAAAACTACACACATAAGTGTGGGTGGAACTTGCTTCGTGTAGAAAGTTTTCACGCAAAGTGGAGCCCCCCCGTAGGGGGGGCGGAACACACTGCCTCCACGCGTACACTTTTCAATGCAAAGTGAGGTTTCATTTTAAGATAGATTATCAGAATGTTATCTGTACGAAAATCTATCGTATATTAGTTTACTTTCGGATTCCGTTTCAAAGTCATAGAAATATTAACAATAGTAGGAATGCCATATACACACACAATGTGGTGAAAGTTCTTTTGTTCATTGATCATTGGCAATAAATGTGTATATGTGTATTTAAAATAAGTGCCAAATTTTTCCAATCTTTTTTTGTTAATAACTTTTTAATAAAAAACGAGCGACGGCTAAAACCTTCAGAAGGTCACTCAGGAGGATGACCTTGACAACATATGTCAAGGTCAAGGTAATTGAAGGGTGGTCCGTTAAACGAAATATTTACCAACATTTCTTATGGGGTTAATTTACTGCTCAATAAAAATTTTCAAAAACCACCCCTTGGGGGTAAAATTTAATATTTGGGAAACGGTGCATTGCAAAAATATGAGACATTTGCCGTTAATTTAGGTTTCTTATGAGGTCAATTTACCATTTATTAAAAATTTTCAAAAACCACTCCTTGGACGTGAAATTTAATATCTCGGAAACGGTGCATCGCAAAAATACGGGATCTGTTTCGTTAATTAAGGTTTTTTATGGAGTTAATTTACCATTTATTAAAAATTTTCAAATACACTAGTGTAATAATAAAATTTAATTGAATTTACCGCTTAATCTCTCGTTCTAATGTAAATATTTAATAAAATATTCCATTTACTTACTATTTGTATAATAATTTATATAATAATAAAATTTATGTTAATTGAATTTATCGCTTAATCTTTCGTTCTAATGTAGATATTTAATAAAATATTCAATTTACTTACTAAGTAAAATTTATAACATTGTCCTTTAACTTCAAAAAATTCTAAGTTTTTAAATAAACCTAATAAATAAAATTGAAAGTGATAATAAATATTTTCTCAATTTTTGATCTCTCTATACTAAACGATAAGAAATTAATCCTAATCCATCTCATCCAAATAAAATTCTAAATAAATTAGGTCTAATGATTATTAATATTATAGACATAATCTTAAATATATAATCTTAAATAAAATATTAATATAAATACTAAATATAAATACTAAAACTGTTATTTATGTGTTAAATTGTTTGATAGCAAGGAGAGAAGGAAAATTGGTAGTGATGTAGATATGAAAGCGGTTTTTGACTCGGTGGATAAGGAGATTTTGTTGGAGGGTATGAGGAAGAGGGAGGTGAGAGAGGGCTTGGTAGTGAGGTGTGAGGAGGTGTTGAGGGAGACGATGAGCAAAGTGAGGGTGGGAGAAAGAGAAGGGGGAAAATTCTGGACGGGTAGAGGGGTGAGACAGGGGTATCCGCTAAGTCCGTGCCTATTCACGCTACTAGCGGATCTGGATGAAGAGTTGGAAAAAGGGGGTTGGGGAGGAGTAAAAGTAGGAGAAAGAAAAATTTTGTCGCTGGCGTACGCGGATGATGTGGCAGTAATAGCGGATAGTGAGGGAGGGATGAAGGGAATGATAAGAGTCCTGGAAAAGTATGTGGAAGGGAAGGGCTTAGAGGTGAATGTGGAGAAGACGAAAGTGATGAGATGTAGGAGGGGAGGAGGGATGTGGAAAAAGGTGGTTTGGAAGTGGAAGAGGAGGGAAATGGAGGAGGTTAAAAAATTTCAAATATTTAGGGTATATGTTGGCAGCAAATGGAAGACAGGAAGAGCAAATAAAGGAGAGAATGAGAAAAAGAGCGGTGGTGATGAGAGAGGTATGGGGGATAGGAAAAAGGAAGTTTGGAAGGGATTGGGCAAGGAGAATATGGCTGTTTGATAAGTTAGTATGGGCAGTAATGAGATATGGGGTAGAGATATTGGAGTGGAAGGAAAGGAAAGAAATAGAGAGGGTACAGGATAGATTCATGAAGTGGGTGGTGGGAGTGGGGAGGTATACGCCGGGGAATATGGTAAGGGAAGAGTTACAAAGGGATAAGTTAAGAAGGAGGGCAGGATTGAGAGCATGGGGGTATGAAAGGAAATTGGGAGAGGGAGGAGGGGGAGAGTTGGCCAGGTTGTGCTGGGAAGAAGTAAAGAAGAGAGCAAAGGAGGAAAAAGTGATGAGACATTGGGAGGAGGAGAGGAGAGGATTTTTTGAGGAAAAGAGATGGAAACTGGGGGAGGTGGAGAATTTAAGAGAGGGAGGAGAGTTGAGAGGGGAGGATTTGGTGGCAAGGGAGAGGAGATGGCAGGAAAGGGAAAAGTGGGAAAAAATAGGAGAGTCAAAGTATAATAAATGGTATGGTAAGGTAAAGGGGAAAGGGTGGAATATCTGAGGAAGGGATGGACGGAGGAAAGATGGCAAAGGATAGCGAGATTTAGGCTAGGGGATGGTATGAGGGGAGGTAAATATTGGGAGAGGAAAGAGAGAAGGAAGTGCAGGGTTGTGAAAGGGGAGAGGAGACATGGGAGCATGTGTGGGAAGAATGCATGAATTGGGGAATGGAGAGAGATTGGCAAGAGATGTTGTACGAGGTGTTGGGAAGGAGGAGAGGGGGAGAGCTGGATGAAGGAATTGTAGGAAATGAGGGATGGGAAGGGAGAGGGAGGGAGGAAGGAGAGAATGGATGACAGTGGAGTGAGAGGAAAGAAAAATGCGGTGGAAACGGAGGTCCAGATGAATGAATGAATGAATGAATGGAAAGAGAGTGGATGAATGGTTGGAGTGCGTCTCTTTCTCTCTCTAGCGGATGCGATGTGATTTTAGATTTAAGGGTGATATATTGTAAGCGGAGCGGAGGTCCGCATTTGTACCCCGCAAGTGGGCAATAAAAGCACTATTATTACTAAAACTGTTAAAAATATATAATACCATGAATATTGATATTTCATTAAGTATTTTTCATTTCATTAAGTTCAGTATTTTATTAAGTTATTTCATTAAGTATTTTATTAAGTTTTTCAATAAGTATTTTCCGAATTATAAAGCTCCAAATTTGCAGTACTTTGATATAAAATACAAAATATTTCGTAAAATATTTAGTTTTTGGTAGGTCTTACCCTAATACTTTTATGCACAAAATAATAAGACAAAACTATTGGTGCAAAGAATATAGTTATCCTTAAAGAAAAATACGCAATTGCATATTGCAAATAGCATAACTTTTTTAAAACTTTGCGTTTTTTTTGCACCAATTGATTCATATATCTGTACTCTAAAAAGTAGGTGATATCCCAAAAAATCATAAATGAAAAGGTCAAGCCATGTTCAAAAATAGACCCTCAAGAATTTGAATTTTTACAAATTTAAATGATTATCTAATAATATATCACCATGAAAAGTAACTGATATATTATACAAGGTGCCAGTTCAAAGTGAACATACATAAAGTGTATATTATCTAAATAAATTAATAAAATAAATAATATAATAAATTTAATAATATATTACCACGAAAAATAACTGATATTCAAGGTGCAAATTCAAAATGAACATACATACATAAGGTGTATATAGGGGAGAGTCGTCAGGGTTGGGCCGCTGTCAGGGTTGGGCCACTGCGATATTCTGCCCGCGACACTAGCGCCACCAACGTCAGAGCGTGGCATTACTTCTCGCGGTGATAACAAACGTTTCAGAGCATTGCTCGTGCCAAACAGAGGTTTCAACAAGTTTAGTGCTTTGATTGAATTTTTAGTGTATGAAAAAGTTTTGCAGCGCCCGTAAAGAAGGTCTTGGACGGAAAACATGTCAATGCCAAAGTAAGTATATATTTCTATTGTGGGATTGACCATAAGTTCTCGAAGCGAAAAGTTAATTCCTTAACCGTTCTGTGTGTAACACGTATCGTCATGAAATAACGCTTGTTGTTAGGGTTGGAGCACTTTTGTGGTCAGGGTTGGGTCGCATGTTTTTTTTTCAATCAGGGAAATAACTGCGTTTTGCGTAAGTTTTTCGAAAATGTAGCTGGATAATGAATATATAATTCTCGTTTTCCATATTATATAAACGTAATTCAACGAAAGAAAATGTTTCGCTTGCTTGTTTTGTTTTTCTTAAATGTCAACAATGCGTCTGGCCATTGTCTTTGCGTGAAAAGCAAGAAAAGCGAGACGCCTCTAACAAGCTCCAGAAACGCCCAGTATCGAACACTAGGAAATCGTCCCACAAAACACCAGCGAAAAGAGGTCCACCAAACAAAGTGCAAAACCAACTTTCTTCGGATGATAGTGAAAGTGAAGACGAAGACTTCTGCATCATTTGTTTCGACAAGATGCCTCGGATCTTAAGCCGCAACAATTCCGTTGCATGCATCGAATGCAAAAGGGAAGTGCATTTAAAGTGCGCCAAACTCACTAAGAGTTATTTCATTTGCCAAAATTGCGAATCAGAATAATGTTTGCCGGAAGATTTTTGCTTCAAAAAGTGTATACTTGATTAAAAAGAAAGGATGATCTCATATTTGTTCATAAAAAATTATTTTAGCATTTATTTCACCGATTTTCAGCAGTGCCCCAACCCTGACAGCAATGTCCCAACCATGACTGCATTTCATTTTTTTTTATGTGTCTACAACTTTTTTTCAATGGCGCGGCGTTGATTCATCCAACGTGAAACGTTCTTGTAATCATCATAACTTTAAAATAAGACGACAAAGTCGAGTAATTTTTAATTCTAACAAAAGTTATAGAGCAAAGTCAAAAAGTGGCCCAACCCTGACGACACTCCCCTAAGTAAAATTGATTAAAATTTGACTCTAAGTGAAAGTACATAAGTGATATGTTATTCTTAGTACACAAAATATAAAAGTCGTTTATTGAAGTTTGATTTGAAATTTATACAAGCCTGGACAATAAAAAATAGTTGCTTGTAATTCCAGAGTATTAATTTGTTAATGACTCAGTACTACTAACTTATTGAATAGTCAGAGACAAGTTGTGTCGTATGAATCAGTGTTTGAAATAAGCATGAAGCCTCCATATATACTCTAAACGACAAATTCTGCATGTTTATCATAAATAAAAATCTATTCATCGAAATTTTAACGAACATCTTTTGAACAAAAAATAGTGTCTTGTAATCAAGAAAAATAGATTTTGAATAACAAGATTTCATTTAACTCACAATTTTTTCTGTTCAGAATTACAGAAGAAAAAGACATTTCTACGTAGTTTCATGTATTCATTTCGTAACAGAACTTTTGAAAATACGATGAATTCGTATTCTATTATAATCTAATCTTATTCTAATCTAATACTTTTCGTACTTCAAGTGTTGTAATAATTACTTTATAAAAGCTTCGATATCATTATTCCTAAGTGGATACTGAGAAACGCATCGAAGTTTTTTGAGAGCAGGCCGCCATGTTCTTTTTCCGAGTCATTAACAAATTAGTACTCTGGAATTACAAAAACAACTATTTTTCATTGTCCAGGCTTGTATAAATTTCAAATCAAACTTCAATAAACGACTTTTATATTTTGTGCACTAAGAATAACATATCACTTATGTACTTTCACTTAGAGTCAAATTTTAATCAATTTTACTTATATACACCTTATGTATGTATGTTCATTTTGAATTTGCACCTTGAATAACATATCAGTTATTTTTCGTGGTAATATTATTAAATTTATTATATTATTTATTTTATTAATTTATTTAGATAATATACACTTTATGTATGTTCACTTTGAACTGGCACCTTGTATAATATATCAGTTACTTTTCATGGTGATATATTATTAGATAATCATTTAATATAATATATCACTTACTTTTCATGGTGATATATTATTAGATAATCATTTAATATAATATATCACTTACTTTTCATGGTAATATATTATTAGATAATCATTTAAATTTGTAAAAATTCAAATTCTTGAGGGTCTATTTTTGAACATGGCTTGACCTTTTCATATATGATTTTTTGGTTACAATTTCCCGCGACAATGTCCTCAGAAAATACATCATTAAATTCCCTAAAAAAATTGGCAAAAATTTCTTTCTGAATAGTATTTAAATTTAAAGAATTTTCCTTCTTGAAAAGTTCCTTCAAGAAAACCTTTTTCAGACGAATCCTCTATCCGAGCAATCTCCTTTGTCATTAACCCATTAACGCCGAGGTGATCAGAATTTTTACTAACTTTTCAACGTGTTTATTTATTATGTTATCGGACCAAAAAAATAATGCAATACCTCTATTCCTACGCGAAATTTGATGCTCTTTCAGAATCTGAACTCAAAATTTTGATTAGACACCGAGAAAAAAAAATATGGCCGATTGAAACGTGAAAAACGTGAAAATTTTCGAAAAAAAATTTTTTTCGCATTTTTTTTCACAATGATACCGCAAAGGTATCAACTTTTTACTATGATCAGAGGTGATCATGGCACTCGAACATTAAGAGGAATTTTTTTCAGAAAAATTCATCGACGCGTTTTTTCAAAATGGCAGCGAGAATGAAAAAATTTTATAAAAATCTTAATCTATCGTTTTCTTAAAAACTATAAACTTTAAAAAAAAATTTCTAAGAACAAAAATGTCTTAAAATTAGTCAAAGAACACTCTCAAATTTTTTCAGAATTTTTGGAGACAATTTTTGATTTTCAAAAATTTCAAAAAATCCAATTTTTCAAAAATACCTAAAAAATTTTTGAAAAAATTTGAGAGTGTTCTTTGACTACTTCTTTGCTGATTCTGTGCATATACATTATTGTTTTCTACTCTTAGCATTACCCAGAGACAACGGCGTGGACGTGGTAAAACTTTGTCTCCTTTGGGGTGCTTTTTTTTCGTGAGTCCCCTTGCCTCTCACGTTTCGGGGTGCTTTTTTTTCGTGAGTCCCCTTGCCTCTCACGTTTCGGGGTGCTTTTTTTTCGTGAGTCCCCTTGCCTCTCACGTTTCGGGGTGCTTTTTTTCATGAGTCCCCTTGCCTCTCACTTTAACATTTCTTTTATCAGTGCTTTTTTGCCCAACACTTATTGCATACATATAGATAGCATTTTTCACAATAGATCCTTGTTCATATTGGACATTTTTCAGTTGAACAATTTTTTAGTTTGTCCCTATTAGATCGTGTATGAACTGTTTTACTTGTTTGACCTTTTTGAATATAATATTTAGCAATCGAAATAGTTAACTCTTTTATTCCAGCTTTTTTCTTTCCATCACGTGTAGCATTGAAAATTACGTGGGCATTTGTAATGGATGCCTGTATAAATCTTATAAAAACGACCCATGTCCATTTTTTGGAACGTATACTTGGAAGTACATTATTGCAGTGTCCATCATGCACGTCAACACCGCCCATAAATTTGTTGTACAAATGAAAAGCTTGCGGAAAAGGTATATCAATTTTGGATCGAGCCTCTGAACTATATCTTCTCGAAGTTGATAGTGGACTTACACCTGCAGCAGTTGAAGCTATTGAAACGGGCTTCGAATCCATAATAGTGATGAAATTTATGCCACTATTTTGATCATGTTTTACAATATAAGTACCTCGTGGAGCTTTCTTTTCAAGTATATTCTTTTCTTTGACTCGATTGTCTCTTATAGTGCCAGTGCATTTCAAACGTAATTTTTGCAAGTGTAAAATCAAATCCATATTTGTAAAAAAATTATCAAAGTACAAATGAAATGCAGGGATTTTATTATAATTTATTAGCCGAAAAAAAGGTTCTAATAAATGCAATACTACACGAGTACCTAAAGCACATTTTGCTAATTTGTTTCCGGTTTGGGAATTTTTACCGCAATATAGATCTAAATTCAGTAGATAGCCGTCTGAAGTGCATAAACCCCAAAATTTCAAACCAAACCTTATTGGTTTCCCTCGAATAAATTGTTTCAATACAGTTTTTGCATAAGACTTGGCCATCATTTCATCAATAGATATAGAAGTTTTCCATATTCCGAACTTTAGGAGGTTGTTTTGGAAAAGTTTCAACATCGAACGAACCCGCCACCCTCTATCGTTTGGATCCTTGTCTTTAGCTTTTGAATATTTTATTTTAGACTTGATTTCTTCAAACTTATCACGAGTCATTGCAGAAGAAACAATTTCACTAGATAAGAATGGATCAGATGACCAATAATCTCTCTGAGACTTTCTTTTATTGAATGAACTGAAAATAACTATACCTATAAAAGTGTCAAGATCTTGTAATTTCAGATCATAATTATTCTCTTTAGACGCATCAATTATATATTGTTTCATTTCGGCGGAAAAAAAGGTTTCAAACAATTGGAAAGGCTCGCACGCCTGTATATTCTTTTTTGCAGCTTCAGATAATAATATTGTTTCTTCACAAGTATTTGGATATGACTTCTCGCCATCGATCCAAATGAATTCGTGATTTTTTTCAAGTTTATCTAAGTTTTCAAAATAAGTAGCACAAGCTTTTTTATAAGTAATATTTGGTATTGTGAATTCATGTTCAAAATCTGAATCAGATATCGAATCACAATCGGAATCAGAATCATCGGAGCCTGAATTGTCTGCATTCGGAATCAATATGTTTTCGTCGGAATCACTATCCGAATAATCTGATTCATACTCTGCATGCGATGAAGCAGAAGATTTTGAACGTTTTCGTGACATAACAAATGTATTGAAAAAGTGAAAACCAATATTTTTATTATATGCTTTACTTATAATTCATGTACAAATTGTATAGAACATATGTGTCCATGCACAAGTGAAAGGATGTACGAGTTTGTTCGTGAATTTTGTAGTGGTAGATAGAAACAAAATTTTATGTACAATTCAAGAAAAATTCTTTTCTCTAAACCTATAGACTGGAGACGCGTTGGCTCAGTCGTCAAGGCGTCGGACTGCTAACCGAAAAGTTCGTAGTTCGAATCCCTGCTCTGACGATTTTTCGAGCAGGCACCTCTGTTTACAAACAATGTGCCTTCTTCAACGCGTGCACGTCGTGGCTAGAGATGCGATGCTCTTTGTGACCGCACGTTGATCGCCACGGCTTCGAATAAGGACAGGCGTGAATCTGACCAATTCACCCTGAATCCACACCGGTCAAGAAATACATCACAACCCATAGCTCTTGGGAGTAGACTGTGATGTACGGCTATAGATCTCTCGAGATCTGAACGCCACACATTTATTTTATGTATTTATTTAAACCTATAGACTTTACGAAAAAATTTTTAAGAACAAAAAAGTCTTAAAATTAGTCAAGGAACACTCTCAAATTTTTTCAAAAATTTTTTAGGTATTTTTGAAAAATTGGATTTTTTGAAATTTTTGAAAATCAAAAATTGTCTCCAAAAATTCTGAAAAAATTTGAGAGTGTTCTTTGACTAATTTTAAGACATTTTTGTTCTTAGAAATTTTTTTTTAAAGTTTATAGTTTTTAAGAAAACGATAGATTAAGATTTTTATAAAATTTTTTCATTCTCGCTGCCATTTTGAAAAAACGCGTCGATGAATTTTTCTGAAAAAAATTCCTCTTAATGTTCGAGTGCCATGATCACCTCTGATCATAGTAAAAAGTTGATACCTTTGCGGTATCATTGTGAAAAAAAATTTTTTTTCGAAAATTTTCACGTTTTTCACGTTTCAATCGGCCATATTTTTTTTTCTCGGTGTCTAATCGAAATTTTGAGTTCAGATTCTGAAAGAGCATCAAATTTCGCGTAGGAATAGAGGTATTGCATTATTTTTTTGGTCCGATAACATAATAAATAAACACGTTGAAAAGTTAGTAAAAATTCTGATCACCTCGGCGTTAATGGGTTAAGAGAGTCCTAAATTCCGACTTAAAAATTCTTTCCAAATTTACGATTTTCAAAAAACTACACCTAAAAGATTATCATTAATTTCTGCAACAAACATAGGTAACCGAATGCCTTCCAATTTCAACTTCAACTTCTACTTGAAATTCTACACGAACTTTCTCACCAATAGGATACTCTCAAACTCAGATTTCTAACCAATTTTCTTTTCTTTTCTGCATTGACTAATCTTTTATTATTTAAAATACAAACATCGGAGCCCGTCCACCTTCAAAGAACACTTTTTCTTATCTATTATCTATACTTTTCCTTGGCAGCAAAAATAATCATAGTTTGACTTAATTTTATTAACTTTCAACAAAAAATTCGGAGATTTAAATCCGTAAGTCAAACCCTCCCCGCGGAGTTCGACTAAACTGAGTTTCTTTTCTTAGTAGGACACTCCGAACGGTAATGTCCGATTTTTCCACATGTCCAGCATTCTCCACGGCCGGCGTTAATTTGGCTGCCACGTTTCTTTTTAAACAATTTTCCTTTTTTTCTCTTGTTCTTTCAAAAGCGACCTGCGTTGTTTTTATAAACAAGCGTCATCCACCACAACCGTTGTCAATGGAGCACGTTTTGATCGCGAAGCCGTTTCGATTCACCGGCCGTCCTCCACATACGCGTAACAATATGATTGGTATTTATTATATTATGCCACTGATAATAATGCTAGAGAAGCAGCTTGTCAATATCGAGATAGGTATCCGGATAGACGACATTCCGATCATAAAACAATTTTGCATCTAATAGCTAGAGCGCGTACGGGACATGAAAACGTTCTAAAAAACTATTAAATAACGACGACGTTATTATTGTAACTGTATTAGGAATAGTAATAATGAGTCCGCACATTAGTCAACGTCAAATTAGTTATGATTTAAATGTGTCTCTTGTGACTGTAAATAGAATTTTACGTGCCAATCACATTCATTCTTAGCACATTTTATTTAATCAAGAGCTTTCTGATAATGATAAAGTTCTTTGTCTCACATTCTGCAGATGGACTGTAGCTCAAATTCAGATCAATTCTACATTTTTTTCTCGTTTTATATTTAGTGTTGAGGCTGTATATGACAGCAATGGCATACTGAATCGGTATAATAGCCATTATTATTCTGATATCAATCCGCACTGGGTTCGTCATGTAGATCAGCATCGATAGTTTGGTGTGGTATTTTAGATGGTCATACTGTTGGACCCAATTTTTTTATGGCAATGTTACAAGGGAATCATATTTACATATGCTACAAGATGTATTGCCAAGAATGTTTGAATTTGTTTGAATTTGATGAAAATACAGTCCCATGTATGTGGTTGCAATAAGATGGTGCACCATTACACAACACACGATCTATGTATAAGACTTTTTCAATTTAACTTATGCGCGCCGTTGGATTGGACGAGGTGGTCATGTAGCATGGCCAGATCACCAAATCTAACATCATAAAATTTTTTCTTATGGGGCTACTTAAAAAGTACTGTTTACCAGGCCGCACCAGGCTTGGCAAACCCTTATGGGAGAATTTTGACTAGTATTTTAACGCAATCTAAAAGATGACTCGCAAGAAATATGAACTACTATGACAAAAATTCAATATGACGTATATTATGATCAACCTTTACATCACGCGTCCATCAAATCAACAGATGCATAAAATTACGGACTGCTATAAAAGCATCGGTAACTTTTTAGAAAATTATTAACATGAATAAATAATGTGTTCTCGTAGAAAATATTTGTTGTTCAAGTACAGAACTCTCACTAGTTTTTTGATGAATATTTTGATGAGTCCATTAGTTCTTCTGTGACTGTCGCATTGTGCTCTGCGACTGCTGCAAAAATATAACGTTATACTTTTTGTAATGTTAAAGAAGATCTTTCATTGTATAGTCATTCAATTTTTGATCTGTATTACACCAAAAATATGGGAAAGAAATGTTGTATCTCTGGATGCAAATCAAGAAAAAACGTACCTTCACATCGGTTTCCCAAAGATCCTGAAAAGTGGTCGAAATGGATACAGAATCTGAAGTTGGATCATTTTAAAAATTACACCAGCACTTAGATGCAAAATAATAAAGTATGCCATGAACATTTTCGAGAAGACTACAGTCCGTATTTACATAAACCGTGTTTTATTAAATACTGCGGTTTCCATTCCATTGGTCATACAATATGATAGTACATATCCAATGTCCAATGAAATGCAAAATGTATCACAGCAACAATCAAGAACAGACGTATATTTGCCAGCATATGAGAATGAAAAACATCACAACCAAGATCTGCAATATACAAATAATAAAGATATGTGCAAAAAATAATATTTTTGCAGCAGTCGCAGAGCACAATGCGACAGTCACAGAAGAACTAATGGACTCATCAAAATATTCATCAAAAAACTAGTGAGAGTTCTGTACTTGAACAACAAAATGAAACAAATGCTATTCTTCAGAATTATAGACATAGGCTGCAAACACTAGAAACTTCAAATGAAAACTATAACAAATGCAATGAAAAAACAACCACAGTTACAGGAAATCGATGCAGGAATTTAAGTCCTATATCCAAAAGATTATATGAGATGAATATTAAAGCAATAGATATTTAAACCGTCTAGCACAAAATAATAAGCAACAGAAAAATAAAGGAACAATACCTTATATTTGAACAATACCTTATATTTGAACAATACCTTATAAATGAACATCGCAATAACATTAAAAAACCTCCTGACAATCATTCAGTGGTCAGCAAACACAGATTAGATCAGAAACACGAATTTGATTGGGACAACCCTAAAATTCTACATAAGGAAATACATACAAAGAAATGGGAGCTAGCAGAGATGTTTTTTATTAAGCGTAGCAACGTTGCAATTAACTCCAGAAGAGAAAATTTGACTTCCATTTATGACAGACTATTGAGTATTTTATAAATATCCTCAGATATAACTTACACCTTTACTTATTTATTCGTATACTTCGTTTTTACTTATTTATTCGTATTTATAATGTTTTAGTTTATTGACCCTCTGTTTTTACTTATTATTCTTATTTATAATGTTTTAGTTCATTGACCCTCTGTTTTTACTTATTTATTCTTTTGACTCATTGCTTCTGTACTTTATTTTCTCACAATTTTATAAAATCTATTTATTATTGTCATTTTATTCCATCGACCTTTTTTCATGTTTACTGTGTATTTATGTATTATAAATTTTGTCCCCTGCACCTAGACTCACATTTTATATAACGATCATTTCTTGTATCGATGTCACTGACATCAGACGTGCTTACATCTTCCAATTATGTAATTTATTATAACATCAATTATTCTTCGGACCATCTTCCATGTGAGTCACAAATTGATTATATATTTTATACCTATTTATTGTATTATCACACTTTTCAATCTTATCATATAGTAGATTTTTGATAAGGACCTTAACCATAGGTCGAAACGTAAAATAAAGCTTTAAGTTTATATCATTAATGCTGGTTTGGAGTCGGTTACTGATTTTACCTTAATACCTTATATTAATAATAATATTGTATCCCGTACAGCAAATAGAACAAATAATCCTGTAAGAGAAAATTTCATTCAAATAATTATAAGAAATAAAGATGTACTTCCTCAGGTATTTAGCAGTTAAAGTCAAATTTTTCTACATTTTAAATTATGAGTTCGAACAATTCATCAATTAATTATACATAGTATATTCTATTATATATTTAATTATTGTATATTTAATTATATATATTATTTTACATATTACAATATAATACTTTACATTTGATCATCATGTTTGATCACTGAATCATAGTAGTTCTTAAAATATATTTCTAAATAGTAATTAATTAGGTATTAGAGCATATTAAAATATAATATGCTATTTTAAATGAAATTAGTAATGTCAATCAAGATATTATATCGTTCTATTTAATTGATCAGTGACTCATTTTCTGCTATAAAATATGTGTAATTGACATTTTGTTTTAGGTTCGTAGATATAGTATTGAAGATAAACTTTTTTGTATTTCCATATATAAGAGGTCTCGTTGCGCTTACAATTTCTTATCAAAATATTTACTCTGTCCGTCTATTGTTACATTACATTCCCAATTAGCTAACATTTCTTTGCAAGCTGGATGTACAAAATTAGTTCTTAAATATCTGAAACAAGTCGCACAAAATATACAAGATAAAAGAGATAAGTTTATAGCGCTAATATGGGACGAAGTATCTTTGCAGTCTGCTTTAGTTTATGACAAAACACAGGATAAGATTATCGGATTTGAAGATTGGGGTCATAGAAGAACAAGAAAAATTGTAGACCATGCTATTACTTATTTTATCTGCGATGTTTAAAAACAAGAAATAAAATGCCCCTAGGATTTGCTTTCTGTGAAATTTGTACTAAGACACGTCAACTAGTACGATGTATTGTATAAAAAAATGGTTGTTTTATATTAGGTATGGTTTAGTACCAGTAGCCACAATAGGCGATTTTTGGCGATCGCTTGGTATATGTACCAAGGTTGCTATTGGTAGAGGCGGAGCATATTCTGGTAACATGTAATATGGTAATACCACACCAATAGGCTAAAATGCATTGGTTCTTTTCCATACGCGCGAATTAATATCTTGAACTTTTTATAAAATAAGTAATTAAAATATCAAATCTAACAATAACATAAATTTAATATGACATAAATATTATAAAATACATTACTTGCTTTTATCTTTGTGTTGATATTTCGCGCATATCAGAAACGACCAGCATATACCCTGCTTCGTTGCTTGGTACAGCGTGGTATCAACCAAAAAGATACCAAAACGGTTAGCCACACCTCTACCACAAATTACCAAATACGCGAAAACATTCTGGTACAATTTGGTATATTTTGGTTCATATACCAGAGTGACGCCAAAAATCGCCTAATATGTGATCAAAGTGCTACTACTAACATAACAGCAATCAATATTTTAGTAAACGATAGTAAAATATGTATTATGAAGAATGCATACACAAGTAAATACCATTTTTATACTGTAATATTTTCATGAACAAGCATGCAAGACAAAACAAAATTTTTGACAATTAAGTAATAACAAAATCGATTTTGTTTCAGATAGCTTTCTCATAAAAGGACAAAAAATTATCCCAATGTTCGATTATGCATGCACTTAATAAAAGGAATTAGAAATAATCTGTTAACGAAAGATTTGTGAACGAATACAAATAAAAAACCTAATGAAAAAAAAGTATGCTTGTTGGGATGATATTATTACTGCATATGAAATGGATAAATTTTCTTTCCTCAAACAATGTTAAATGTCAAAACTAACGGATAAACATATTTACCCAAATATTATTCCTAAAATGATAGTAAAATATGCGACTCAGATGCTAAGTAATATTGTTTCCAATTTTAGATGTAATCTTAAATTTAAGTGAAGATAAGAGATTATATTTAAAAACTGAAATTATGTACAAAAATATGATTTTTATATATCTCCCTATAACTTATCGTTTATTAATGTAAGAATCTTTTCTTTGCCAGTGATGAAAAATTAAAAGAGGAAGAACAGTAACTGACAACAAACTGGCAGAATTGATATGTTGGTTGAACGTTATTTATTTCTACTTATTATCGTTTATTATTTCAAGAATTGTTCAAACGCGTAACGGTAATAAAACGTTCTCCAAAATCGCTGAAACTACTCTATTATCTTATCATTTTTCAACAATCTATTTGATGGGATCATTTAATGGAAACAGAGGTCAAGGACTGAGCAGCATATTAACATCAAATAGTAGACATATTTCCTTCTAGAAAAAAGCACCCTTATAAAAATTTTTCACCGCTTTTACACCTCATATAGATCGTTTTTAGCCCGCTTTTAGCTCGTTTTTAGCCCGTTTTATCATTTTTATGTCCGTTTCTTGCACTCTCAAGCACGCTTAGTCTATTGCGAAAGAGCATGACGAGTATACGCGAGTATGTGTATGAGTATTTTTGAGTGGATTGTCCGTTTTTAACACTTGTTTTTCAGTCGATGAGTGACAATACGTTAATACGTTCCTTTTTTACTCACAAAGAAGAGAACGAAGTAGGTTGTCCGTTTTTAATACTCAATTTCCCGTTGATGAGTAACAATACGTTAGTACTTTTCTTTTTTACAAGAAAATATCCGCGGATTGTCTCTAAATTGAAGTACATTTATTCTACAAACTTAAAAATATGTCCACGAATTTTTATAATTTATATAAATTTATATAAATGTTTTAAACTACTATAAATAAATGAACAATTATAATGATTGATTATTTGATTATTTTATTTCAAAAGCTGCGTTCCAATATTCATTGCAAATATTGAAAATCTATAGTTTACGTTAGCATACACTATAGATTTTCAGTACTTGCAGTGAATATCGGAACGCAGCCAAAATGTGCTATGTGAGTATTTATGAGTGCTAAACGAGTATTTTTTGCTCGTAGCTAAATGTACGTTTTTACACCTCAAATTTACACACAGCACGTATTTACCACTCAAAAATACTCATAAGAATACGTTATTACCACTCGGATATACTTGTACGCAATCCGTTTTAACCACTCATTTTTACGGAAAATTGCCCCTTTGCGCCTTAAAAACGGATCATACTCATTGAATCAAATGTACGTTTTTACCACTCAAACTGACTGTTTTCGCGGGTCAAAAACGGGCCAAAAACGGTGAAAAATTTTTATAAGGGCACGTAATAAATTGCGAAACATGCAATAAGTAGACAAAAAACTAGACAAATAATTGAAAAGAATGAGCCAAAATCTTTAAAAAACTGATTATGGAATATTAATGCTGTGCAAGAGATATGGCGCATGTTGCAAGCTGTTAATTTTGAAATACTGAATTTGAAATTTCTCAATCAAGATGTTTTAGAAAATTTTTTTTGCCAAATTAGAAACTTTGGAGACTGTAATAGAAATCCAAATCCGAAGCAATTCCAAGAAGCATTTAAAGCTTTATTAATATGCAATGTTACATTAAAGCATTTTTTTGGAGCAAATTGTGCGGAAGATAGTATAAGAAATTTTTTAGCTTTACCACAGTTGATGGATTTGAATGAAGTGGCACACGAAAAAGAAGCTTCCAAAGAGGTACAAAACATAGACATAGAACAAGCAGCTATTCCTCAAGCCACAACAAATGACGTAACGATAGATTCTCACAAAATTATAACAATTGTTAGTCACAATCAGAATATTGTAAAATGCCCAACATGTTCTAATAATTTAAACGATGCAGAACTCTTATACTTTATAAAAAAATGTTATTGTCAAACTTGAAATCAAATTTCTTGAAATTTGCTGCGAACCTAAAGTAGCAGAAAAGACACAAAAAAGTTTGGAAAAATAGCATTTATTATTGTTACTGCTGCAATGCACACATTTGACAACAACGCTTTTTGTAACTGTGACCTATGAATTTATAAAAATCTGGTGTACATTTATCAACAACATTTTACGTTAAAAAGTAACGACAAATAATGATAATTATATGTACAAAGCAGCAACACGAATGTCAAAGAAATATACAAAAAAAAATCAGTGAAAACAAACAAGAAAGATAAGTTTAAGAAGATATTTAAAATAAAATAATATATTATATGTATTAAATATATATATATATATATATATATATATATATATATATATATGCTATAAAAGCATTTCTTCTTAACTATGTTTTAATTTAATAAATTAAATTTTTAATTTAAATACAGAAAGGGTAGAAAGAGCCCATCATACCAATCGTAAAGCCACGCCATGTTCTTACATAGTTCATATATTATTGGGGTCCATCTTTTAGATGGCGTTAAAACACATCAAAAATTTTACATGGAAGTTTAACAGTCCTGGGCCGCACCTACCACAGCTGAAGACCTAAAGGACCGCATCAGACGGGCGTGTAAAAGTATATCAGCCAACGTTATCAGAAAAACAGTTAATGTATTCGAAAAACGGTTGCAATTATGTATCCAACAGAATGGTAATACATTCGAACATTTGCTGTAGACCAAAAATACACACTCAATGTGACTTACAAGGAAGGTGTCGGAAGTGTCCCCCTCCGATTTTGATGAGCTTCTAATATGTTGTTCTCTAGATCAAAATAGGGGACACATTATTTTTATACGTTCCCATACGGCCTTTTAAGGGGTGAAACACCCCTTTGAAAAAAATCGGTTTTTCTCTTTCGGAGCGAATATCTTCGAAACTAAAAAAGATAGAACAAAAATTCAAACTGGGTATTAAATGGCTTGATGAGTACTATAAAACAACGTAAAAAATTTTTTTATTTTTGTTTTATTTTTCAAAAAACCTTACTCTTTTAACTTTTTTTTCAAAATTTTGAATTTTTGTTTTTACCAAATTAAAGG
The DNA here is from genome assembly GCA_901521435.1 of Crematogaster levior. Taxonomy (NCBI): domain Eukaryota; kingdom Metazoa; phylum Arthropoda; class Insecta; order Hymenoptera; family Formicidae; genus Crematogaster; species Crematogaster levior. The sequence continues at coordinate 256,586 of CABEGB010000634.1, forward strand.
TTATTTTTTTACAAATTTATCCATGTATATTAAAGTTATGTTGCGTAATATCATTTTCGAGAATTAATTATAAACGCCTCCGTACATACGCTATTTGTGTCGGTCCATGCGCTCGATTCTTCGCGCAACGCGTTTTCCTGTAATCAAAAGATGACGAATACACTTGGAGGACATATCCATATATAATCACGAAAGTTTTCATCACATATAGCTTGAGCACTTATATAAAACTTAAAACAAGTTTAAAGGTCTATAAGACGAATAATTTTATCGTTGGAGGAAATAAAATGCCGTCGCTTTGCGAGCATCAGTTTAATACGTAACATCGTACATTTTATCGTGTACCCTTAATTAAATTGTATGAAATATTAACTGCGGTTTTATATAAGACGGATTGACATATTACAATTACGCCTTACTGCAAACACTCACTCCTTCCACGCGATCTTTTTATTTTTATCATTATTTTCTTAAATCATATATATTTTATGTTCAATTTCATGTATGCTTTTTATTACTTAATTAATTTTATAAGTACAATTAAGAAACTATAACATATGAAAGAAGTAAACCAGAATCTGCAGAAGATTCTGTTTTTCTAACTATACCAGCAGGGACAACAGGTCAAAGACAACCATTAGATGTATACGGTTTTCGTTTACGGAAAAATTTTATAAAATACTTTTCAGACATTGTCATGCTTCTAGATTTAGAAGTTAAACTTCAATCACGAGATGCTATTTTAAAATTACAATCATTAATACATTTCCAATTTTCACCAAGATTTAGAGATTTATTTAAATATGCATGGTATAAAAGCGGTTATATAGAAGAGAGATCAGCACAATTTGAAACGCCAGTTGATTTTTGCTTTAAGAAGAATGTTAAACCGACATGCGATGTTTACGGTGGCATTGCTATAATTACTTGCGCATGGTGTAAAAAGTCTCTTTGTATACAACATTTCTTTCATAACCATCATATGTGTTATAAATTTGACCCTTAATAATATAAATATTAACCCGTAACGGTCACACGTCCAAATAATAACTTAACGTCAAGAAAAAGAGGAGGCAATAAATGACGTGCAAACTGGCAATCGATACATTTATTAAAGGCACAACGTTTCGACCATGGAATTTGGTCCTTATCAAGTGTATCTGTCAATATAATACAAAACCAAAAAACAATACAATAAATGTTACAATTAGTGTGTATAAAAGTTGTCAAAACTGTTACTTACAATTCAGAATAGTGCCGCAAGAATTACATAGTATAATAAAATAAAACGACGATGTAATAAAATGTCTAGTTTAAACAAAAGAGTCGATAGATCATGACTGTTAAAAAGCGACTAAGTGACAACGTGACGGTTATTATCGAGGTCAAATGATAAAAGCATACGAAAGTCAAGAGTAGGAGAAACATGAACGATTTGTTATAGATATATAATTATTAAGAAGGGGAAAGGCGCCAAAGTTAAAAACAGAATAAAGATTATACTATATTAATAAGACGGTCATATACTGTGGAAAGATTTTCTGTGTCTCTTTGTAAATTAATTGCTGAACTGTGTTTCTTAATAAAAAACATTTCCGCAATTTCACGTTTTCTTATATAGTTCTCCTTATGGAGAATCTTTGGATGATTCCAGTCAAAATCATGTGAGTGAGACACGCGATGATTGCTAACTACAGAGTAGCTGGATGGGTGTTTTTTTATGTTGTGGCAATGTTCTTTAATGCGAGTACCCAAGTGTCGCTTGGTTTGTAATAACTTAACGGTCACACGGGATCCAGCGGACCCCACGCATTTAAACGAATCTTACTTGTATTCTATTTGATACATTGACTTAAATCTTGCGCCAAACTTTAATTTAACATTCCCTCTAAATGATTTAATCGTTTTTTTTTTATGATTTTAAAATAGTCAAAAATCGATAAGAAAAAAAACTCACGAAATTTAACTTTTTTTACAAAAAAATTCATAGAAAGTTTAATTTTTGCAATATCGAAAAAAATCCAACGGCGTTTTACTCGGGAAACAATATATTTTTGAAAAAAAATAGAGATTTGAGAAACTTTGAAAAAAGTATATTTATTTTGAAGTCTGAAGTTACAAATTTCGATCAATCTCGTGAAATAGAAATGGTACATTTATACATGCTATAAGTCTAATTTCGAAAAGCCCTTCTGAACTCAAAATAGCCACAAAATTTGCCTGGGGTCCACTGGACCCCGTGTGACCGTTACGGGTTAAATACTTATATTAAATATTTATATTATTATTAACTTTATTGTAATATTATATTGTTACACAATTGTTATATGTAATTTCATTAATTGTAATTATGTTATAGTTTCTTAATTGTACTTATAAAATTAATTAAGTAATAAAAAGCATACATGAAATTGAACATAAAATATATATGATTTAAGAAAATAATGATAAAAATAAAAAGATCGCGTGGAAGAAGTGAGTGTTTGCAGTAAGGCGTAATTGTAATATGTCAATCCGTCTTATATAAAACCGCGGTTAATATTTCATACAATTTAATTAAGGGTACACGATAAAATGTACGATGTTACGTATTAAACTGATGCTCGCAAAGCGACGGCATTTTATTTCCTCCAACGATAAAATTATTCGTCTTACAGACCTTTAAACTTGTTTTAAGTTTTATATAAGTGCTCAAGCTATATGTGATGAAAACTTTTGTGATTATATATGGATGTGTCCTCCAAGTGTATTCGTCATCTTTTGATTACAGGAAAACGCGTTGCGCGAAGAATCGAGCGCATGGACCCACACAAATAGCGTATGTACGGAAACGTTTATAATTAATTCTCGAAAATGATATTACACTGAAAATAAAATTTACTCAATTTAAATAAATATAATAATTCAAATATGATATAGTCAGGTTAAGAGGTTGTTTATCAGATTATAATAAGCAATGATTTACTTTAAATGTAAATATAGTCAAAGTAAAGAAAGATTTTATTCAACATGAAATAATTTCAAAACAAATAACAAATACCTTTTATTAAAATAATATTTACTCAAACAGAGTAATTTATTATTTAAAATTGAAAAATCTCATATTATTAAAATAAGAAAATAAGTTTAAATAAATATTTGTTTGAAGCAATTTGTTAATTTGCTTAATTATAGTATGCTATTTTGTAAAGGTTGTTTAACTCAAATTACAAAAATATTTATTTAAAATTAATTTTAAAACAAATAACAAATAGCTTCTATTAAGATAATATTTACTCAAATTGAACAAATTCTTTAAAATTGAAAAATCTGATATTATTGAATTAGGAAAATAGGTTTAAATAAATATTTGTTTGAAGCAATTTGTTAATTTGCTTAATTATAGTATGCTATTTTGTACAGATTGTTTGACTCAAATTCAAAAAATGTTTATTTAAAATTATTAATTCTTTGTAAGAACTCTTTAATAAATATTATTTAGATTTATATGTTAATTTAATGTTAAATTTTTTATAATTTGTTTTTCCATATACACGGAATTTCGATATCAGTCGATATTAATTGGTGATGAATGTATCTTTGATAACGCGAGATATCGATAAAAGTAATATATGCTGAGCGACGCGACTACAATGGCATCTGCGTACAGGACGCGGAAACGTTTGCCGCGCGAACTCGAGAGTTAGACAAAAAAGCATCGCAAGCCACGCTGCCACGATCGTTGCTAGCCGAGAAAAGTGAACCATCACATAACCAGTACAATCGTGCACGGTTAACGTGAGATAATAAGCGAAAGCATTTCGACGCATCGTGTTTCTATTTTCATTAAACGTGCAAGACTATATACGCTAAGCAAGGCTATATACGTGTAACACGAAAGCTATATACGCGTGTGATATCAAGTGAAAATTGAATCCGTGAGCCATCAAGGGCAAATACACAAAGACTTGTAAACCGCGATTTTTTTAAGTAAGGTAAGCAGACATTTTTCGGCATTTACTACGTTTACGCGAGCATTATTTTTGTAGTAACTTATGATAATTCTGCTAGAGACCCCCGTTTACGCGAAGTGAATTATGCAGAGACCCCCGTTTATGTGGAATAAATTATTGTGTTGCAATAATTTTGAGTAAGTTACTATAGAAGGTATCGCTCGGGTAAACGTAGTAATTGTTAGGGTCAGAGCATGTACATTGCTGCAGCCTCTTACACCGGAAAAAAATATTTAAATCCAAGAAAATCCCGAGTAGAAAATGGTTACGGTTTGCCTGAATTTTATTCCGGGCGCTATCAGGTAACTTTCCGGCATGCCTTATTGTGGAAAGCCTGATCCGGCTCTGTCAACGCCGGATAAGGGCTGCTCTATTAGCGCCAAATTCAGGCAATCCTTACAGTGCCCTGATTAGGTTTTCTCTAAAATTCTTTATCGAATGTGCGCATGACCATTTTATGAATCCAACCTAACCATTATATGATGATTAAGCTAGTTGACATCAAGAGTTACACATTTACAGTTACGACATCAAGAGTTTACACATTTACAGTTAGAATATCGTGTAGTGCGTATCGTGTATATAGTGTTTGAAATAAAGTAATAATTATACAGAATGGATCGTACAGAAAGAAATCGGAAATTAACACGAATGCGTGTTAAAAGATTTCGTGCAATTCGGAAACAAGGTACGTACATATACTATATTATTATTTGTAGATAAAGTTACTATTTTTTATAAATATTCTGAAGCTGTAAACTCGTTCTCAAATCTAGAAACATATATTCGAATATTTCGAATCCGTTTTATTGGATCTGAATGTAAATTATAATAGTTTAATTTGAGAAACAATTTTGAACAGTTTAGGTTAACCGCAAAGATCATTTAAAAAATTATTCATACAAAAATTGATTTTAGATGAAAATTATTCAATATCAGAATCATCGACATCTACGGCTAATAAAAAACGCTGTTTATCGATGGAAAATTTTCATACAAAAGCTCTGATAAAAGTCAAGAGAACTGTCAGATGCCTTATATAAGTGGAAGTGCTAATGAAGAAAATGAAAGTACAGAAAATGAAATTGACAGCAGCGTTGGGTAAGTTGATATATGTATATGTGTATATATATATATATCTTTATTTTTCAGCTTTTTTCATTCTACGTGTGTTAAAGATGGCACTTGTGTGTTATATCTTATAAAAACTCGTTTTAATACTGATAGATAATCATCTTTTATATTATCATATTTATTGCTATAAAGGTAATTTTTAATAATCGAAGATATACTGTTAGACTGTGCTATGTAAAAGTTCTTCGCCCTGATCGGAAAAGTATGAACTTGATTTGGCGTTCAAAATTTTGGAAGATTTCCGGAATTTTGACAGCAAATTGAAACTTGATAAAAAGTTTCAAGAAAACGTTGTAAGTTTCACTTTGTGAATTTAATTATTATTTCTAATTATAAGTTGAACACTAATATAGAATAAATGTTTACTAATATTGTAACATTGTTATTATAAACATGTAAAACTATTTTTTTACACACATATTTTTATTTATCTTAAAAACTAATAAAACTGTATTTATGGTAATTTTCAGAAATTTAATATATGGACATTAGTGGATTCAAAATATTCTGTTACCCACACAGTAAGGAACATTTTGAAACGCTATATGTCGAGGGATGTTATATAAAAGTTTACTGCTATTAAAGAAACTGCAAAAAAAACTTACTTTTCAGAAAACGATATTTTTTTCGTGTATTTTTATTAAAATATAAACTATTAATATTCAATTAAAAGTATCCAAAAAAGTCTCTAATGTTAAAACAATTTTTAAAAAATAGGGAATCCAAAGCCCGAAACGTGGATATTTTATTTCGTAAAAATTTTTTTTTTAATTGTATATGTTTCGGTCAATATTATGATCATCCTCAGTACATATAATCTGAATAAATTAATTAAATTATATAATTGGAAAAACAGTTGTTCAAATTTACGATCATTAATGTTTATGACTTATTTGCTGCAAAATTATAATTCTGTAATTTTATTTTTGACGTCTGAAACTGTGAGAGTGGTTAGTTATTAAAACTACAAGTGTCTGTCAAGACTGTGGGAGACTGCTTTGTAATAGTTTTGGACATCATAAAATAATAAAATTATAATTTTGTAACTTATAAGTCGTAAACATTAATGATTGTAAATTTGAAAAACTGTTTTTCCAATTATGTATTTTAATCAATTTATTCAGATTATATGTACTGAGGATATAGTTATGTATTGACCGAAACGATTGAAAAATAAAAAAAAAACTTTTACGAAATAATATCCATGTTTCATGCTTTGAATTCCACATTCTTTTTTAATTGTTTTATTAATATTGAATTATTAAATTTGTGAGGGGCCTGGTTAATGATATATGTTATGTTAGTATTATCAAAAAGATATCATTTTGTCATCAACGATGACTGATATATATTTAAATTTAATTCCAGATATTATAGTTGCTGAATACAAAAATAACCATTCACAAGCTTTGCCAGTCACTGAAAAATGTATTTGCAAAAGCGTAGGCGCAGTAAATTAATAGCACAAAAGATTGGAAGGGCCATCGGCTATTTAGAGCCAAAAAAGACAGTACAACAAAAAATACGGAGGATACTTCATCAGATAAAGACAACTAGATGTCTTAGCAGGTTTTTATCATATTTTATTGTCCAAATTTTTATTTTATTTTTTATTATACTTAAATTTCGATAATTTTTTTTTCAGTTAGTAATTGTTACTAAATTATTTTTATATTATTTTTATTTTGGATTATTTTTATATTTTTAATATAAAATTATATATATTTTAAATTTTTTAAATATTTTTTAAATGTACTTTTAATAAATATAAATATAAATACTTTTAATAAATATGTTTAAAAAGTAAGAACCTTATATTTTTTTATTTAAATATTATGTTTTTTTCATTAATTTTCTTTGGTTATTTTTGTTAACGTATATTGCCGCTTATATATTATACAGTTAATATATGTTATATATTATATTTAATACATATTTTTTTTATCATATGTGTGTCAATAATACTTGTTCGTGATTTTGAAACTTACACACATTTTATATATTATATAAATAAATAAATATATTATGTAAATAAAAAAAGTCTAAAAATCAATTCTTTAACCTTCTTTTTTCCTTCACAGGCCCTTATTGGAGCCTTATAAATGCCTTGATCAGGGCCTAGCAGCGCGTGCCTTATAAGGCTTATATAAGGCATGCGCTACTAGGCCCTGATCAGGAAACTGCTATCAGGGCCATATAGAACGTATCGTTACATTTTGGATCAGGCGCCTTATCAGGCTGCCTTAATAGAGCCTGATGAGGCAATAAGGCAAAAGCTAACAGGCCCTTACTAGGGCCGTATTTCATTTTCTACTCGGGATATTTATTTAGATAGTGCCAATGACATATTTATTTAATTATATATAAACACATATTTATTTAGAATTAGATATTTTTATTTCATCTAAGTAAATATATCTAATTCTAAATAAATATGTGATTATATTCAGTAAATAACTCATTGGCACTATCTAAACAAATATTTTCTTAGATCTAAATATTTTTTTCAAGTGTACGCCAGCTTACGTGAGAATTACCTTACGCGACACGTAAGTCAATCGCGGTATAGCAATACACATAGAAAAACGTAACATAACGCACGTACAACATGTAACACGTTACGTTACGTTTTTCTAAGGCGATTCTCTCGTAAGCTGGTGTAAGAGGCTGCGGTAGTGTACGTGCCCTGGCCCTTGTCTTGAATCGGATTAATTGTATAAAATGTGCCTTTCTACTGGTAGACTCGAATGCTTTCTCTATCGAATCTGTAAGAAGATAGTAAACATGGCTGACGACGAAGTGAAGGAAATACTACGAGATTTGGATTTAGAAAATCTGATTGATACATTTACAAGTAAGTAATCATTGTTTATTCAGAATTCGTGCTAATTGTAAGATACATTTCTGTATACTTAATGTGAAATTTTATTTTTCTAGAAGAACGAATTAATATAAAAGCACTAAAAAATTTGACAATACCTATGATTAACGAATTAATCCAAACAATAGGTGATAGAGCCATTTTTATTGAATATTGGCAACGTAATTTTAGTAAACCAGTAAAAAGTTCAGAAAATAAAGAAAAAGATGCACAGCCTATATTTAAAAAAAGGGTAAAATTAATTTTTTGCTTTTAAAAGTTTTGGAATGAATTTATAAGTTCTTATTGTTTATTTATATTTTACATACATACTATTCTACCATATTTAAACTTCCAGAAATTAGATTATGAAACCTCTGATACAGATTCAATTACTACTTCAACTACTGAAGAAGAAAATGAGTTGAAGAGAGACATTTGTTTAGAACAAAATTCAGAACTTATTAAAAAATCTCTTTTATCCATAAAGGAAATTCTTTCAAAACAAAAATTAGGTTCAAGAATCATTACAGCTTATAAAGAACAAAAACGCTTCACTGAAGCTCAGAGAAATAAACTTTGCGATATAATAGTTACATATATTGATGAAAAATTTTCAGAGTAAGTTTGTGTAATTTATTTTATTTATTTAATATTGAATAGCATAGTGATTATCATAAAACATACTTTCACAGGTTGCCAAATGATATAGCAAAACATGTTGCTGAAAAAATTTGTGAGGTTTTTCCAACTGAAGTTGTTAAAACTTATTATATTTCTCCAATAAAAAAGAAAAATTCGGCAGATAACAAATCTAAAGCATCTAAAGGAAAATTGGTATCAATGTGGAGAAATAAGAGGAATAGGAATAAAAGGTTTTCTGCTAAAATTCCAAAACCGGTAGAAGAGGTTGCGATTGATGTTTCAAATGGTAGCATTATATTTATTTAGTTGTATGCATAATATTTAAATTTGCCTGTTGCAAAATTTTTTATTTTTTATAGAAAATGTTGATGAGAAAGTTTTGGAAAGTATGAAATGGTTGACAGCTAATGAGGCTCCTTGGACAGAGGTTCTATTACATTGGTCTGCAACATATGATTTAAGAACAAAAATTTGCACAATAATCAGGATACAGATTTGTCTAATATTTTTTCTAAATGGACACATTACAAACATCCACATGGTTATAAGCTCATAAATCAAGATTTCAATAAAATGTCTCTGTCAAATGTTGCTTTAAGCGAATCAAATTTTAAACGCTTCTTCAATATAATTCTTCAAAATTTTTCAATTAATTCCAAAGACAACGATGGATATGAAATGCTCAATAAAATAAAAAACGAGGATTTGAATAATGGTATTTATTTTTTTAAATCATTATTTATACATTATTACACGAATCTCAAAATTCATATATCAGAAGAATAGATCTATTATATGTTTCAGAACAAAAAATATTAACAATGTTTAAACTGTTACCTCGTCTAATACCCCCCAGAACAATGAAAAAAATTGATGGAGTATGCAAAAGGGCTTCTATTTATGCTGCCGAGAAATGCATGATAAGGACTGTGAAAGTATGTACATATTTAAGAAAAAAATTGAACTTTTATGGTCTGTTCTCTATTTAAATTATATTTGGCTGTGGATTTTTTTATTTAATCATATTAGTAACTTAGAAGCAAGCAAGCAAATGCTTATTACAGCGTTTCATTAAAAAAATGCACGAAATAAGGCTTATAATATAATTTGATAAATAATATATCAATTACATCATTGTTTCAACTATTTCTTGCTTTTTTCTTTTTTTAGATTGCTGGAGATGTTACTTTAATAAGGCATGAAGCAAAGCAGCAAGCCCAAATGTTAAAAATTACACTTCAACCATATATCATTAATGTCGATGGAGAGGATCTGTATGAAATATATGTTTGTGTTGATGACATATTATATAAAACAAATACTGCTTTAGAAGCTATTGATGTCTGCTTTAAAGCATTTCAAGTATTTCATGTAAAATATCCATCATCTTGCGAGCATTTATGGTTGCTAATTCAAAAAGGTATTTACATGTTCGATACTATATATGATGCGCAAATACCTCATATACAAAATGTGTTGAGCAAAATTGTTAAGACCGATGAAAACAACACAGATACTTCTGATCATTTTGATGCTTACGAATTATCAGGATAATATTGAATCTTTTATTTTACATATATAAAGTTCTTTCAATTTGCAGTTCCTTTAAATTACAGTTAATATTTAATTTCTAAGTTCTTTAATATAAGATTTTTATTATTACTTTCAAAATGAATTGTTTTTTCTGCGAGAAACAATTTATAACTATGGACCTTGTTATGCAACACATAAGGTTAAAACATAAGTTTATGTTAAATTGTACTGTTACATGTAAGTTCGACAATTGTAATGATCAGTTCACTAATGTTTACTCTTTACGAAGACACGTTCTCAATAAACATTATATATCAGAAACAAAATTAGCTTCAAGTATAACTTCAAAGTGTATAAATGATACAGTTCTTGCCATAAACGCTTCTGAAATTTCTGATGCGACTTCAACTATTCCTTATTTGGATCCAAAGTCAAAAAATTCTAATAAGAGTCAAAAACAGATGCATAACACGATTGAAACAAATAATTCTCTAAATAATGAAAAGTTTGATATCGACGTTTACCAATCAACTGTTTTTAAATCGGCTCTTTCTACTGTAGTAAAAATGTATGCTGATTTAATATTAAGTAGAAGAACAATACTTAAAATTACTAAAACTGTAAGTGACATTTATTTAGAAACGTGTATACAAGCTTTACAGCAGTGTTGTGAAAATAATAGTAATTTGAATATTATGTTAAACATGGTAAAAAATGGTTTTGCATTCTTTAAATCAGAGATAAAAACTTTTAAATATTTAGAACAAATAAATTGTCTTTTTTTGCCTAAAAATATAATTATTCGAACATATTTGAAATTCGGAAAAGTTAAAAAAGTTGCTCGAAATAAAGTTTATTACGGTAAATTAAGTTTGATTCCTTTAGAATCTGTTTTAAAACGTTTTTTGGAACTCCCTAATGTACTCGATGCAATAGATTTATTTGCTGTAAAATGTAGGACAAGTAAAGACTTGCAGTCAGTTTGTCAAGGTCAATTTTGGGAATCTGCATCAAGCGAAACAAGTAAATATATTCTTCCTGTCACAATTTATTTCGATGATTTTGAAATCAACAATCCGTTGGGTTCTCGAAAATGTAAGAATAAACTTGGAGCAGTGTACTGTTGTATTCCATGTTTGCCACCAGAATACGCGAGTAAATTAGAAAATATATTTTTACTTCAGTTACATAAATATGAGGACCATAAATTGATGGGTAATAAAAAAATTTTTATTAACGTTGTTAATAAAATTCGAGAGCTTGTGAGTCACGGGATTGTCATAAATAAAAATAATAAAGAAACAAAGATTTTTTTCAAATTATGTTATATAGTAGGGGATAACCTAGGTTTAAATACCATTCTTGGGTTCAGTAAAAATTTTAATCAGTCGTATTGTTGTAGAATATGTGTAGCTACTAAAAAACAGATACAACATATGACAGTAGAAAATTCCGAAATTTTAAGGACAGTTGATAATTATTCAGAACATGCTTCTAATCATTCTTTTGGTGTAACAGAACAATGCATTTTCAATGATATCCCTGGATATCATGTGATAAGCAACGCGTCAGTCGATCCTATGCACGATATAGTCGAAGGCGTTTGCCGCTACGATATGGCTAAAGTTTTGAGCAACCTTATTGATAAATATAAGTTTTTCACTATACAAATATTAAATGAAAGAATTTGTACTGTCAGTTCTAATTGTGATAAAAACGTTACTCCCATTTTAAAATATGAAGCAATAAAAAATCAAAAAATTATTCTTTCTGCTTCGGAAATGCATTATCTTGTTGATAATTTGGTGATTTTTGTCGGTGATTTAGTCCCTATAGAAAATCCGATATGGAAACTGTATCTTATGTTGCGCCAAATCACTAATATTGTTTTATTCGACATTATTTCTGACGAAATAATAGAATTTTTTGCATCTACCGTTTCTGAATATTTGAAATTATACTTGAAGCTTTTTGAGGGTAGTACACTCAGATTAAAACATCATAATTTACTTCATTATGGTCAACTTATGCGTAAATTTGGTCCATTAAAGCATATGTCTTCTATTCGTTTTGAAGGCAAACATAAAATATTTAAGGATAATAGTAAAGTAGTTACATCGCGCAAGGATCCATCCTATACTTTTGCTCTTAGGCATCAATTGTATCTTTGTAATAGATTTATTAATGACGAAGGTTTTTCATTACAAGTGATTAAAGGAGCGATACAATCAAAATTATTTTTAGTTGAAGATTTCGATAACATTAAACACATTCTACCTTCCGAATTGTTTTATGATTATGATTCAATTTCATGGGTTAGGGTCAATGGTACACTGTACACAATCAATAATATTATAAATATGAGTAATAACTTTAATTTCTTATTTGCAAGTATTAAGTATATATTAATAAATTCTTTAAAAGAAGTTTATTTTCTATGCCAAACATACTTAAATGTGTGTTACTGTAATCATTTTCAATCGTTTGAAGTAAAACAAAGTAACAATTGGGCCATAATACAGCAAAACATACTCGTAGACTATAAGGTTTATACAAAACATTTCTTATCTAATAACAAAAATTATATTCCATGCACATTTTTTTCTTAGTATAAGCTATAAGTGAAAGAAGTTTATTTTGAGTTCAAAATAAAAATATGATTATGTATAAACGTTTACATATAAGTTTGTATCTAAAGAATATTAATAAATAGTGTAATAATTATAGAAAATAAACGCTGTAACTTATTTGTTTTAAACTACCTTTTTCGTACTATAATGACTAATATTGATAGTGATTGATTAATTGTCTATATTATGTTAAGTTTTGTATATTATTGTTTTATATAATTGATATATAATACATATATTAATTACGACATGTAGAAAGTTCTGTAATAATTAAAATTTACTTAAAATTATTTTTATATTGATTTATCATGATTTAAATTGATTTATATTGATCTCATATATGTTTATTAAGGCTGCGTTTCGATATTAACTGCCAGTACTGAAAATTTATAGTGTACGTGACGTAAACTATAGATTTTCAGTACTAAAAGTGAATATCGGAACGCAGCCTTAATATAAACATATATGAAATCAATATAAATCAATTTAAATCATGATAAATCAATATAAAATAATGATAAATTATGATAAATCAATATAAAATTTATTTGAAATCAATTTTATTTATTTTAGATAATAATATATTATATTTTAATAAATATTTATTAAGTTTATGAAATATTTATCGAAAACCATCTTACTATTTTATGTAGTAAATCAAACATTAATTTGAAAGGAGATAACGCTTCTTCATTTTTAGATTTCGGATGTTCAGTTCTAAGTAAATATTAAGTCCATTTAAAGTCTATGCCAGCGTTTTTCATGAAACGATTTATTGAATTGAAGTCAATATTTTGTTACTAAAACAAGCGTTTCTGAAGGTTTAATTTGTGAATAGTTCAAATTAAATAACTGTTTATTCAAATGTGGTTAAGAGTTACTCAATTTTAGTAGCGCAACATTATAAACCAGTACATAGAATATTTATATAAATAAATATTTTCTACATTTTACTGTACATATCTGGTATATAATAAATAATTTATTACTTTTCAGCAAACAGTATCTCATTCTAAACAACATTTTCATTTGATTCCAAATAATTGGTCATTGGTACTATATGACTGAATTATTTACTCAAAACAAATTTTTTTTTTTTGGATTGAACACTTTTTTTTCAGTGTACGCAACATAACTTTAATATACATGGATGAATTCGTAAAAGAATAACCTTTAATTTGGTAAAAACAAAAATTCAAAATTTTGAAAAAAAAGTTAAAGGAGTAAGGCTTTTTGAAAAATAAAACAAAAATAAAAAAATTTTTTACGTTGTTTTATAGTACTCATCAAGCTATTTAATACCCAGTTTGAATTTTTGTTCTATCTTTTTTAGTTTCGAAGATATTCGCTCCGAAAGAGAAAAACCGATTTTTTTCAAAGGGGTGTTTCACCCCCTAAAAGGCCGTATGGGAACGTATAAAAAAAACGTGTCCCCTATTTTGATCTAGAAAACAACATATTAGAAGCTCATCAAAATCGGAGGGGGACACTTCCGACACCTTCCTTGTTAGATGTGACCCTACTGAGTCAATTGGTCTTGCCTTCACCGGATCGACCTTGGGTCTTGCCTTCACTGGATCAATTTTGGGTCTTCATTGCCAATATACCTTAATAATGTTAATGCCAACGGAATTGTTTCAAGCTTTGTAACTTGAAAAGTACTTAACGAAAAAATATTTAATTATAGTGTTTTGAAAAGCTCTCGAGGTAAGCTACAAGAATGAAAAATAGGAAGTTTCATTTAAGAAATTGAAAGTGACCTTCACGTGACCTTCAAACAACTATTCAAAGTCAAACTAATAGCACCATCTTATGTCCCTCTCAAAAAAAAATATGTCGCAAAGTACATACTTGTAGTGTTTGGCAACATTTTTTTTAAAATCATCCATGTGTCTTCTTTGACACATCAATTGATTTATTTCATTATTCTGTGCAAAAAGTATCAAGATAAGATTATCGAAAATTGTTGAATGTTTCTGTATTTTATGTCAAAATACTGTATCTTTCAAGCCTCATAACTCGGAAAGTACTTAATGAAAAAATACTTTATTGTAGTGTTTTGGAAAGCTCTCGAAATAAGCTATAAGAATATGCAATAAAATATAGGGAATTCCATTTAAGAAATTGAAGGTGCCCTTGATTTGACTTTAACGATGCCACCCAAGGTCAAACCAATGACACCATCTTATGTTTCCCTCAAAACTATACAATTTTTATCTAAAACGTTTTTCTCTAAAATGCTTAGTTTTGAAAAAAAGAGGTGTATGGGGGTTGTAGGCACCGAGTATATATGTATATGTATTTATATTAGTACCTTGAATAAGTTCTTGCTGTTTTTTCGTGAAAATTAATGCTTTATTTAAAAAAAAAACAGGAAAAAACACTCCTAATGATTCTGCAAGTTCAGTTAGCGTCTGACATGAGTCTTCATGAAGTAATGCCTCCAATTCTTCGTCTTCAAACTTTTTCGGTACGCCAGAGCGTTCTTTATCTTCAACATCAAAATCATTATTTTTGAAGCGTCTAAACCAATCTCTGCATGTTGTTTCCGACAGAGCATGGTCGCCGTAAGTCTCAACAAGAATTCTGTGTGCTTCAGCTGCAGATTTTTTTTGAATAAAGTAGTGCAGTAAAATTCCCCGCAAATACTCTTTTTTTGGCACGAAACTCGACATGTTTAACACTATGAAAAAAAAGTTGTTTACACTTCGGCGCAATGACATACACTGAATTTCAAGCTTGCTTATAGTACTTCTCTATAGATGCGTTACCATCTTAAACTACACGCACGCAGTTCTGGTAACATCATCTGTTGGAAAACAGCGAGAACTTATTCAAGGTCCTAATATATATATATGTATATGTATATTATTTATATATGCTTAATATGTATATGTATTATATATACTTATGTATATATATATATATATGTGTATATATATACAGGGTGACCCATTTTAACTTCCCCACCTGAATTTCTCGTAATCTAAGCCAGATAGAGAAAAATGGTCCAGACAAAAGTAGAAGGGGACAGAGGGGGTCACGTAATGGTACCAAGGACCTTGACCTTGAACTCGATTTTCAAGGTTATTTCAAGGTCAAAGTGATTTTTTTAAATGGCATCCCCTATTTTTTATTACATATTCTTGTAGCTTATCTCGAGACCTTTCCAAAACACTATAAATAAATGTTTTTTCGTTAAATATTTTCCGAGTTATAAGGCTTGAAATAATTTCTTAATTTTACATAAACTATAAAATATCTCGTAAAATATTTACTTTTCGATGACCTTATCTCAATACTTTTATGCACAGAATAATGAGAGGAATCAATTGGTGTAAAGAAAACACATAGTTGTTTTTAAAAAAATATATGTAATTGTTAATTACAAATTGCACATTTTTTCTTAAAAATAACTATGTGTTTTCTTTACACCAATTGATTTCTCTCATTATTATGTGCATAAAAGTATTGAGGTGAGATCATCGAAAAGTGAATATTTTACGAGATATTTTATAGTTTATGTAAAATTAAGAAATTATTTCAAGCCTTATAACTCGGAAAATATTTAACGAAAAAACATTTATTTATAGTGTTTTGAAAAGGTCTCGAGATAAGCTACAAGAATATGTAATAAAAAATAGGGGATGCCATTTAAAAAAATCACTTTGACCTTGAAATAACCTTGAAAATCGAGTTCAAGGTCAAGGTCCTTGGTACCATTACGTGACCCCCTCTGTCCCCTTCTACTTTTGTCTGGACCATTTTTCTCTATCTGGCTTAGATTACGAGAAATTCAGGTGGGGAAGTTAAAATGGGTCACCCTGTATATATATATATATATATATATATATATATATATGTATATATATACTACTGTGTCCAAAAAGTAAGACCAGTTTTCAATTTAAATCGCGCGGGTAAACCGTACATCATAAATATTTTTTTTCTAAGTTGGCAGCATTGTGACAGACATCTGTGACAAATTTCATGTCAAAACATTCATTAGTTTTTGCTGTACGTTTGGTTTTGTACACTAAAAGTGCATTCGGCGATTTTTATAATGTCTTATATTGAGCAAAGAAGTTAAATTTTGGATTGGTTTCCGGGTCGTAAGCATAGATCCAAGTCTCATCTCCAATAATAATCCATTTCATGACCGATTGATAGTCAGAAAGCATCTCTTCACAGATCTTAATGCAACGCTCTTTTTCGAAGAAATTGAGACGTTTTGGCACTAGTCGAGATTTTATACGTTTCAGGCCCAAAATATCTTTCAAAATGGTATTGGCAGATCCTTTTGAAATACCAACAGCATCAGCAAGGTCTCTAACAGTCATTCGACGATTAGCAAGCACAAGTTCTTCGATTTTCTTGACGTGTTGTTCATTGGTAGAGGTTGATGGTCGTCCAGAACGCTCTTCGTCTTCAACACTTTCACGACCTTCTTTGAACTGTTTATACCACTTGTAAACATTCCTTTTCGACAAAGCATGGTCTCCAAAGGCTTCCTGAACGTTTCTGCACTCGAAATTTCATTCCGCAAACAAAATTTAATGCAACTTCTTTGCTCAATATAATTAGACATTATAAAAATCGCCGAAAGCATTTTTAGTGTTGTACAAAACCAAGCGTAAAGCAAAAACTAATGAAGTTTTGACATGAAATTTGTCACAGATGTCTGTCACAATGCTGCCAACTTAGAAAAAAAATATTTATGATGTACGGTTTACCCGCGCAATTTAAATTAAAAACTGGTCTTACTTTTTGGACACAGTAGTGTGTGTGGCGCGCGCGCGCGCGCGCGCGTGTGTGTGTGTGTGTTTATGTATATGTACATTTACATATATGTGAATATACATTTACGCGCGCGCGCGCAAGCGCGTGTGTGTGTTTGTGTGTTGTTATACATATGTATAATTAATTAAATTCATATTTTACTACATGGATTTTAAGAATTTTTCTACGAAAGAAATGGAATTTTTTACTAATTTTGCAATTACATGCCGAAACATGTTATTCTCTCAATGAGTTTATTATTTTATTATAATATTAACGATGTAGAAATTTATAAATGTATGATTTATACTTGCATGTACTTTAATGTCAATCACTCATGACGCTATTATCAAATTGAATGCTTAGAATCAGTACTTGTCACGACAAATTAGTGTTAAAATCATGAACGAATGGGCGCACCAAGTGTATCTGCTGAAGATTTTACCCATCTTCGAATTTTGTCTTTAATATAATTTGTTACAAAGCTCTAGTTCATTTTTATTTTCTCTACCTCCTACATTATACCGTTTATTGCGTATATTTATATTTTATTTTGCCTCTATATTTTCCATGTCTTTCATGTTTTATATTAAGTTTATTGTAATTTTGAAAGAATAATTTCCTAAACATAGTTTCCTAAAACATTGTATGTATATATATCTTTAAATCCTATTTTGCGCACAATTATGCTTACGAGATGCTACTTATTCTAACAAATATACTTGAAATAATATTTTAATTTCACTTCTCTCTCTTTTTTATATTATTTTATAGCATTTGATTTTTTATCTTTTTTAAATAAATATTTTTTTATTCTTTTACCTAATATTACTTACTTGATAAATATACTTAAAATAACATGTTGACTTTACTTCTTTTTCATGGATGAATTAGAATTTTAATCATTTTTTAATAAATTTTTTCATTCTTTTGCTTAGTATTGTTTACAAGATAATTTTGTATAAAAACACTACAAATATACTTAGCATTTTTTTACATTTTTAACATACTTTTTAAGCGGATTTATCTATGCTTGGTCCATCAGAAATTGAACACGTTTTTTTCCCCTGTTATCCTCTTTTTCCCTTACTACTCTTTTACTACTAATGTTAGTTTGGTTTTTCATTCAATGTTTCAACAAAATATGGATAACAATTTTGAATCTATATTAGTTGTACTTTTTCGCTTCTGTTTTTATAAACTGCATTTTTGTACAAGGGATTATAATTTTTTATTTAATTGAAATTATTGAATTATTTTATTATTTATTTTTTATTATTTATTTCTATACATTTTATTTCTTTTACTTTATATTTTTTTTACAAAATATTACAGCACATTTAAGCGTGGTTAACATAGACATTCTTGAATAAAGAAAAATCTACAGAAATAAATGATTTAATAAGTACAATTAAATATTATAGAACGTTATTATAATCCCTTATGTACAAGAGTATAATTTAACAAACAAAAATAAAACAAGATACTTAAGAACCTAGCGCAGTAGTTAAGGTGCAATAAACATATTTAAAATTATGGAAATAGAAATCGATTCTTTATTCTACAATAATACGTTTCGATCCGTTTTTTGGATCTTCTCTTTAGTGATATTATAGATAAAAAACATAATAATAAATCTGATAAAAAAATTTGATAAATAACTTACAAGAAGCCAGTGAATGATTATAAACGTTGTGAAATACAATAAATAAGTGTTTGTCATTCAAAATTATCAAACAAGATACGTCGAGTCTCCGTATATAATAAATCCTCCATCTGCTCCACTGTGAGACATACTCTCCTTAAAAAATTTAATCACTAATAAAGAAAACAACAGTAACAAAAGATGAGAACCTTACCAAACAGAAAAACATGTTAAAAAACAAAAAACGACAAAAAATGTACATAACTAATATTCATTGCAGAATCAAGTCAAGACTAAAGACAGACCATTTTTTACTTAGAGTCTTTTTTCTATTTATTGTTATACAATTTATAAATGTAGAAGTAAGAAAGTGTGCAACTAAGATATTCTACATTCAAAATTGTTATCAATGTTTTATTGAAACATTGATAACATGTTTGTTGAGTGAAAAATGAATTAACATTTTAAAGCAAAAGGGTCAGTAAGAAGAAAAAAGACGTATCAATTAAATCTCTAATTCAATTTTTGATGGATTGAATTTAGATCGATAAATGTTTACATGGATGAAAGTTTTATTTAGAAACAAAAAAGATTCAATATTTTGTTTTGTTTGTTAAACAATTTAAAGAGTTTAACAAACTGCACGCGTATTATAAGCTAACTGCGGATGTTCCTAATGGAATTAATATTATTAATTATGTATTAAAATACATAATTCCTTTTTAATTGTTAAAAATTTTCACAAAATAAAATTGCTTATCATTTTTGTGTTTTAGATATTTTTATGATAATCTAATTTATAAGCTAACTGCGGATGTTCCTAATGGAATTAATATTATTAATGTATTAAAATACATAATTTCTTTTTAATTGTTAAAAATATTGACAAAATAAAATTGCTTATCATTTTTCTTTTAGATATTTTTATGATAATCTAATTTTAGTAAATATTCGGTTTTACACACCACCCTCCAATGATCTTGACCTTGGCATATGTTGTCAAGGTCATCCTCCTGAGTGACCTTCAGAAGATTTTAACCGTCGCTCGTTTTTCATTAAAAAGTTATTAACAAAAAAGTTTGGAAAATATAGCAGTATTTTGAATACAGTTTTACACAGCCACCTCCAATGATCTTGATCTTGACATATGTTTGTCAAAGTCATCTTCCTGAATTACCTTCGGAAGGTTTATGCCGTCGCTCGTTTTTTATTAAAAAGTTATTAACAAAAAGGAGTTTGGAAAATAGTGAATTTGGAATACATCCCTACACACACACTCACGCACGCACGTACACACACCGAAGGGGGGCGCGGGGGGCCCTCCTTCGGCCCCCCATCCGCACCTCCCCTTGCCGGGTGGATCTTGCTTCGCGTGGAATTTCGGCTCGAAATAAGATCTCACATCGCTTATGTACGAAAACAATTCTGCATCAACTAATAAATAAATTCTGAAATTTTTCTTCAACATGTTAATTTTTGAGAAGCGACTGCCACACCCATACGACTTTCCACGCGAAGCGAGTTCCACCTGGTGAGAATCCTTCTGAGTGACCTTCAGAAGATTTTAGCCGTCGTTCGTTTTTTATTAAAAAGTTATTAACAAAAAAGAGTTTGGAAAATAGTGAATTTGGAACACAGCCACACACACACCAAAGGGGGGCGCGGGGGGCCTTTGCCCCCCCCCCCTCACCAGGTGGAACTCGCTTCGCGTGGAAAGTCGTATGGGTGTAGCAGTCGCTTCTCAAAAATTAACATGTTGAAGAAAAATTTCAGAATTTATTTATTAGTTGATGCAGAATTGTTTTCGTACATAAGCGATGTGAGATCTTATTTCGAGCCGAAATTCCACGCGAAGCAAGATCCACCCGGCAAGGGGAGGTGCGGATGGGGGGCCGAAGGAGGGCCCCCCGCGCCCCCCTTCGGTGTGTGTACGTGCGTGCGTGAGTGTGTGTGTAGGGATGTATTCCAAATTCACTATTTTCCAAACTCCTTTTTGTTAATAACTTTTTAATAAAAAACGAGCGACGGCATAAACCTTCCGAAGGTAATTCAGGAAGATGACTTTGACAAACATATGTCAAGATCAAGATCATTGGAGGTGGCTGTGTAAAACTGTATTCAAAATACTGCTATATTTTCCAAACTTTTTTGTTAATAACTTTTTAATGAAAAACGAGCGACGGTTAAAATCTTCTGAAGGTCACTCAGGAGGATGACCTTGACAACATATGCCAAGGTCAAGATCATTGGAGGGTGGTGTGTAAAACAGAATATTTACCCTAATCTTTACTGAAAAGTAACATAAAAAAATATATCCAAGCATTCACTTAAACTGAATAAATATCTAAATAACTAACTCAAACACGATATTCATGATAAATATTCATATATATTTTTTATTATCTACTTTTTAAAAATATTATATAAATAATTTATATATATTTTATATACATTAAGAAAAAAAAGCATTAAGATTTTATTCAACGTGTTATTAAAATATAGACTATTTCATATAATATTTTTTATAAGTAACAAATAAATAATAAAGAATTAAAGAATTAAAGAATTTAAAAAAACCAAGGCTCGTTGTATGTAGCAACAAAAGAAAAAATTATAAGCCAATATGAAAAAATGAGTGAATATAAGAAAATTTAAATGCAGTTAATTAGTCGGTTCAATTGGCAAATTTATTCCTTAAGGGATTACAACTTAAAAATTACGACATTTCGACCTTCAATTTAGGTCTTTTTCAAGTAATCTGTAAAGTTAATATAAATATGCAGCTTTGTTACTGATGTAACATACGATTGAAGTTAAAACAAAGTCATTTACCTCAATACAATTCGCATAACAAAAGGCAAAAGGAAGTCTCAAAGTCAGAAGCAATGCAAGCTTATGAGTCCGTGCCAGCAAACCATAGAATCGCATTAAAATTAAATAAAGAAATAGAATAAAAAGAATAATAAACTCAAATTCACAAACTTACATGCGTCACTTTTTTAAAACAGAACGGGTAAGCTTCATTTGTCACTTTTTTTAAGAACAAAAACAATCGTAATTATAAGTCATTTCAACATTAAATAGAAGACAAATTGACATTTTCAAAAGAGGGAGTAACGAGTAAATTTCCAAAAAGAAACAACCTATGTGGATTTAATGACACAGGTGTAAACATAGTCTAAATTCTTTGTGTCTTTGTGTAAGTTGATGTTATTTGTATATTTTTTAATAAAAAACATTTCAGCGATTTTCTTTTTAAGAATGTGGTTTTCTTTATGTAAAATCATAAATATCGACCACTTAAATTTGTGATTATTGTTCAAGCGGTATTGACTAACCACTGTGCATTCTCATATTTTTTCATATCATTCTTATGCTCTTTTAGTCAACTATTTAAATGACATTTGATCTGTCCAATATATACGAAACATTGCAATCATTACAATCGATTTTATATACAACTTAGGTTGTTTTTTCTCAATTAAGTGTGTCTTCACCTCTTTTGATGAAACAATCTAATTTCTTAGGAACAGTAAAAGCGTTCTAAAACCAAATTTACTTAATGTACTAATGTTGTCACTGACTCTTTTAATATAAGGAAGTGTTATACAATTTTTGTGTCAAAGTGCACATTCTGTGTTATGTCAGTATTCGAGCATGTTTTAAGTTCATTCAATTTAATATTAATATATTTGTCAATCAATTTCTTAGGAAAACAATTATTATTTGATAAAATAGATTTAACACTTTTGATGTTAGATATATCTTATCTGATAATAAAATAGTGCAGTCAACTAAGCTGACAATCGTATTTATTTTGTATTTTATTTTGTATTTATTTTGTATTTTAACGGACGACTTGAGAAAAAATTAACATAACACCCAGAAAAAGTAGACTTTCTGTACTAATTGGTAATTAAGTTATTATTATTTCTGATTATAGTAGTATCTAAGAAATTGATCGAACCATGAGATTCCACCTCATAAGTGAATCTCAGTCGCGGGTGGTAATCCTTAAATACAAAATATGTCTTGTGCATAGACATATATTATACATTGAATGTATTCTAATGGTATATCTATTATGATTGTAATCATAGCGCGTGTGTTTCCTTATAATTATCTATATAAAATTTATTTTATCCGTATACTATAAAATATCTTCTTTCATACTTTCAATTCTAATTATATCAACATGCTATTGTTAACACAATGACAAATGCAATATACATTTCTGGAGAAGCATTTTGAGAAAGAGAAGAGAACTAAAAAGTATAAAGTAAAAAGTTTTTAAAACAAATATTCTGTTCGCAAGTTTTTTTCAAAAACGTTTCTCTTCAACAAGTTTCTCTCTCTGCCCCTTATCCGTATTTACCCACAGGTGTCTTTAAGCGGTGTCAGGTACAATGAAAATGGACTCAAATTCTGAGTTCAGGACTTTGTTCGACATGACATATAAAGTGAAAAAACGCAAAACTGAAAATCGCAGCTGATCATTTTCTTGAAATATTGGAAATTACCTTTGTTGTTTGAAGTGCTTATTGCAATCGGATCCTATATAATCTCTTCTTCTCACTCTCCAACAAAAGTGACCCCCCCCTCCCCCACAACACACACGCGCGCGCGCGCGCCCACACACACACACATAGACACAGGCGCGCGCACACGCACATACACTTTCTGAAACCAACTGATGTCAGTAGCAGTCGCGAATTCGTACCTTCGCCCATCAAGGTTCACTGTATTTTCCAAACCCTGGAAATAAACAGAAAAATTTTGCATGGTTGGGAATTCGAACTCGCCACCCTTAGAGAACGGTTCGTTTACGAGGCGAGCACGCTAACCACTTAACCATCACGTTCCCCTACTGCTTAGATAGTATTTTTATGCTAAATATTCCCGCATATGGCAGTATACGTACGCGTACGACGTCTTATGTAAACCTTAAACTACCTGCCACTAGGTGTCCGAACACAAAAGGTTTCCCGGGCTTAAAATGCGATAATTGCAGTATAAGGATCGGTAGCATTTTAAACCAAATTTGGCTCTATTTTCCTCGTGCGAAGATTTGTGACTCATTTCGCCGAAAATATTTTGCCAATTTTTCGGATTTAATTTCGGTTTAAAATGCTACCGATCCTTATACTGCAATTATCGCATTTTAAGCCCGGGAAACCTTTTGTGTTCGGACACCTAGTGGCAGGTAGTTTAAGGTTTACATAAGACGTCGTACGCGTACGTATACTGCCATATGCGGGAATATTTAGCATAAAAATACTATCTAAGCAGTAGGGGAACGTGATGGTTAAGTGGTTAGCGTGCTCGCCTCGTAAACGAACCGTTCTCTAAGGGTGGCGAGTTCGAATTCCCAACCATGCAAAATTTTTCTGTTTATTTCCAGGGTTTGGAAAATACAGTGAACCTTGATGGGCGAAGGTACGAATTCGCGACTGCTACTGACATCAGTTGGTTTCAGAAAGTGTATGTGCGTGTGCGCGCGCCTGTGTCTATGTGTGTGTGTGTGGGCGCGCGCGCGCGCGTGTGTGTTGTGGGGGAGGGGGGGGTCACTTTTGTTGGAGAGTGAGAAGAAGAGATTATATAGGATCCGATTGCAATAAGCACTTCAAACAACAAAGGTAATTTCCAATATTTCAAGAAAATGATCAGCTGCGATTTTCAGTTTTGCGTTTTTTCACTCTATATGTCATGCCGAACAAAGTCCTGAACTCAGAATTTGAGTCCATTTTCATTGTACCTGACACCGCTTAAAGACACCTGTGTACCCCTACACGATTTCTAATGCAGAAACTGAACAATTGTCAGTCAGTATCTATAAGATCTAGTTGACTCATACCAGGACTTATCATGAGGAGATTGTACTACTATTATAAATTCTATATACTAATTATAGATCTCACTGGAATATTTTGGAGTGCTTTCTGAGTGAGTTCCCCTAGCCTTTCACATCTCGGAGTGCTTTCTAAGTGAATTCCTCTAGTTTCTCATATTTCGGGGTGCTTTCAGAGTGAGTTCCTCTAACCTTTCACGTTAGATCTATCTCTTCATCATCCGATAATAGCATCTAAAATCTCAAATGTTTGAAGCATTCGGACGCTGATCCCGTTATTTGCGATTTTTAGCGCATTTAATTTTCATGAAAAGAAGCAAAAGTAAACATCTTTATGTTGAAGTATATGTATCATAAAGAACACCGATACTTGGAATGCTTGGATCTTAAGGCTCCTGTTTCCTGAACCGAGAATTCCGCGTTGACGGCGGCGACATAGTCAGCGATAGAAATAAGAACTCTGTCTAACAACGATTCTTACCGTATAATATAAGTGAACTATATTACCATATAACTATATCAGTGCTCGGAATTAGTTGCTCATCTCGAGCCGATTCCTGAGGAGACGCCTCCTATTCCCCCACTACCGTTTAACTCAGGAACGTCTCTAAAGGAAAAGAAAGCTAGAACCTTTTATATCATTAGTAATATTTTCCTAAAAAAATAATTTCTGCTTTCGTAATAAATAATTAATCGAAATGTTATTAATATATTATGTAATGTATTATACAATACATATTATATACGTTATAATGTATTATTATAATATATATAATACGTATATAAGAGATTATATACATAAAATATTAATAACATTTCGATTAATTATTTATTACAAAAGCAGAAATTATTTTTTTAGGAAAATATTACTAATGATATAAAAGGTCCTAGCTTTCTTTTTCTTTAGAGACGTTCCTGAGTTAAACGGTAGTGGGGGAATAGGAGGCGTCGCCTCAGGAATCGGCTCGAAATGAGCAACTAATTCCGAGCACTGAACTATATTATAGACAGTCACACATTTTATCATAAACATAATAAATATTTCCATTAACGTTAAGCATATTATGTAAATGTAATGTTTTATTACTGAATATGGAAAGAATCACTATCTTAATTATACAGATAGAGTGATAACGAACGATCATTCTCTGATTGTGAAACATCAGAGATAAGATAGTGATTCTTTCACGCTCCGATAACTCATTAGCCATTTTTATTCAAATAACTTTTAATTTATTAATTTAAAAACTAAAAAGACAAAAGTCCTCAGCACAAACTAAAGAGTGCCCTACTCTGGACATTATCACCCGCGTGATAGTGCGCGAAAAAAATAACACAAAGTCCTAGTACTCGCATTTTATACCCTCTCGGAGATATCCCTCTCTATGATAAGAGAGAAGGGGAGAGCGCGCAAAGGGTGGCATGGAAGGAGGGAACGAGAGGATGCAGAGTAACACCACGTGGTACAGCTTGGGTAATGATACCAGTGGTATTGGGCAGTCTACAACTTTCAAGTTCCATAACTCAAAAAGTACTTAATAAAGATATACTTTATTATAGTGTTTTGAAAAGCTTTCGAGGCGAGAGACAAGAATATGCAATAAAAAATAGGGGTTTCCATTAAAAAATTTTAAAGTGACACAAATTCACATGACCTTGACAACACCCTTCAAGATCATACTAATATTGTTACATAATGTGGAACTTGAAACCCTACTAATTTTTTTACTTTTGTTTAAAACATTTCTCTAAAAAATGCGTAGTTTTTATAATATTTAGAGGTTTCCATACTTTTGGTAAATCCTGTATGTGGCATATCACATTTCTGAAATAACAGCTTGTAAATAACATTATTACTTTCTTCTTTCTTATTTTTGTCTTTGTGTACTTTAATAGAACGCTCTAGACGATTAACATATCGGAATGGAACAATTTTGTGTCAGATCTTAAAATATTAGGGTTCACCACTTCTTAATAAATATACGGTAAAAACCAAAAAATTGTTATCTTTATTATGGAAGACGGTGTCCATGATTCTCATTATTATTCTCACTAAAATTAATGTTAAAAGATAAACGTCATATCCTTTCGTTAATATGATGAAATACCATTCAGTGGATATCCATTATTTAATAAAATGTCAATGCATTTACAAATGTTTTTATTTTAAATGTTTAAAATAAAATTTAGGATGTGACAATATGGATGTGACAATGGTTCTATCAATAAGACCAAATAAAAATAAAATAAAGATGCAAATTTTTTTAAGAGCAAATGAAAGAAACATTTTTCTAAAAATAATTATCGAGTAATTAAAGTAATTGTTACAGACTTTTACCTCCAGAGTAAAAGCACGATTTCCAATTCCATCTGCTTGGCAATGAGTTGTAATTCAAGAGATGCTGGTGGCGCAACATTATCATCACGAGAAAGATTGGCCAGACGAAGAACCAAAAGTACTCGATGTGTATCATTACCCCAACCGGCATCTTTATCCCGTTGACTCCATAGCCACGTGGCCGCTCGTTCGAGAATAGTTTCCACTTCGGCGTCGACTGACGTTACCTCAGCATTGCTCACTGACGATCAACAATTTTTTCGTTTACAATCAATCCAAGGATATTGCATATCGTGTTATAACATATATGGAAGGATATGTTATTACAAACAATTTTTTTTAATTTTTGTTGTTAGTACTGCTTAATTGAAAAAATATTTATTATTAAAAACAAAATATTTTTAAATACTGAATCAAATATTTAAAAAAATTTTTTTTTTATTTATTTACGTTAGGCGAACGTTGTTTAACAGATCTTGTCTTGTCGAATTATTTCTTTTATCTTATTATTATTTAACACATGCTTTATTTGTTCGAATTGGCTAAGACACTCGCTCCAAATAATCGAAAGATTCCAGGAATTTTGGCTAATTGTAAGGTAATATTTTTCGCAACAATTCTTTACAGTGACTTTAACTTTCGATAATAAGCATGCATACAGTGATTAAAATTAATTTTAATTTTCGATGCTTATTAGTTAGTTGAAGTTAGTTGAATCGATTACTCAATTTGAGTATGTGGATTTACTTTTCTAACGGAGAACTTTTAAGCAGACAATTTCAGCAGTCGGTACACAGTCTACCAAGTAAAAATACATAATATTCACAGAAATATTATTAGGTTACCAAGATCTAGTTCGGACAGAAAATGACATATTTTTCTAGTTAAATTATTTCTTTTGTTAATCTTGTATGAATTCAAGATTAAACAGTACATACCTTTTATATGAATGAAAACACATAATCCAAGAAGAAAGATCACAGCAGTCATATTTTCTCTGCCCCACATGATTCGAATGAATCTTAAATTTCACTTGTACTACTGAAAGTCAAATCATAATCATAATCATGAAATATATTTTAAAAGATATGATATAAATTTATTAATACTTTATATATATTTGTACTAATTCTTCAGAACTAATGATTTCTTTAGAAATATATTCTATGTATGATAAGTTCTCAATTTTTTGATTTTCTAAAAAATTTTGCATTTCTCCGTAAATGTGATTACTTATTAACAAAAACAATTTTTATATAACATGTTAATTCGTCAACTAAATCTTTATTTTTTTTTTCAGAGCAATTAAAAAACATTGCGATATCCGAAGAATTTTCAATAACAATAGATACGCATGTCACTTTCATGAATAGAAAGCAAACTTTTGACAGAAAATTTTCACAAAGTTTCCATTGATTATTCAAATTTTTTTACTAGCCTTTCCTGGTTTTGTTTCATTAAATCTTTCGATCCACAGACAAATAATAGAAAATACTATAATAGAAAATAAGAAGATAGAAAAAGAAAAATAAAATAATACAATTTTGGACTTCTCATTTTTGGAAAATATGAAAAAGATTTTGTATGAAAAATATAAGGATTGTCTATTTTTCATAAGTTAAAATTCACAATTAAAATTTGTCTTTTTTTATAAATACATTTGTAAATTGATACTATTATTCTTTATTAACATGAATTTTAAATCAAAAATGCAAATTCACGCCTTTCTAGAGCCCAATAGTGTGACAATAAATAAAAATATAACAACATAAAGATAAATGTATACATGTATTAGAAAATATATCTTAATAAACAAATCCTAAACGAACGAACGAACGCGTTTCGACTCACGGAGTCCCCCTTATAAAAATTTTTCACCGCTTTTACACCTCATATAGGTCATTTTTAGCCCGTTTTTAGCCCGTTTTTAGCCCGTTTTATCATTTTTATGTCCGTTTCTTGCACTCTCAAGCTTAGTCTATTGCGAAAGAGCATGACGAGTACACGTGAGTATGTGTATGAGTATTTTTTAGTAGATTGTCCGTTTTTAACACTCGTTTTTCAGTCGATGAGTGACAATACGTTAATACGTTCCTTTTTTACTCACAAAGATGAGGACGAAGTAAGTTGTCCGTTTTCAATACTCAATTTTCCGTTGATGAGTAACAACACGTTAGTACGTTTCTTTTTTACTCACAAGAAAATATCCGCGGATTGTCTCTAAATTGAAGTACATTTATTCTACAAACTTAAAAATATGTCCACGAATTTTTATAATTTATATAAATTTATATAAATGTTTTAAACTACTATAAATAAATGAACAATTATAATGATTGATTATTTGATTATTTTATTTCAAAAGCTGCGTTCCAATATTCATTGCAAATATTGAAAATCTATAGTTTACGTCACATACACTATAGATTTTCAGTACTTGCAGTGAATATCGAAACGCAGCCAAAATGTGCTATGTGAGTATTTATGAGTGCTAAACGAGTATTTTTTGCTCGTAGCTAAATGTACGTTTTTACATCTCAAATTTACACACAGCACGTATTTACCACTCAAAAATACTCATAAGAATACGTTATTACCACTCGGATATACTCGTACGCAATCCGTTTTAACCACTCATTTTTACGGAAAATTGCCCCTTTGCGCCCTAAAAACGGATCATACTCATTGAATCAAATGTACGTTTTTACCACTCAAACTGACCGTTTTCGCCGGTCAAAAACGGGCCAAAAACGGTGAAAAATTTTTATAAGGGGCCTCTTCAGCGGTGCGAAAGTAAAATCATCTTGTTACAAGTATAAAAGCAGAAACCGAATGCTCATAGCAGTGAGCATGTGTCGCAGTCAAGTACATAAAAAAGAGTCATGAAGTCCTCCGGATTGGTAAACATGGTGGAGCGATGACCGTTGATAAGAAAATCTTTATCGTTCATTGTGAACGTTCATCCATGAACTTTTAATCTTAACAGTTTAATATTATGAAATGAAGTTGTTAATATGACAAATTAAGTATGCAACAGAAACATTGCTTGTTTGATTATTTATTATGTAAAATTTATTATGTAATGTAAATCAAAACTTATACTGAAACTTTTCTCTCATAGTATGCTATTAAACTTTTTGTTCATACATCGGCATTGATATATTTATGGTATAGTTTTCAGTGTTTCATGTACATGTATGAGTCATTGATGTCTACTCCTTTTGGGATACCATAGGAATTGGCAAAACGATACCGATGGTGCTAGTATCAAATCAAACAAACATCATCGCGTTGCAAACGGTGAATCTACACAAGTGACCATTTATATTTTGATTGATGAAATGTTTTAACAAAAACTAGTGTAAAGGTGTGTGTGTATGTGTATGTGTGTGTGTGTGTGTGTGTGTGTGTGTGTGTGTGTGTGTGTGTGTGTGTGTGTGTGTGTGTGTTTGTGTGTGTTTGTGTATGCGTGTGTGCGTGCGTGCGTGCGTGTGCGCGCGCGCACATACGGTTGTGTTCATATATGTAATTACACGCACATATAAGCATGCACACACGATTATATAAACACTCACGATAAATCGTGTCTTTCAACGATGTTTTACTACCGGAGCAAGTGTAACACGAGGGACGCCGGCGTTGGAACACTGAGCCAAGGTGCACGAATATTGCGTAGGATCGATATCGCGGCGCCTGTCGCCCACGCTATATATATATCACACACGAAAGATCCTGTAACCATGTACATAGATAGGTATATAGATACTTGAACAATTCTCTCTCTCCCTTCTCCCTCCCTGCCCTCCTCCTCTATCCCTTTCTTTCTCCCTCTCTCTCCCCTCTTTCTTTTTTGTCCTTATTTCATTGTTCATTGTGCGATGCGCTCTTTATCATCTTGTATTTATCGAGCTACTGCCAAAGAATATATATACATATATAAAGAGGAAAAGAGAGAGAGAGAGAGAGAATGTGTGTTGCTAACTGGATATGTCGTCAAAGTTTTAAAATCAATCCCAACTAGATGGTTGATATAGTATATATCAGGTATAGTATGTACATCGATTAAAATAAAACATGCATCAATTTTTTATCATTTCGATATTTGACACTCTATTTCTAAATTATCAATCAATGTTTGTTTGCTATTTTTAGTAAATTGTCGATACATTTCTCGATAAAACAGTCTATATAATTATATATAGAAAAAAAAATATATATATATATATATATAGAAAAATCTCAGAAATTAACAACTTCTAAAATACATAATGTACTTAAATGGTGGGTGCAATATATTTTATTATTTTGAAAAAGTTCAATTTTTACATTTTTACATAATAATATTCACAATTCAGAATGTGATTATATAAATAAATGAATTAATTATTCTGTCAGATTAGCCGCGATAATAGTTTCCGACAATTCAGTATGTGTGAAATCCGTATATATATATATATATATATATATATATATATATATATATATATATATATATATTGTACATATAGTATATTACTAATGTTAATTTTTAGAAAGCTATATATATACATCAATTTTTTTTAATAATCATTTAATTACAAATCAAAACAAATGTTTCATTGATTAACATACTTTATGTAAGAGGTATTTGAGTAAAAAATATTTATGTAAAATAAAAAAATATGTGTATTGCAAAAATGACACAATCAGTTGCGTTTTATAGAAAAATAAAATATGAAAAATTTCAGAAAAATTGACATAATAACTTTTTAATTTTTAATTATAAGTACTACGCACGCACGCATGCATAATTATAAACATAATTATAAATTATGAATACTAAATATAAAATTTTTATACAAATATAAGATTTTATACAAAATAAAATAAAATAGTTGGAAATAATCATGTAAGTAATATGTGTTTTTATCTAATGTGACTTTTCTATTTAACATAATTTAAATATCTACTAATGTTTTAATCTAATTTAACTTTTCAAATTATGCATACATATATATAATATCAGGTTACTTTTTAATTAATTCTTATTTTATTTACTCTATTGCTTTACCTCTACTTATTAACATTTTTACAATATGTCGTAGTAAATTGGTTTAACCGTCATTTTTCATGGAAATGTTTAATATTTTCGACGACTCTCATATATTGTTACCAAATTCGGAATCTTTTTCCACACACATAATAGTTAAAACTAAAATTAAATTAAAAAATAGTTTTTTTATGTTATAATTATTATATTTTAATATATCATTCTAAATTTCGATCTTTGTAATATAAAAAGAATTTCGACGTAAAAGTCGACTCCACGAATTTTTTATTTTCAAAATAAGAAAAATGACTTATGTATATAACTATATGTATATAACACATACAAATAATAACACATTCAAAGAAATCAAAACGTAGTAATGTTTAAATATAATGTACAATAGAGATTCTTCGACTGCATTAAGCCTCTTATACGATATAATTACATTACTATAATGACATTATATCGAGATCTTGCGAGATATGATAATAACAGGAAGTGTAATATCGTGAGTTATATCGCGGTGTAATGGATAAAAAGCTCGATTACCCTCCCGCCTGTAACGGGTGGTTCGAACCTCAGCCGCTTCAAGGAGTTCTCTACACATCGCCAGCGCTATATATAATACATATACAGGGTGTTAGAAAAGTCTGGAAACAATCAAATATCTTGAAAAGGAGAAGTTTTTCCAAAAAATGTTTCAAATAAAAGTTTTATGGCTTGAAAGGAGCCATCAGATGGTGGCAATGATTTAACCTTGGAGAGTCGTTTGAAGGTCACGTGAAGGTCACCGTCAATTTCTTAAATAAAATCCTCCTATTTTTATTGCATATTCTTGTAGCTGACCTCGAGTCAGCTACAATATATAATATTGTAACATTATATAAGAGAATAAGATTCTCTTATAAAAATTGGTGTGTGGAACAGCACCCTCTTCGCCGTGAGGATATCGTAGTCATGTTATGTAAAAATTCAGATGTCCTAAGATCCTCCGTATTAGTAAATTCGGTGGAGTGATGACCGTTAAACGTATTCTCTGTTATACAAAGTGAAACAACTACATTTTAATTAAATTGCACTATTTTATAAAAGACGGTATAATGTATGCATTTTTTGTGTGGTAAATGGTGAAAAAAACTTCAATTATATTGAGTGATAAGGTGTTTAGATCCATACCTTTTTATTTTTATCTCTTAATGCAATCTTAAAATTATAAACGGTAAAAGAGAGGGAAACTGTCTTACTTATTATATGACAGGTAAAAACGACTGTGAGAATATGGTAAAAGCAAGTCATCACTACACTCACATTTAATGTCATGACGCAAGAGGGCAAACACAGAAATATTTTTATTTTTGTTCTTCAAACTATACAAATTAAGCAACGGTAAAAATTTCAAGTTATTTGGCAAGCTCCGAAATAATGTCTAAATGAAAAATAGATTTCATTCAGTTGCTCAGAATCCCTTTGCAAATTGATACTTTCCTTTTGAGATCTGATATGTATCATTTCTGATATTAGTCCCTTTTGGTAATTAGAATCAATGTCAAGAATCTTTACATCATCCCAATCGAAAGAATGATCGCACATGATCATGATCACAGTCATTTTTACCTGTCATAATAAGTAAGATGGTTTCCCTCTCTTTTACCATTCATAATTTTTAAGGGAACTATTTCTTTTACTAGAGCCGCCAAGCCGCTCAATGTTACCCGCCGGGAAAACATACGCGAAGAAGCGCGATCGTGTTTTGTCAAGGGAGGAGCGCGCTTCTGGCCGACATGGCGACGAGTCAGTCGCTCGCTGAGTTTGAGAAAGAATACATCTATTATCGAGAGTTGTGTTTATTATTATCCTGACTCGTTCTGTAGGTAACTCTTACGGAATTTTCAGAAGTGGGATTACGGATATCGTGCCACGTATTCGGAAACGGCGCTGAACTCAGCCTGAATCGATGAGATTCTGGTGACGCAGAAGAACGATAGTGGTTGCACGACGTTTTTGCCGACATTACAGTGCTCGGAGTGTTTTGAATAGACCTCCGTTATTGCTATCAAAACATGACAGATCTGAATGAGTTCAAGGTGGTGCAGCTTAAGGAGATGTTGCAGAAGAAACAGTTACCGACTCATGGAAGCAAAGCAGAATTGATTGCTCGCTTACAGGAGGCAGATCCAGAAGGTATTTGGATGCGTGATGATAGGAACGCAGAAGCTAGTGGCATTACGCAAACGAATAGGGGTGACCAAGAATTCTTACAAGTATCGCAGGATAGAATTCACCGAGAAAGTCAGAGTCACGTGCCAGAGGATGCCGCGCGGGAGTTCGAATTCATGCGTAGGGAACGTGTGCTAATGGAAAGAGGGATGCATTTACTAGAGAGAGAGAACCAAATTCTACGCAGTGGTGGTACATCGCGTAGCAGTACTAGTTTGAGTGCGGAAATTCCGTCAAGAGTCAATATAAATGCGGTAAGTGAACTGCTATGCGAATTTAATGGTTCAGAGGACCTATTTTCGAAATTGGGAAAAGCAGACAAGACTGCTGATTGCAACATATCAATTGGATGACAAATACGCAAAAATCATGCTGGGGATGTGATTGAAAGATAAGGGTGTTAGAATAGATTCATTCCTACCCGGAGCACATCGAATTTAGTCTAGTATAGAAGAGCTAATGAAGCGAAGATGCGAAGAATGTATGATCACAAGGAGAGCAAGTTGAAGCTCAGAAAGCAGTTCGAAGAAAGAGTTCTGGAAACCAGAAGAAACTTTTAGTGCGTATTATCATTTGCAAGATCATTCTTGCAAATCGGGTTCCGATAGATGAAGAAGAGATCCTGAAATACTTAGTGAAGAGCATACCCAGCGTGCAACTGCAAAATCAGTCCAAGCTTCAGAAATTCGAATCTAAGTTTGATCTGCTAACGGCATTTGAGACCATAAATTTGGAGGAGACGAAAGGCCAACCCGTAAGAGGAAGCAAAGAACAAAGCAAGGAGCAGAAGGACGCACGGGCGCCCCCGAAACTGTCTGCAGCGAAGGAGACGTCGAAGGAGGCAAGCGCACTGCCGAAGAAAGTGAGATGCTATAATTGTAGAAAAAATGGACACGTGTCAAAAGACTGTAAGCTACCTAAGAGAGAAAAGGACGCGTGCTTTAAATGTGGAGAAAAAGGCCATACAATTAGCGAATGTAAAGGTAAAACAGACTCTGATTCGATTGTGCATGTAGGTACAAGTCCAGCAGACAATGATTTAAAAAAAATAGTAACTCTAAAGATAAATAATTCAGTAGGAATGTATGAGATCAAAGTAGATGCTCTATTTGACACCGGCAGTCCTATTACATTTGTAAAAGAGAAATTTATTCCGAAATGTTTTATTGAGGCTCGAATAATTATTGTGGAATTAACAATAGCACACTAAGTATAGTTGGAACCACAGTAATAGACATCACATGTGGGAATTAATGCGTCTAATATTCCTATTTATGTTGTTGATAATAGTAAAGGTAAAACAGAGTCTGTTTTACCTTTACATTCGCTATGTCGTCTTCTATGATAATTGGTTGAGACGTGATCAAGAAATCAAATATTAGTCTAGATACCATAAATGAAAGCGGAAGTGGAGACAATGAGCTGGAAATATTGAATATTAGTATATGCGAAGGGGATAAGGCAAGCGAATCCTTAAATATTAATTCCGAAATTCTTTATGATAGTAATGTAAAGTTAAAACACATTTTTGAAAAAGAATATGTACAGCCAGAACGTTCGATAAAGCCTAAAGTTAACGCAGAGTTAAAATTACAGTTACATAAAGTACAGCCTTTTCACTTTTCACCTCGAAGATTGTCGTATGTGGAAAAGGAGCAGCTTCGAAGAATATTGGACGATCCGTTGGCAAAGGGAATCATCAAGAAAGTAATTCTGAGTATGCATCACCTATCATTCTAATACCGAAGAAAAATGGTGAGTTTCGGTTATGTGTTGATTATCGGACCTTAAATAAGTACGAGTACATTATACGAGACAATTATCCAATACCTATCATTGAAGATCAACTAAATGTTCTGAAATGCAAGAAATATTTTAGCATTCTTGATCTAAAAGACGGATTTTACCATATTCAAAATAGCCGAGAAATTCATACCTTACACAGACCTTTTTGGGCAATTTGAGTTCATGAAAATGCCATTCGGTGCACCTACAACCTGCACCTACAAGGTTTCAAAAGTTTACTAATGAGATTATGGACAGCTTGATTCGATCCGGTGATGCATTAGTATATATTGATGACTTCCTTGTTGCCACAGAATCGTTAGAACATCATTTGAAAAAAATATTCAGGTTAATGATAGAAAGCAAGTTAGTATTACGCATAGATAAGTGTAAGTTTTTATTTACAAAGATTGAATATTTAGGATACTCGATCACTTCAGAAGGCATTAGTCTGACGAATAGTGGTATTAGGGCTGTAGTAGAATTGTGCCACAGAGTGTACACAATGTGCAAACTTTCCTGGGGATGTGTTTCTATTTTCGAAAGTTCATTGAAGGATTTTCAGTTATCGCCAAACCTTTATATGATTTACTTAAGAAGAACGCTTCTTTTAGGTTTACTGAAGTTGAATTGGATACGTTTGAAAGATTAAAATTGAGATTAGTTTCAGTTCCTATTTTGGCTATTTATGATCCTCAAGACTCAACCGAGCTCCATTGTGATGCCAGTTCTCACGGTTTTGGTGCTGTACTTGCTCAACGTAAATCATCTTAAGCTACATCCGGTGTTTTACTTTTTGAAACGTACTACGCCTACCGAAAGCAAGTATCATAGCTAGAGACGTTAGCCGTTATATATGCATTACGACAATTCAAGGTATATCTATTGGGCATACATTTAAAATATTGACCGACTGCAATGCTCTTAAATTAACGCTGCAAAAAAAGGACATTAACCCCCGAATTGCAAGGTGGACTTTGGAACTGCAAGGATATGAATATACAATAGAGCATAGACCTGGTGACCGAATGAAGCATGTTGATACTCTCAGTCGGTCCTTCAATATTTGTATTGTGGAAAATAATCCTTTTGTATATAACCTGCAAATTTGTCAGTCTCAGGACGAGAAAATCAAAGAGCTAAATAAACAATTGGAAACAACAGAGAGTCCATTTTTTGAGATGCGTAATGGAGTGGTATATCGCAAGAAAAAGGAATATCTTCTATTTTATGTTCCACAGACTATGGAAAAGAATGTTCTCCTTAGATACCATGACCAAATGGATCATATTGGAGTAGATAAAACTGCAGAGGTAATCTTAAGAAATTATTGGTTCCTGAACCTCAAGTCTACAGTAAAGGAGCATATTCAAAACTGTTTGAAATACATTGTTTATTCTTCGCCATTGGGAAAGGTCGAAGGCATTTTACACTCCATATCGAAAAGAAATGTTCCCTTGGATACCATGCACTTAGGATTATCGATAAAAACTGTCCGGCTAAGAAATATATATTTCTTATAGTAGATGCGTTTTCAAAATATGTAAAGTTATACGCTACAAAGACTACAGCCACTAAAGAGGTTATCAAAGCGTTGCAAGAATATTTTGCCAATTATAGTAAACCGCGTATGATTATATCAGATAGAGGATCATGCTTTACATCACAGGAGTTCAAGGATTTTATCTGCGAGCAGAACATAAAGCATGTGTTAGTAGCTACTGGCTCTCCTCAGAGTAATGGGCAAGTTGAACGCATGAATAGGGTATTAATTCCTATATTAAGTAAAGTAGTTGACAAAAGCGAGGGATAACAATGGCATAAGAATTTACATGAAGTCGAATACGCCTTGAACAACTCCATAAATAAAAGTACTGGTGAAACATCCAGTAGATTACTCTTCGGCATCGATTAACGCGGCGTTCATAGTGAGCAGATTAAGGAATTCTTAGATGTAAGTGTTTATAGTAATAAGTTAGATTTAAAATCATGAAATAAAACAAGCCTTTTTTTAGAGCCAAAAAACATATGTATATATTAGTTAGTCAAGTAAATTACAGTCAGTACATAAAAAGACAATTCGTAATAAACTTATACATACGTTAGACGCGTTTCGGCTCACTGAGCCCTCTTCAGTAACGCAAAATTTGAAAATTAAATTATATACATATCGGCGTTGCGGAGAACATAGGACTCATAGTAGACATAACCCATAACCCATTGTACATAACCCATTGTCACTGATGTTGGAGTGATCATGTGTCTTGGAGAGCTGGTGCCCATGACTCCCTCGAATTGGTAATGTCCGTGGAGTGATGACCAAAGACCACGCTGCATGATGAAGAGAGAAGCAAAAAATGTATTGTCGGAGGTTTGAAAAAAGTCATAAATTCTTAAATTGTTCGTACTAGTTATTCTTGTATTTGATGGTGGATTTTTATATAAAGTCATTAATATTTAAATTTTTAACCGTTATCTGTTTTTGCTTCTCTCCGTCTCATCACATGATTTTTTACATCATAACGTCTTAGTCGAAAGCGATACATGTGTACAGATATGTTACCAATATCAAGACGAACTAAGTGTGAAGATCAAAATGATCGTCACTAACAACGTGTACATAATAACAAAAGATAAGGAAGGGGAAGCACTAACCAGTAATGTATTATCATCTATGTATTTGAAAGTTGTACGTCATAGGTATTTTTTTTTTTTATTATTGTTTAGCGAGTTTTGAAATAATATCTAAGTAAACCTCATTTAATTGTTCAGAGTCTTTTTGTAAATTAATGCTTGCTTTCTGAGATTTAATGTGGATCATTTCCGATATTAATCGTTTTTGATAATTGTATTCTGTATCTAGAATTCTAACATCTTCCCAGTCAAATGAATGATTATATTTTAAAATGTGTTCAGTAACTACCGAGTGTTTTGCTGGATTAAGCTTCACATTATATCTATGCTCCTTCAATCTTGTCAAAGTTGCCTTTGGCACATCCTAAATTTCAAGAAAAGAACATGAATCTGTTTTTCATTAATTTATTGTTGAACAATGGGTACCCTCTTAACTTAATATTTAACTGCATACAAAGAAGAATTAATAAACATATTAATAATTTAAATAACAGAGAAATAGAACAACCAGATAGCTCAAATACCAACAATCAAAAACAATATTTAGTCCTACCACACATAAGAAATATTACCAACAAAATAGCTACTCAAATTAAAAATTCCGACATAAGCTTAGGATTGAGATGCATCAATAAGTTAAACAGATTTATTAAGGTACAAAAAGACAGAACCGAAAAACTCAAAAAGAACAATGTCATCTATAAGATCCAATGTAAAGATTGTGATGCATCCTACGTTGGACAGACCAAAAGGCAACTTTTGACAAGATTGAAGGAGCATAGATATAATGTGAAGCTTAATCCAGCAAAACACTCGGTAGTTACTGAACACATGTTAAAATATAATCATTCATTTGACTGGGATGTTAGAATTCTAGATACAGAATACAATTATCAAAAACGATTAATATCGGAAATGATCCACATTAAATCTCAGAAAGCAAGCATTAATTTACAAAAAGACTCTGAACAATTAAATGAGGTTTACTTAGATATTATTTCAAAACTCGCTAAACAATAATAAAAAAAAAAAATACCTATGACGTACAACTTTCAAATACATAGATGATAATACATTACTGGTTAGTGCTTCCCCTTCCTTATCTTTTGTTATTATGTACACGTTGTTAGTGACGATCATTTTGATCTTCACACTTAGTTCGTCTTGATATTGGTAACATATCTGTACACATGTATCGCTTTCGACTAAGACGTTATGATGTGAAAAATCATGTAATGAGACGGAGAGAAGCAAAAACAGGTAACGGTTAAAAATTTAAATATTAATGACTTTATATAAAAATTCACCATCAAATACAAAAATAACTAGTACGAACAATTTAAGAATTTATGACTTTTTTCAAACCTCCGACAATACATTTTTTGCTTCTCTCTTCATCATGCAGCGTGGTCTTTGGTCATCACTCCACGGACATTACCAATTCGAGGGAGTCATGGGCATCAGCTCTCCAAGACACATGATCACTCCAACATCAGTGACAATGGGTTATGTACAATGGGTTATGGGTTATGTCTACTATGAGTCCTATGTTCTCCGCAACGCCGATATGTATATAATTTAATTTTCAAATTTTGCGTTACTGAAGAGGGCTCAGTGAGCCGAAACGCGTCTAACGTATGTATAAGTTTATTGCGAATTGTCTTTTTATGTACTGACTGTAATTTACTTGACTAACTGATATATACATATGTTTTTTGGCTCTAAAAAAAGGCTTGTTTTATTTCATGATTTTATATCTAAGGAGCCATAGCGAACATTTTCGTTTTATTTTAAAGTTAGATTTAGTACAATTAAGAGAAAAAGCGTCCGAGAAGATAATCACTTCTTAAGAATATATTAGGTGTACAACTTTGCTTCCGCTGTTTTTTTCCGAAATTCGAGGCTTTATTGTAAAAAACTGGTTATACATTTATGATTCAAAGTATTGTCCATCGCTGGCCACTACTTTCTCCCATCTTTCGGGCAGCGTGCAAATCCCGCATCGAAAAAACTGGTCATCTTTTGAGGCGATCCACGAATCAATCCAATTTTTTACTTCTTCATAAGACCGGAAGTGCTGGTCAGCCAGGCCGTGTGCCATTGATCGAAACAAGTGATTGTCAGAGGGAGCAACGTCTGGAGAATAAGGCGGGTGGGGTAGGACTTCCCATTTCAACGTTTCCAAGTATGTCTTGACTACTTTCGCAACATGGGGTCGAGCATTGTCATGCTGCAAAATCACTTTATCGTGTCTTTCGTTGTATTGCGGCCGTTTGTCTTTCAATGCTCGGTTCAAACGCATCAATTGCGTTCGATACCGATCGACTGTGATTGTTTCAGTCGGTTTTAACAGCTCATAATACACTACGCCGAGCTAGTCCCACCAAATACAGAACATGACCTTGGAGCCGTGAATATTCGGTTTGGCCGTCGACGTGGAAGCATGGCCGGAAACTTCCCATGATTTTCTGCGCTTGGGGTTATCGTAATGAACCCATTTTTCATCCCCAGTCACAATGCGATGCAGAAATCCCTTCCGTCTTTGTCTTTCAAGCAGCTGTTCACAAGCAAATAAACGCCGTTCAACATCTCTCGGCTTCAACTTGTACGGCACCCAATTTCCTTGCTTCTGAATCATTCCAATGGCTTTGAGGCGTTTTGAAATGGCTTGTTGAGTCATTCCCAATGATCGTGCCAATTCTTCTTGATTTTGACACGAGTCTTCAATGCCTCCAATTCTGCATCTTCGAAAAACTTCTCTCTTCCACCGCTATGCCGGTCTTCGACGTCAAAATCACCGTTCTTGAAGCGTTGAAACCACTCATGACACGTTCTTTCACTAATAGCGGCCTCACCATAAGTATTTGAGAGCATTCGATGAGCCTCAGCCGTAGATTTCTTCATATTGAAGCAGAAAATTAAAACCTCCCGCAAATGATGAGAATTTGGCTCGTAAACTGACATTTTCAATCGAGAATAACTTTATGATGCAGACACAAATAGACTAATGTTTCTATGGGGTTATGTTGATTGATGCCCAAGTTCATTGTATAACGTCTATGATCTATTTATTTCGACCACCACTTACTGCTAAAGTCATCTATAGGAAAACGGCGGAAGCAAAGTTGTACACCTAATAATATTTCTGACTTGTCTTTAATATTTATGTTTGGTATTAAATCTACGTCTAATAATTCTACCTTGTTGTCATTCACATCTTCGATAAAGCGAACGTCTCTACTTTTAATTACCTTTTTACTACTGGGGATCCATAGTCTATAAGTCTTTGACTTACTAAAATAACCGACAAGTATTGCCTTTTCTCCTTTTTCAAACTTTGAAATCCCAGGTCCTTTCTTTAAGAACATAGCATGAGAACCAAAAATTCTAAAAAATTTAACGTTTGGTTTGCAATTTGACCACAACTCATATGGAGTTATACTATCGTTTACCTTCGAATGGCATCTATTTCATAGAAATACCGCCGTATTAATGGCTTCAGCCCATAAACTCTCGGGTACCTTTGATTTAATTAACATTGCACGCGCTATCTCAACGATGGTTCTATTGGTCTGTTTCGCAACCCCATTTTGCTGCGGAGTATATTCAACCGATAATTGTCTTTTTATACCTTGACTTTCTAAATACTCATTAAACTCTATACTTACATACTCCTTTGCATTATCACTACGTAAGAAATTACGTAATGAAAATTACGACCAGTTTCTTTCTCGGCATGTAACTTATATTTTTTAAATTCTGTTAAAATGTCACTACGTGATTTTAAAAATACAACTTTCATATATCGCGTATTTTTATCGTCAATAAACGTCGCAAAGTAACGTGCGTTCCATATGATTTTATCTTCATTAGCCCGCAAATGTCTGTATGCATTATATCTAAAATATTTTTTGTTCGACTACCTTCTTTAAATGGCAACGCATGAATCTTGGATTGATCACATATTTCACATGGTAATTTTTGACTTTTCGATAGTAGAAATCCGTAAGACTATTTTTTTCCATCAAATAATTCCTTTAAATCATTCAAATGGCCATACTTTTCATACGACAATCTTAATTTTAAATTAGAATCTTCACCAACACTGAGGACTTCATGGTTTGCCATTTATTTAACTACATACATGCGATTTTTCCTAGTTGTGGTAAAAACTAATTAATTAGTTATAACTCAACGTACTTCTCCTTTAACAACAAAATATACAAACAATGTTTCGGTACACCTATGGGCTCACCTCTATCTCTAATATTAGAAGACATTGTTAT
This sequence comes from Crematogaster levior, assembly GCA_901521435.1. Classification (NCBI taxonomy): domain Eukaryota; kingdom Metazoa; phylum Arthropoda; class Insecta; order Hymenoptera; family Formicidae; genus Crematogaster; species Crematogaster levior. The sequence continues at coordinate 299,941 of CABEGB010000634.1, forward strand.
AGAAGATCTAGAACAATCAATTTTAAACTCTCTAAATTTTTCCTGCAAATTTTATTTTAGATATGTCGATGACATTATTATATGTGCCCCAAAAGATAAAGTCAAAAAAATACAAGATCGGTTTAACAATTATCATGACAAACTGAGTTTTACTATAGAACACAGTATTGATGGAAAAATTAATTTCCTTGATTTTAACATCATTGTAAAGGATAACAAGATATATATTAACTGGTATCAAAAAAACACATTTTCGGGAAGGCTCCTTTTATATTTTTCAGATCATCCTTTAATTCACAAAATAGGCACAGTTTATAATTTAATAGACAGAGCGATATTACTCTCGCATCCGCACTTTCACCAGAAAAATTTACATTTTTGCATTGATCTTCTATTAAATAACGGGTACCCTCTTGACCCTATTCAACTGCTTACGAAAAAGAATCAACAATCTCTCCAACAATGTTAATAATAGAGAAAAAGAACACTCAAGTAGCTCGAATAATACTAATAACCAGAAACAATACTTAGTTCTACCGTATATTAAAAATATCACTAACAAAATATCAGCCCACATCAATAACTTCGAAATAGATTTAGGATTAAGATGCATCAACAAATTTAACAAATTTATCAGGGTACAAAAAGATAAAACTGATAAGTTCAATAGGAACAATGTCATTTATAAGATCCAATGCAAAGACTGTGATGCATCTTACGTTGGACAAACCAAAAGACAACTTAAGACAAGAATAAAAGAATATAAATACAATGTAAAATTGGACCCATCAAAACATTCTGTAGTTACTGAATACATGTTGACACATGTTGAATTACAACCATTCGTTTGACTGGGAAAATGTTAAAATTCTTGATACGGAATATAATTATCAGAAACGCTTGATATCCGAAATGATCTATATTAAATCACAGAAAGCAAGTATCAATTTACAAAAAGATTCCGAACAGTTGAACGATGCTTATTTAGAAATCATCTCAAGGCTAGCTAAAGATTAATAAAAACATCTTTGACTTTGTTATTCCCACACATAAGAAAGATAATACATTGTTGGTTGGTGCTTCCTCTTCTTAAAATTTATGTTTGTATGTCTGTGTTATTGAAGACGTGTATTTGATCTTCAATCTCAGTTCGTCTCTGTTGTAACATCTATTAAGACGTTCTGAAAAGAAAGATATGATGAGATTGAAAGAGGCATGAACAGGTACTGTTCATCAACTCAAATAGTCTTAAATTTATATAGAAATTACTTCTTATCTATCAGTAACAACAACTATCTACAAAAATTTTTGGATTTTATCAAACTCTTCATAATACAACTTTTGCTTCTCTCTTCTCTCATTATCACATAGTGCGTTCTTCGGGTCACTACTCCACGGACATTTCCAATTCGAGGGAGTCACTGACATCAACTCCTCCAACACCATGATCTCATCAACACTGTGACAACGAGATTGCGTCTCCTACAGGACCTATCTTCTCGGCTTTATTTAATTTTTATATAATTTTTATATTGTTTTGATTAATGCGTACTGAAGAGGGCTCAGTGAGCCGTAATGCGTATGCGCAATTTTGTTCGCGAATTTTTTATGATTACTTGTAATGGTTTCATCATCACACCACATATATATATGATTTTGGCTCTATAAAAAGGCTTATATTCATTCCAATTTATGATTTTATATCAGAGAGCCGTAGTAATTTGTTTACTTTTCCTTTAATACTAATTAATTATTTGGTCTAATAATATATGCATTACTCTCCGAAAATTTCACCTCGTATTTCTTTTCAATCATCACTGGAACTGATAATAAGTTACTTCTTAATTTCGGTACATATAATACGTTTGTTAATTTTACAGCTTTACCTTACCGTGTATTTTAATATTAATTTGTACAATCCCTACTCCGTGAGATATTATATTTTATTTCTCGGCTGTGCTCATATTACTAATCGGTCCATCAGATAACATTTCAAACGTGTTTCTATTGTTACACATATATGAGGTTGTTCCGCTATCTAAATACCATTCGTTTTTTTCTGACGAACAAACTAGCGCCGAAATCGCTATTAGAAAGTCCTCTTCTTCCTGTTCTTTTATTTTACTTGCTTGATTAGACTTACCGCCATCTTTTCTTTTTAGACGACAACGATTCGCTTCAGATAGACTGCTTGGTAATGGTAATGGTAATGATAATAAGGTGCGGGTAGGTCCGCAAGGGACCCTAAGATGCACCTAGATCTAGAGATCCTCTGTGCTTCCCGCAGGTTGCATAGCAGTCAGCTTTCCAGGCCAAGCCCGGCGTTTTCCGCCAGGCTGCATAGCCTGCTGACTGCTAATGTAGGGAGATTCCTGTGCTCAACGAACGCTGTGCCCAGGAATCTGTACCTCTTTATCGCCAGGGCTGGACAATCACACAAAATGTGTATGCTGTCCTCCCTGTCTTCTCCACAGAGTCTGCAGCTTCTATGCTCCGCCAAACCCAGGTTGTACAAATGCGCCCTCAAGGGCGCATGCCCTGTGAGAAGGCCAATGGATATTTTTAGCCTTCTTTTGTTCATTGTTAGTAGTTCCTTCGCCCTGTTCTTTCCGAGTTCTCCCATCAGACTCTTCGCCTGGCGGCACCCCCGGCACTCCCTCCAGGAAGTCCGGTGCTCCTGTTCCAGGCGTCCCCTGATGAGGCTCTTGCCCAGGGCAAATGGAATGCCTACTACCTGGTTAGTTGGTCTCTCTTTGGTTCCCAACTTTGCCAGTTCGTCTGCTTTCTCATTTCCATCAATCCCTTGATGGCCAGGGGTCCAGAGTAAGGTAATCTGGTTACCTTTCCCAAGTTTATCGAGTGAGTCCATGCACTCCCTAACCAGAGATGACTCTGTGGTGGGCTTCGCTAGGGCTCCCAAGGCTGCTCTGCTATCGGTGCAGATGAAAATATTCTTATTATGAAAGTTGTTAGCTAGTATGATCCTAGCACATTCCAAGATGGCTAATACCTCGGCTTGGAAGACCGTGGCTAGTCCACCTATTGGAATACTGATTTTGCAGTCATACTTCCTATTGAAGATTCCTGCTCCATAGTTGTCATTTGCCCCCGAGCCGTCCGTGTACCAAGTATCTGGTCCTAAACTGCTCCGGAACTTCGGTTCTTTCCAGTCTTCCCTGCTGGGTATGGCGATCTTAAACGCCCTATCCCAGTGGTATTGCCTGGAAATTCTATCTTGTTTTAGAGTGAAAGGGCTTCTGTGTAGGAGCTTCAACCTGGTATGACCAGGTCCGTCCTTCCACTCGCCCTGACAACTCAATCTATAGGCAATAAGCCTAGCTGTACTGATAATCTTCAGATGGAGTGGAGGTATGTGAAGTGCTACCTCCAGCGCCTCCGTGGGTGTTGTTTTCATGGCCCCTACTACTGCCCTCAGGTAATTTCCCTGAATGCATTTAAGCAGGTTCCTTGTCACCACTTTCTCCACTCTGGGCCACCAGACTACCGAGGCATAAGTGAGTCTCGGTATCAGGATGGCTTTATAAATCCATAGAGCAACTCCTGGAGTAATACCCCATGTCTTGCCCATGGCTTTCCTACACGCCCAATAGGTAGTGTAGAACTTATTCTTTTTATTCTCAAGATGTTGTTTCCAGTGTAGTTTCGGGTCTAAATAGACACCCAGATATTTTACTGTCGAAGCATACTGGATATTGTTACCCCAGAGCCTTAACGGCTCAATGGTGTCTGGTTTATATTTCCTGGTGAAGATCATGGCCTCGGTCTTTGAGGGGTTAATCTTCAAGCCCTTGGCCGTGCACCAGTTTTGTATGATCATGAGCGCTACGTCCATCCGCTCTTTGAGGGTAGTTAGAAATCTTCCTCTAGCCACTATGGCCACGTCATCAGCGTAGCCAGCGGTGTGGAAGTTCGCCTCTTGTAATTTCTCCAAGAGTTCATCTACCACTAGGCACCACAGTAGTGGGGAGAGAACCCCTCCCTGCGGACATCCTTTGGTTGGTTTACCACATAGTGATATGTTCCCGTACCCAACTGACAGTGATCTGCCCGTCAGCATGCTCTGCACCCAATCAATGAGGGCAGATGGTATGGCTTTTCTTTGCATAGCGTCTATAATGGCCTTGTACGAGGTGCTATCAAAAGCTCCCTCAATGTCCATGAAGACGCCCAGCGCATATCCCTTGGCCTCCAGCTGAGCCTCTATCCTGCCCACCAGGTGATGCAGGGCAGTATCCGTGGATCTGCCCGCCCTGAAGGCATACTGAGGGGAAGCTAGGGGCCTAAGGGAGAGTGGTCCCGCTTTAAGATAGACATCCACCAACCTCTCCAGTGTCTTAAGGACAAAGGAAGTAAGGCTAATGGGTCTAAAGTCTTTAGCCAGGACATGCCCGTTCCTGCCCGGCTTTGGTATAAAGCACACTCTGGTGCCTCTCCAGGCTTGGGGAACACATCTCAGGGCTATACTTGCCCTGAAGATCCTAGTCAGAGGACCCAGTAGGTGATCCAGCCCCCTCTGTAAGAGAGCGGGGCATATCCCATCCGGTCCCGAGGCTTTGTATGGTTCGAATGAGCGGATCGCCCATTCTACTTTTTTAGGTTCAACCACTTTCGCCGCCAGGGACCATTCCCTGGGCAGATAGACTGCCCTGGAAATTGCTACGTCCCTTCCGGCTGAGAGATGGGGCATCACCTCGAACCCCGGGAAATGTGTTTCCATCAGGTGTTCCAGTGTTTCGGATATACTTTCAGTAAAGCTTCCATCCGGGCGTTTTAAGCATCCCAGACGAGAGTTGGAGTCCTGGCATAGAATTCTGCTGAGTCTAGATGCTTCAGGAGCACTCTCGACACTTTCACAGAATTCTCTCCAGCTTTTCCGCTTTGCCTCTACTATAGCCTTGCTATATTGTCGCTGGGAACTTCTAAACATTTCCCACGCTATGGGCGATTTCACCCTCTTTGCCCTGTTGAAGAGCCGTCTTGTTTGCGACCTGAGCTTAGCCAGCTCTTTACTCCACCAGGGAATATTGGTCGCAAGGCGCTTTTGCTTCAACGGGCAGTTTGACTCGAACGCATCTGTGACGGCATTGCTAAGAAAGTGTGCCGCTCGTTCGAGGTCATCCCTATTATTAAACCTGTTCGGGGCCTTGGAGATCTTTATTGCTAGATCCTCCGTGTAGCCCTTCCAGTTCGTGTTCCTAGGGTTGCGTACCCAAATTATTTCTGGGGTGTGCTGCAGATTGAAGCGTATTTGCCTGTGGTCTGACCCGGAGGGCTCATTCGAGACCCTCCAGTTCCCCACCAGGCTCGCCACCTTCTCCGTGCCTAACGTTATGTCTATAACCTCCTGTCTTCTCGAGTCCAGGAAGGTGGGTTCCGACCCTCGATTTAAAATCATTAGGCCAGTGTTCATAATAAAGTTGTGTAGGTGCTCACCTCTCTGGTTTATATTGGTGCTTCCCCATCCTACGTGGTGGGAGTTAGCATCACAGCCCAGTAAGAGTTCGAGACCTTTGTCCTTGGCGTAGGCCAGCAACTTTAAGATTTCCTCCTGAGGGGGTGGTTCCTCTGAATCGTAGGGCATATATGCCGACCCGATCAAAAGATCTAGGCTTCTACCATCCGCGAGCTGCAGTCTCATCTGGATGACTGCGAGGTCCTCACAGCTGAGCTGAAACATGAACACCGCATTACAACCTTTGGTTACAATGCAGGTCCTGGGCTTGCGGCCCGGGGGGGTGTGACAAAAAGTACCGCGTCCCCCCAGGCCTTTGATTGCGCCATTTAGGAGCCAAGGCTCCTGAACAAGTGCAATGCCTGTATGCACCATAGCCATGCTCCTGGCTAGAATAGCCGAGGCGCTTTTGCTATGGTGCAGGTTTATCTGTGTCACCTGGACTCCGGAATTAGCCATTTGAACGACTAATCCCCCCCGTCCACCTCTGTGACCACCACAGGCACCTCCTTGCGTTCCTTGTCGAGCAACCTTACGGTTGCCCGACCCAGCCCGCAGAAGGGCCTATAATTACAGGCCCCGAGGCGCTCCAGCGAGGAATCGCCGACAAGGCATGAGAAGTGAGTGCTCGAAGCATCTCTCCTCTCACTGCCCCTGGTAACGATCCACTCCCTGGATCCCAGGCCCGTATTTTGCCTATCGAGGAGCCTCAGAGACTCCTCGACAGTCATGTCGGGTTCCTCAACATGTACCACCACCCTGTGGCGCTTAGGTAGCTCCCCGGGCGACAGCACACGCAGAGGGACCCCCTCCACTTTCAACTCGGCAGATAGGCTTTTTAGCCACTCTGCCGTTGTCTCGTCGGCGCATGAGAAGAATAGCGCGCCATCCCTTTCCCACGAACCCGTGAAAACGGGAGCTCTAGTTCCCTCAGGTAATCCGAGGATGCGCCCCCTGATCAGCTTACTAATAATCGCGGCTTCCCGGGATCCGATTCTTTTGTCCGGATAGCCCTCCAGTACAAGGGCCAGCCGGACAAGTCCTTTAGTCGCCTGGGCATACGACCCTTGATCGTCGATCTTGGGTTTCTTGCCCAGGCGATGGTCAGTAGGGCTGGGGGTGGAGATCGCTTCCGACCTGGGTCGCTTAGACGTCCCAGGCATCGGCGGCCCCACTCCCTTCCCTGAAGCAGTGGCGACCCCTCGAGGAGTCGATTGGGCCTCTTTAGCCCTCTCCTCCTCGAGGAGCCGCCTCTGCTTTTCCTTTCTAAAGCGTCGCCTAGCTGCGCCGCTATATTTAACTCGGGGTTTGATACGGTCGCTCGAAGCTCCCGTCCCCGTGGAATGCGAATCCTCCAGTAGTTCGCTTCCTAATGAAGCCACTCCCTGGAGGATTGCCTGAACGTTATTATTGTTATTTTTTGACTCGTTATTCATTTTAGTCCCACGAGTAGTGCGGAAGAGCGGTCTCACCCGGTCAGAGCCGCGATGCCGGGGCTTGGCATAATACTCCCGGAGTTCGCCCGGTATCCGGGAGGCACCGTTCGAGACGCAGCGCCCCCTGCGCCACGCAGTCCTCGGCACGGTCGCTAACACCTTGACTTGGGGGGTCCCTCTTCGTCGGTCGCACTCGGTGTCACCCCTGAGAGGGTGAACCCGACTGCGACCTTAAGCCCCTCCACCACGTCAAGGTGGAGACCCGTTCGGGGGAGGATAGACTGCTTAATAACATATAATAATTGACTGTAGCTCGGAAGGTATCTCTATTTCCGCATCTTTCAGTAAATTAACCTTTTCTTGGAAATTATTTATGTATTGTAACATTGACTCAGGAGGACAGGTTGTCCTTAGGTTGTACAATTGTCAATACAGGATTGTTTTTCTTACCGGACCTTTGGAGCTGTGTATTCTCGCTAATTCATCCCATACCTGTTTGAATGTTGCAGCTTTCCTTAAGTGTCCTAATTCCGTCTTTGATATGTTCAGAATAATGAGTGCAAGAGCCTTTTCATCCTTGGTCGTCCAATTCGGTGCACTTGCTTCCGCCTCAGGCCTTACAATTTCGCCACTTGTATAGCCCCAAAGATCATTATATAAGCACACTTCTCATTTGCATTTTCCATGCCTCATAGTTACCATCGAATAACTTTTCGATATACTGCTATGCATTTTGGCACAAAGGAACAATGAAACAAAAAGATCGAAGACGCACTTACTCGTTTAGCTTTCAATATGACTTTCCGATATTTGCGTTCTTCTCCGTCCCTAGGCCCATAACCTGTTGGATTTATCTCAGGGAAGACTATATAAAAGATGATGGAAAGTGAAACGCGAGATCACTTAATATCTATATAATGTTATACTCTATGGTCGTAAACCCATCTAAGTTGTGTATGTCTATGTACATTTTATTTTTTCTATGATGAAATATACTATGTGATGAGCGTCCTCTCTCACTTCGCAAAAAGCATATCTGTCGTGAGCATATTCCTTTACTTTTCCTCTCATCAGGTTATGGACCCAGGTATTGAAGCAAAAAATAGCAAGTATAATAAGAGAATAGAGAAGCGCCGAAACAGCGATTAAGTTACGCTACGTGGCATAGAGAATCACTGAGCACAAGAAACATATATTTCGTGAACTATTAAAATACATACGCAAGCATGGAGACCCCCGCTTTAAGCGCTAGCCACATCGAAAAATTAATTGGACGCGAAAATTATGGGATCTAAAAATTCGCGATTGAGGCATATCTCCAAAGCGAAGACTTGTGGATGCGTTAACGGTGAAGAACTGTACGTAAACGATGTCAAAAAGATGACGAAGGCAAGAGCAAAAATAATACTGAGCGTCGAAAAGCAGAACTACAGCTATCTTCAGAACACGAAGACGCCTCAAGAAGCGTGGCAGAAACAAAGATACTTTCGAGGATACCGGACTAACTCGTAAGATAGCCCTGTTAAGAACCCCAACTTCAACTAAGCTCAAGGATTGTGCTTTTGTGGAAACTTACGTAAACCATATAAAGCTACATCACACAAGTTAAAGGAGCTAAATTTCGAAGTGAAAGACGAGATGATAGCACTTATAATAGTAGCCAAATAGAGGGGTCTCTAGCGAATTCGGAGCGACGACGATATAAGAGCGTTTCCGTCGTTACTTCATTGTTTCAATTGTCGGTGATTTTCGATTTGACGTTAGATTAATAATAAAAATAAGGTTATTCGATGAAAGACTCGAGGAAGAGAAAAATCAGTTTTACGGTTTGATCGATGGAGTGAGGCCCGAGAATCATCGGATATATGAAAATTTTTTAAAAAGTTCCTGCATCAAACCGTTGGAGTCTGAAGCGTGCTACTTTTTACCATCCGAACCGTCTTCGAGAATGTGTCAATCGTGTTTCCGGGGAAATGGAACTGGAAGGTTTGGATCATGAGGAGTACGAAGAAATGACGTCAGATCAACATATTATTACCGGTCCATTATTCGGATTATATCTCGAACACGAAGAGATGTGTAACGTATGCGACAAAAAAATAATACGCGCGAGTGTAGAGATTGTTTGGAGACATTTCTGGACCGTATTGAAATATTTGACCGTAATGTGTCTATACAAGTGAATTATCAAGAAGTGGTTGAAGTTCAGCCCTATTAAGACGGACGGGAAGTTTGAGGACGCGTGAAAATTGCACTCGTTGCGTTTTCTCGTCCGGGAAGTCGCGTCGAGCGAGGAGAGAGGGTATTTCGAAGCGATTTTCGCTTTGTTAGATTCCATATGTGCGAGGAAGGGGGAAAGTGATAAAAGCTAACGTTTCACAAATTTGAAATCATTAGCGATCGAGAAAAGAGTGTGTCAACGCGAGATCGTTCGCGGAGGAGAAATCATGGACAAGAACGAGTCAGCGTCGCTCTCGGGGAACGAGATAGCGCCGCTCGCGAGGAACGAAACGGAGTCGTCGTTTCTCTCTTTGTTAGATCTGATGCTGGAGTTATGAGACCCCTCCTCGGCGGCGACGCGCAACATTAGACTGTTGATCGGTACTGTTTCGATGTATCTGAAGACGCGTGGAAACGCGGATCCGAATGCGCACCGTGCTCGCGAAGGGCGAGAAATGAAACGCGTATTGGTGGATACGCATAGAGTGTGGATGGCAAAGAGTTCGATAGAAGCGTGCTCGAAACGCGAACTGCTCTCTTTCGTTCGATTCAACATGCCGAGCACACGAGTCTCGTGAATGGTCTAATGACCGAGGAGATTTTCAACGAATAGATCGACAAATACAAAGAGCGCGCGATCGGTATAACTGATCGCGGTGCGTGCAAGGAGGTGTTGGAAGGGCGACGAGTTGTTCGAGTTTACTCCGGAGCAAGATCCGGAGATGATCGTTCAGAATATGACGAAGCTGGAGAACGGTCGTTTGCTCACCGTGAAGACGCCAGGCGAGATTGGGAGTCAAATAATACGCGTGTATGTGTACGATACGATTAATATAATGAACAAGGAGAAGTGTCATTGGTGGAAGTACGCGAAACTTCGAACGCAATTTTTGAGTTCCTCGGCGAAGACGGATAGCACACAGCAGTTGTTGAATCGGTTGTTCGAGATTGTGGCGCGGCGGTTGGCGAAAATTCTCGGAGCCGTGAAGGAGATGATGAACGTCGCGAACGATAGCGTTTCGCGGCAACGTCGCAGCGTCAAGAGAAAACGGCGACGACGACGACGACGACGACAGTCCCGAGTCTGTTTAATGAGAACGAGAGAGAGTATCGAACGATGCGTTACGTGACACAAAAAAATATGTATTATATTTTAACAATTATATTTTAAATGTGTAGTTTATAATGATTTAAAAAATGTATTGTATTTTAATAATTATATCTTAAAAATAGTAGCATACCTATAACGTTTCTGGCTCAGGAGGTGTATCAATTGATTGATGTCGAAATGATGTTGACATTTCTCGCTACACCTCCTGAACCAGAAACGCTATAGCTATGCTACTAACATCTATATTGATATTGATTATAACGAAAATTTATATTGATTATCGTTGAGATGGGAGAAGGAGTGTTTAATAAAAAGAGAATGGTATAGAGAATAAGTTTTATTTTATTTAACATTGATACAACGCTTCACACTCTAAAACAGAGAACCGCTAGTTCGCAATCGACGATGTTGTTGCGGTTGAAATTCTCGCTGTCCCGTATCGCTCGCAGAACGTTCTCGGAATTCGTCACGCTGTTCGCAATCTCGAGGAAGCGCGAGAACGTTGCATCGACGTTTTTCATTGCCGCGTTCAAAAAGGCTACGATGCGCTTGACGCAGCAATCGTGGTCGAATAGAACGCGTACAGTGGAGAGCGATAAGACCAGACGAGTCGTGGGTGTTTCCAGACGCAAGACCGAAAGATTGTTGACCTTTCCAAATCGTAGCGTTACATTTCCAACGCTGATCGGCGTCGCTGCTGACGGACTGCAGATTCGACTGCACGACGTTTTTCTGCTCGACGAGTCTTCGCCACGTTTCGGGCGAGAACGAGACCTCTTTGCCGTGGCAGTCTCCCAGAACGATGTTCACGTAGGAGGGCGAATCGACGACGATACCGATCTTTAAGCTGTCTTGTAACCTGTTTTAACGTGTATCTTCTCGACAGAATTCGAGTTCGGTGATGCGTCGTGTCGGTATCGTTGACACCTGAAAAAAGTAAAAAAAAAAATAGAATAAAAAAGTTTAATAAAAAAAAGGAGTTTAATAAAGTATGTGGACTCACGTATTTTTTTTCTGTCATCCGGTTCACCGTTAGTAGTATAGAGATGCGTGTTTTAACCCTGGAGCTCCGAAGGGGGAACGGGGCGGGGGGGTACTCCGCGAACGCGGGGGTATGACGTCACGCGGGGAGGGAGTGTTCGGCGGCATATTAAGTGTTAGTTAAAGGTGATGTCCGGCTGCTAATATTTATAAACAGATAACAGTCAGTAGCTTTGATTTAGCACCGCAAAAACAGCTGCCCCCCCTCCCCCATTCTAAGAAGAATCGTGCGTGTCACGATAAATTTTTCACAGAGACAAACGCCGATGTCCGGCTGCTGGAATTTATAAACAGAGGCGATTTTCGACAGCTTTGATTTTTATAAAGCGTTATAGGAACAGTCGCAACCCCCTCCCCCTCTAGGAAGACTCGTGCATGTCGCGACAAGTTTCAGGGCGGCGTCGCTCCGAATATATAAAATACATATAGCGTTACAGAAACGAGCGCCGATTTCCGGCTGCTTGGATTGTTATGAACAAATAGCGTCACAGAATCAATGTGCGGTTATTATCAAAGATCTCTTTCGGCGTTTTTGAAACATATTGTTGCGACCGCTCTTGCGACCCGAAGTGTTTCGCGTCGCCATGCGTTCCCTGGCAACGAGCGTCCCCCGGCAACGAGCCGTTTGTTTGTTAAACAGCGTTGTGGTTGTTATATACGGTTTCTTGTAATGAAGAGACGTGTTCTCTTCTACGGATTTCAATTAAAGAGTTCTTTTAATCCACGAAGCCGCTTTTTTATTTCGCCTCGGCGGGAAGTCGCGAGTGCGAGTGTGCTAGTGAGCGAGAGTGTGAGTGCGCGGAAGTGTCCTTAGCCGGCGCGGAGCGCAACATTTTGGGGGCTCGTCCGGGATCTGACGAGACAGCGAGCGGTTCCTCGTTTCTTCAAGTGAAATGGCAACTACGCACACCCCGACGAAAACTCGCTCCCGAGCCGCGGTGACAGCTGCGACGGAATCGAGTCCCCTAGAAGCTGTTCTTTCGGAGCTCCGACAGCTGCGCGAGGAGCGTAGTCAGGAGCGGATGCAGTTTCAACGCTTCCAGGACGACATGGAGGCCCGTCTCAGGGAACGTGATGCGGCTCTCTTGCGTCTCGAGGAGCGATTCGCCGAGAAACAGCTAAGTCCCTCCAATAATGTTCTTTCCTCCGGCGATCCTTGCGAGATGTCGAATTTAGCCGGCGCGGGCGAGGGCGTGTGTGCGGAGCACGCGACGCGATCTTTAAAGTTAAAGCCTGACGTTTACGACGGGACGGCGCCGCTTCGCGAGTTTCTTTCGCAATTTTCGCTGATCGCGCGCGCGAATTTGTGGTCGGAGTCGAAGAAGGCGGTTGTGCTGGCGTCGTCTTTGCGGGGAAAGGCGCGCGCGCTTCTCGACTCCTGCGCCGACGGAGCGGAGCCTATCTCATACTCGGAGCTAAAAGCGAAGCTCGAGTTGCGTTTTGGGGAGACTCGGTCTCTGCAAAATTATTATTCACAATTTACGAATAGGAAACAGCGGTTTGGAGAAGATTTCGCTTCTCTCGGGTCGGAACTTGAGAGATTGTCGCGCCTCGCTTATCCCGAATGCCCGCATCTCGTGCGCGACAAAATTGCGTGCGCGCAATTTATTTCTTCTCTAACTGAGGCTAATATTAAAAGGACTCTTCAGCTCGAAGGAGTGACATCTCTGAATGTGGCAATTGAGAGGGCAAAGGCCATAAAATGTATTCAGGAGAGTTGCTCGGAACAGAGGAGGGGAGAAAATTATTTTTCCGGAAAAAGAAGGGAGGAAAATTACTATGCTGCGGGGGAAAGAAAGGAGACGTTTGATGGTCGTGTTTTTAAGGGCGCGAGGGGAAAGGACGGAAATCTGAAAGAAAAGAACAAATTTGTTAAGGGGGGCAAATTCAACGAGGGGAGGGGGCGTGACAGCAAAGAATGTTGGCAATGCGGTAAGGCCGGTCATTTCCGTTTTGAGTGTCCCGGCAAAACGGGAAACAAGGAATAGTCGAGCTTGGAGGGGCGGGTTCGGCTAAGAAGTTGAGAGCCCCAGTCGCGAGAGTTGAAAATTTTTATAATTTAAATAGAATTAATCGAGATTTGGATTACTACTGTTACGAGGGGATTGCGAATGAAAAGAGTTGTGTTTTTAAAATAGATACGGGCTCTGACGTTTCGGTTATAAATAGAAATTTTGTGGAAAAGTCGGAATTGGTGGAAGAAAGCTGCTCTTTGAAATATCCCACGGGGGAAAGGTTTACGGTGAAACAAAGAGCAGTTGTGAAAGTGCGTATTGGAAAAAAAATTGTAGAATTTCCCATGCTTGTCGCGGAAATTTCAGATGACTGCATTTTGGGGGTCGATTTTCTTGTGCGGTTGAAATTAGGAAATATCTTTGACTCTGTTTTCGGAAGGAGTTCTATAAAAAGATGCGGACGAGCCCCCAAAATGTTGCGCTCCGCGCCGGCTAAGGACACTTCCGCGCACTCACACTCTCGCTCACTAGCACACTCGCACTCGCGACTTCCCGCCGAGGCGGAATAAGAAAGCGGCTTCGTGGATTAAAAGAACTCTTTAATTGAAATCTGTAGAAGAGAACACGTCTCTTCATTACAAGAAACCGTATATAACAACCACAACGCTGTTTAACAAACAAACGGCTCGTTGCCGGGGGACACTCGTTGCCAGGGAACGCATGGCGACGCGAAACACTTCGGGTCGCAAGAGCGGTCGCAACAATATTTTCATGAAGAGCGACCGAATGTTTTGCGGTTAAGTTTTCACAGGGATTGATACTTTTAACGCTGCTATCAAAAGTCAACGGCTTTGAAAACGATATGGTTGGAAAGAGATGAAATATACATATGGGACAAAGAGATGAAATATGTATATAATCGGTCAAGAAGTCCGCGCGCAGTCCCACAGTAGGTGCGTGAATCAAATAATTAGAATAAGAGTATCACGAGTAATGTGAAAAAGTGACATTTTGAATATCAAGTTCATAAAATCATGGAGATAGACAATAATTTTGAAACAATATTGGATGAAAAATCATCCGACGAAGATCGCGCTTTATCAGACGATAGTGACTGTGTTAGTGATTGCAGCGAGGACCTTACCGAAGCTATTGATAAGATAGTGTCTAATTAGGAAATCAGTGCATTGAACGAACATACAAAACGGTGCGCTATATACTTTTGCTATCACGTGTCTAATAATTATGCCGTATGTGCTTCATGCATGATCAGAGTGGCAAATTCAGTTCTCGGACCAGTGTACGCTATACGAAAGCATGTGACTGAGTTTCACGACTCGATAATTGTTCCGAGTGTAGTTATCCATTGTTCCAAATATTTCCATGTAATATGTGCCCAATTTGCACACAGTAAAAAAAAACATTGTGAATGGAACATGAGTGTACGCGAGCAATATGGAAAACAATTATAGAAACTCTATAGATTTTGATCAGCTAGATGTCATCGACGTTCTCGAGAATAGAAATGTGCCGAGAGACAAATCTGCGAGTGTGCGACGAACATCGCCAGTACAGTTTCTACGCGATCGAGAACTCGGTATACGCGGAACCAACGAACGCATCGTTAGACAAAGTATCGATTATGACTATGTTCATATGTGGCCTTATCACGTGAAGCTAAAAAGTGTACAGACAGACGCTGGATGCTTGCAAAATAGAGCATGAAGAAGATAGAATCCGAATGTGGCAAAATTATGGATGGTATATAGAATCTGAATTAAAAAGTGGTATATACTATTGGTCAAAGGAAATCGTTGAAAAGCTTCAAGCTTGTCCACCATACTTTATTACTGTTCCCGCGGGTATCGGAAGGTGCATCGAATTGATTGTGATGGGCAATTGTTATTATTTCCGTAATAAATAAATATAGACATGATGATGATGATGAACTTAGTATATATTATAGAGATGTTGATTATAGTGATCTTTGCGAAAATTATAAAGGTGTCTCCTTTCACTATTACCAAGAGTAACCACTATCAGGCTTAAGATACACAACGATATTGCAGAACATGCGAACAAGTTCACAGACTGCAATCGAGTAACGTGCCCCGTCGAAGATTGTGACATGTTTTAAAAAAAGAAAGATATTTGTAAAAAATATGGAGCATCTCGAGCAAACTGAACGCGACCTGTTGGAGCAAGCCGACAATGTCGCTATCCTGGGAGAGTGTTCGACATGGATGCAACAATGCGACAAGTTCATAGAACAGCTCGAAGAACGCTGTCGTGCCAAGCGTCCGCGCTCTCGATCGGAAACAGACAATCTTTGATGGCTCAAATTGCGCGAATCGAGGGAGCGAAGAAACAATTAGAAAGCTTTATACACATCGGCTGTGATTACGCGAGCACTAGCAGTGATAACGCGGAAAGACTTGTTTGGCGAAAGATCGAGACCGCGTTCGAAAATCGCGTACTGACAGGTACTCAACACAGATCACATCAAACCGCAAACATTTCTGGAAGACGTAGGCAGTGTGGTGCTCGAGCAAATAAAAGACGCTATTAAAAAATACAATAGTGTAAAAGTAAATACCGTGCTCAACGGGGAGTTTGTGACTGGTGATAAACGTGGTATTGGGTGTACAACTTAATTCGGTCCGTTTTTTTGCTTGAAAAACGCATTTATTTGAACGATAAAATGAATTAATACCTTATTCAAAGTATTGTCCATCGCTAGCCACTACTTTTTCCCATCTTTCTGGCAATTTATGGATTCCGTTGCGGAAGAAGCGTTCATCTTTTGAAGCCAAGAATGAATCGAGCCAATTTTTTATACCCTGTTCTGAAATGAAGCGTATTCCAGTCAAAGCGTTCTGCATCGATCGAAACAAATGGTAGTCGGAAGGGGCAAGGTCTGGGCTGTAAGGCGGGTGAGCCAGAACTTCCCATCCGCTATTTTCCAAATAGTTTTTAACCGAAACAGCAACATGAGGCCGAGCGTTGTCATGGTGAAAGATTATGGACTCGTGTCTGGTCGCATATTCTGGACGTTTTTCAGCTATAGCTCGCTTTAAACGGATCAATTGTTGCCTGTAGAAGTCTCCCGTGATGGTTTGACCAGGTTTTAACAGCTCATAGTGGATCACACCCTTCTGATCCCACCAAATACAGAGCATTACCTTGGCACCATGGATATTCGGCTTCGGCGTTGATGTTCCCGGTTGGCCGGGCTTTACATACGATTTTTTGCGTTTTGGGTTGTCGTAGTGAATCCATTTTTCGTCCCCGGTAATGATTCGTTGCAGAAAAGACTTCTTTTTGTACCGTTCAAGCAACATTTCGGACATGCAAAATCGTCGTTCGATATCTCTCGGTTTCAATTCGTATGGGACCCAATTTCCTTGCTTTTGGATGTATCCCGCGGCTTTGAATCGTTTCGAAATAGCTTGTTGAGTAACTTCCAACGTTTTTGCGAGCTCTTTTTGAGTTTGACACGAATCTTGATCGAGTAATGTTTCTAATTCTTCATCTTCAAACTTTTTCGGTTGACCCAAACGCTCTTTGTCTTCAACACTAAAATCACCACTTTTAAATCGTCGAAACCAAGATTTATCCGATGGTGCAGATTCACCATACACTTCCACAAGCATTCGATGCGCTTCAGCTGCACTTTTCTTCCAATTGAAACAGAAAATCAAAACTTCCCGCAAATGGTGGTTATTTGGAACGAAACTCGACATTTTCAAGTAAAAATTAAACTTGTTGTGCAAAACTTAAAGGTTTGTAAACAATATTTGGTTGACAGATGTTAACACTTCACGATACAGCAAAAATCAGCTGTCGCCGTCAACCATTTATAGCACCTAGAGCCATCTTTTGAAAACGGACCGAACAAAGTTGTATTGTACACCTAATAATAAAAGCATCAACACAAGAAATTGTGAACTCTTTCAAACATAAAATTTGCAAGAGTGGTACGAGCGGTGCGTCATTGAACCCACCTTGACATCCCTCGAAGAATTTCAGGAACGGGATAGTGGATGGGCATTGTCGCGTATACTTAATTTGACTGTTAACGTGAACAAGTACAATCCTTTGCACGCGGGTGAAAATGCCGCGAGAAATACAACTAAAGAAAGCAGTGATCAACGTGCTGTTATGACCTGATTTTTCCCAAAATCAGTTATCGCAGCATTGTTATTGGTTTCGACACCGCCAACGGTTACGAAAACCAATAACTCAAATCTAATGTCAAATCTAATAATGTCAAATCTAATGTCAAATCTAATAATGTAATCCTTTATTACTAAATCAAGTCATAACCAAAAAGTATAACGAGGTCACCAGAAAATGCAACTGCTGATCCGAAGCTCAGTCAGCAGTTGCATAACAAGAAACGAGGGCACCGATGCCCTTTTAACGCGATGCGCCGAACGCATCACGGGCAGTATTCATTAAGCAGTAAACGCTAAGCAATCTGTGTGAAACAGGCTTTTCTAAATTAGTGTAACGTGCGGTCTTACTGTGTAACATAAAGTGGGTGAATAAATCAGTCAAAATCAAGGAAAGTGTTCCTTTATTTAACCAACGACATCACCAAAAGTGGTAGCTCCCACACAGCACAAAAGGTTTCTATAAGGTTTCTGAAAGGTTTAATGAAAGAATTGAAACCTTTAAAAAAGCTTTCAAAAAAATGTTTCTAAAATGTTTAAATGTCCGTTTTTGAATCCATCAGTAATGTTCTTAAAAATCTTTTATAAACCTTTCCATAAACATTTTAAAAACATTCCTTCAAAGTGTACAGAAACATTTAAAAAAACATTTTTTAAAGCAGTTTGTAAAAGCTTTTAAAAAAATATCTGGAAACATTCTAAAAACTATTCTTTAAACATTTCTATAAATATGTTATAAATTGTTTTAAAAACCTTTCAAAAAATGTTTTTAAAATGATTATATGTCCGTTTTTTAATCCATTAGTAATGTTTCCCAAAATCTTTTATAAACTTTTCAATAAATGTTTCGAAGACGTTTTTTCAAAGTGTATAGAAACATTTTAAAAAAGATTTATACAAGCAGTTCGTAAAAGCTTTCAAAAAAATATCTGGAAACGTTCTAAAAACTATTCTTTAAACATTTTTATAAGTATGTTATAAATTGTTTAAAAAACCTTTCAAAAAATGTTTCTATAAATGATTTTTACATTGATTTTGCATTCCTCTGTTAATACGAAGAAAACAATTCTTTAAAAAATGAGACTTTTCAATGATTTTTTTTATTTTTTATTATAAAACCAATAGGAAACACAAATATTAATTATAATTTCAGTTTCTAGACATTTCAGTTTCTTACATTTTTACTACATAACTATGGCAAAATCATTATAGTACATTACATAATTATAAAAAATATGCATCATTAATACTTTACATAATAGTACTTTAAACATTAGCTGAATAAAATAGTAAAGACAATTTTTTTTAAAGACAAAACCTTTCAATATTATGATATATCATTTTTCTAATTCGTCAACGTTACTCTTAAATTATAAAAGTTTAACTTTAAAATCCATAAAGTATTATCTTCTTACATACTAATATAAAATATAAATAATAGTATAAATAATACTAATAATGTTATTCGCTATCTTCATCTACTAATGACGAGAGTTGAAGGGGAGTAAATGCCTTTCTTGACGGCTTGCTGTAAAGAAATTGTTTTGTGTAATTTATTATAAATTTTAATTCAAATTTAAATTTATTATCATTTATTATTTTAAAATTACTATCGCGATTTAAATTTATCATCAATCTTAATGTCAAAATATTTAATTTATATTTATTTTAAACAAATTTCTAAGTAATAATACACTTTTATCGGCGATTAAAATACTGAGAATCCCTTTTAAGTTTGAAAAATTTGAATAGTTTAGAGATGTTAAACTTTGTATAAAAAGGTGATTCTTTAGACTTTTGTTAACTTTAAAAGTTATTTACTAATTGATAAGTTTGGAACGATTTTCTATAAATACGTGGAAAATTATTATTAACTTACCCTACACGTTTCAAACGAGTTTGTTTTGAGTCCAGATAACTAGATATTTTTTTTTATGGCTTTTTCAGTGATTGCCGGAAATAATTGTTTAGCTGCCTCTAAAAAAATTTTTTAAATTTAAATTTAATGTTATGGTACCTCTTATTCTTACAATGCCCCATTATATATATTAAATTCGTACCAAACATGCATTTACAAAAAGATAACTCCTTAAAACTTTCATTCTTCATTTTAGTTTCCTGATTAATCTTTTGACCAAAAAAGCTATAATTTTTTAAGGCACTATCTGGTATGGTTCTTTGGAAAATGTTGCTAATAAAATTACCCTCTTTATTTCCTCCAATTATTTCCTCCAATACTTTTCATATAATCAATCTGAAAAATAGTTATATACAAACCTAGTATTTTCTATATAAAAATTAAAATTTGTAAGCTTTATATTATTTAATGAAACCAATCAACCATTAAAAGTACCAAAAAAGGTAAAATCCAAACACCTAAAAAATATCGATGAATTATTTTATTTACGTGCATATTTATGATTTTAAACATGAATGACTTTTGTTCATAAATAGAACATAATATTTGCAATAGCAATTTTCACTTAAAAATTATGTGTATCATATATAAATAATTTTAACAGGATGGTAAAAGTTTTGTATAGACATTTTTTTCAAATGTATATAAAATAAGAGAAATCGCATCATACAAGATAAGCATGCATATGATAAAGTGTGAAAGCGGTGGCAGTAGCGAAATGGAAAGATGCATCAATTTCGTTCAATATAATCGTAATGTAATTGTACAAAGATTAGTAAAGCATCAAGATATTATAGCATTCTTGCACCATTCTTTTTAATTACCTATATGCATGTTTGTATACACAGGTATATATTGGTATTGTGCAATTCACATTTAGTACAAAACACACCTATATGGAAAATGTAATTTTATAATTATTCTATGTACAGTCAGCGGCGATTAATTCTGTCACCCCCCGTTTGAAAATATTTTGCGCGCGAACAAAATGTAGCAACAGTGCGTATGGGATAAGCTGTAGTTTGAGCAGTGGGTGTGTTCAAATCACGGCTGATCGCATACGCGCTGTTGTCACATTTCGTTCGCGCACAAAATATTTTCAAATGGGGGGTGACAGAATTAATCGCCGCTGATTGTACCTATCACATAATATTGTGTACTATTTTTTTAACATTATTGTTTCCTCCTAGAGAAAGCTTTTGTGATAGTATATCTTTTGGGTTTCGAAAAAAAAGATATAAGTTAAAAAACATATGTTTTGAGGTTGTAAGAATTGAATTATAGTGTTTTTAGAAAAAGTTTGTACTTACCACATTTAAAGTGAAATTCTTACGCATCAATTTTTGCTCTAGTTTTTGTATGGTCTTGTTAGGATCACCGATAGGAAAATATTCCTCACATAATTTTTGCTGTGTAACTGAAAAAATTGGAGTATTTGACGTAGCTCTCATTTCATTTGACACCTTAAGTGATTTTATTAATTTGTCAGTGTTTTCTTGTTTCAACGACAACTGATGTAAATTTTTTAATAGTTTTGTCTGCTTTTCTAAAAAGAAAAAAAAATTTTTTACATTATATAGTTTTGTAAAAAATGTTATCAATTTTGTATTATATATATATTATTATTATTATAATACTACAACTGTTAATATATTATTACTTGATATATTACGTAATACTTCTAATAACTGTGAATTAGTAGGTTCAACAATTTTTGACTCTACACTTTCAGGTTTTTGTAAAATTTTTTGACCTGATATTCCATTATCCGAATCAATGGATGAACCAGCTTAAAAAAATGTGCAATATAAGTTAGTTGAAAATTGTCTTGTACACCGTAAAAAGTACCGATTGAAACCGCCTGCATCATTTAAGGCTGATAATCTTGTAACTTGCGTTGAACGATATGAAAATGTATTAAATGTATTACTGTACTTTCTCATACAGTATTATATTATCTTTATATGCAACACGTGATTTAACATCGTTGAACGTGAGTTTCAATTTTATGATCTTATAATTAATACGAATGCCAGGGAAGCTAACAATTACAAACGATGTAACGCGAAAGTTTAACGCTCTCGGTATAATTCTCCCTTGGTACTTTTTACGGTGTAATAATTCGATGAAATGTAGCTTTTTTCATGCAAGTAAAGTTTTAGCAATTTTCAAATCAAAATAATTTTATCACTACATATTTTATGGACTACTTACATTCTACAGTACTTGCGAGACTTCTTTTATCAGACGCTGTAAGTAATTTATTGTACGATGAATTAACATCTGATGATTTGTGTCTTGGCAATTCCATTTCAATCTCACCTGAAGTAATGCTGTTATCATCAGGATAATGTTCGCGTGAGTTATTCTCATCACTACCATCATGATCAATACTAAAGTCAATTTTATCACATTGCGTCTTACTTTTTCTTGTCATATTGTTTACGTTAAGTGTAGGTGGTACGTATGAGTTTTTCTGATTTATATTTTCATCATTTTTATCAGTATCTTTGAAAGATTTTGATGCAGATGTTTTATCAACCTTACTTTTTTTTCTCAATGGTTCTTGTAATCTTTCATAGATCTACTCTTTCTTTTAGCTCTACTTGTTTTTAATTTCATTGCATCATTTGCATCACTTAACTCAGAAATACCAGCAATATTCAAGAATTCAGTAGCTTCTATGTAACTATCTACAATTAATTATATTAATAATTTATACCTGCTTTAATAATTATATATTTATTATGTATTTCGAAAATTACCATTTTCTTTGATGATTTTTAATATGGGAATATTTCCCAATCATTTTCAGGGATAATCTTATCTATTTTAGATTGTTTTAAATTTACAGATCCTTCTGGAGGAATTCGAACATGTTTCAAATCCTCTGTAATCCACAAAGAAGGATACTTTCTTTTTATTAGAAGAATTGTGAATAATAACATACTCCTTCATTGCTAATTATCTAAAACATTAAAAACATTTCAGCACTATCTTTTCATTGATTTGGACATTCCGATGCTGGAAAAATTATTTTTTTTGCTTCCTTGAATAAGCTTACAAGGGGAGGCCACGGAGTGTGGGTCACCGATTTTGATGCGCTTTGGCACAGACCTTCTTCATCAAAAACAAATGGACCCGTGTTTCGCCGTTTGTCTAGATACCTCCCCGTTTTCGAAAAAATTGAGGTCAAAGGTCATGGTATCGGATCAGTTTTGGACCAGGGGGGTTTTATAGATCTTGAAACAACAATCAATTTTTATTAATATATGTGGGGGTCGCAAACCTATATTTTTCGAGTTATGAAGGATTTTATGTGCACGCAGTGTAACCATAAATACCCGTAACTTCATCACCATTTCCAAGTGAGCGCCGTGGTCGAGCGGTGAAGGCGTCGAACTCCAATTCCCTGGACTCGTGTTCGATTCTTCGTGCTGCATTTTTTTTTTTTTTTTAAATAGCATGAATATTTTATATTTATATATAAATTTTTATATATTAATGTATAAATACATAAAAATTATTACTTTTATATTATCATATATTAATATTTTTTAAGATACTTTATATTTTATATTTATTATATTCGCTGTGCAGAAATAAATAACAACAATTAAATGTGCATTTATTTAGTTTTAGTATATATTTAGTAGATTACGGGTTCTTGAGGATCATCTCGCATCGAGCTCGTCGAGGGCTGTTCATCTGTATATTTAAGGATGTATGATACAAATTTTAAAAATTGAGAAATATCTGAATATTTACAATTCGTTAACAACATTTTTTAAAACTTCTTATTGATAATTTCTTACTATTATTATTGTTGAAATTTAATGTCCTTGGTGTCTTCGATATCGTAGATTTTTTTATTTTTATTTTTATCTCGTTGAAACAAATTTTCGAACTGTATTCTGCGATTTCTGGATTAGAACTGACGGTTGGAGAAACCGAATAGAGGCACACGGTGTGTAAATTCAGGTAGGTGTCCTTTCCCGACAACAAAAGAGTGTACCGTTTTACCGGTTACCCTCTAACCGGTCTAATATACAGAATTTCTAAAACATGATTAATTCTTGGTAATAGTAAACTATGTATTCTATGTATTCACAATCGTTTGCAATGCGCATTTAATTGTTGTTATTTATTTCTACACAGCGAATATAATAAATATAAAATACTAGCATGCCCTGTCTCGGCTTCGCTCGAGATAATAATGTGATCGATCCTACGGATTAGAAGTGAATTATTCAATCGACATCTCGCGCGCCCCCTATTATACATTTTTGTTACTACGTCAGAAACCTTTACGCAAGTGCCAACAACAACTGTTCCAAGTTTCAACTCATTTAGTTGAATGATGCGCGAACGCATAAAGCCCGAACACATAAACAAATTCTTTTTTACATATTATATTACATTGCTCGTAGTAAACTATTCACGGAGAAAGTTAGAAGAACATCAGTCATGGGGATCACTATGCTTTTTTACATAGATGCCATTTGTAAAAAAACATGGTGACCTCCATGACTGATTTTCTACTACCGTTACTTCTTAATATAATGAAATTAATATTTACGAACGAAGACGGAAACCTTAAAGCTGGTATAAAAATCGACTGAATTGGGATTTGAAGGGGAAGGACTTTGAACACGATTGGTCAAAATTTTCGTACAGTTGATATTAAGTAGAAATCAATACAAAAGAATTAATTTTAAATTTTATTATTTTTGTTATTCAAGTTTGTAACAAATGAGTATATTACAAAGTTGTTAGTAAATAACATGTGACACTTAAACTTATAAATGAGGTAGGTAGGGCAGATAGTTTTAAATTTGTAACAATAAAATATATTATTTTGAATTATAAATACTTTTAATTTCAATTCAATTTAGCACTAATCGGTGCACAATATTTTTGGTTAACCTGTCTTTAGCTAACACAAATAGATTCGACGGTTTTCCTACACGTGAACATGCAACATATAGTTGCCCATGAGAAAAACATGGATTTTCTAAATCCAAACCACAAATGGACATTGTTTGACCTTGAGACTTATTTATGGACATGGCAAAAGCTAAACGAATTGGAAACTGTAGCCTTCTGAAGGGTATCGTAGAATCTGACGGTATCATTGGAATACGTGGCAACAGGACCACTTCTCCTTTAAACTTTCCAGTTAAAATGGTTGCTTCCAGAATATTTCCGGTGATTTTTTTGATGACCAAACGCGTACCGTTGCATAATCGAGGTGGATTCAAATTACGCAAAAGAATGATAGGTGAACCAATCTTTAATCGAAGATTATGTGGTGGCATTCCAGGTATATCCAGTGAATTCAAAAATTCAATTGGAAAATTTACACTTTCATTTTCATCAACAACAGTATCGATTGATTTAAAAGACATCAGATCGCCTGGTAACAACTGTTGTATCTGGAAGTTAATTTCGTCAACATCAACATTTTTGGCTGCCAAAATAGCCCGATCACTGAGCCAGTTATGATTCAAGTAATTACTCTGTATATCCGGGAAAATACTCTGAATCAATTCATTTTTTCCGTGAAGAACAGTGCAGAAATTGTCTGGCAGTTTAACGCATTGCGTATTTGGTTGCAGTTCTATTTTACCGTTCCCAATATCTAGTAATTGTTCGGAAAATATTTGTGCTGATGGATCATTTTGCAATTGTATGCGCATATTTATGGTCAATCGAAGTGTTTCAACACTTCGCCATAAGAATGATTGTTTTAAACATGCATTAATCTCATCCGCGAAAGTAGAGCGAGGTATAACCGGTAAGGTCTGTCGGAAATCACCAGATAATAGTAAGATAGCACCACCGAAAAGTTTATCATTGCCTTTTAAATCTTGCATAGTTCTATGCAATGCCTCGAGTGAATATTTGTGTGCCATTGTGCACTCATCCCAAATTATGATTGAACTCTTCCGCAACACTGCAGCTATTCCACTATTCTTTTTTATGTTACATAATGCGTTTGGCTTATTATGAATGTCCAATGGCAGCTTGAATGTTGAATGTGCCGTTCGCCCACCATCTAGCAAAGTAGCCGCAATGCCAGACGATGCGACTGCCAATGCGATTTTTTGTTGTGACCGTATTTTGGCAAGAATCAACGATATTAAAAATGTCTTACCGGTTCCACCTGGTGCGTCCAAGAAAAAAAAACCGCCTTGTTCAGCAGCAACAGCCAGCATAATCCGATCATAAATAATTTTTTGTTCTGCTGTCAGTAATGGCTCACTGTTCACGATAATTGTTGCTAAATTACGATGGTCATATTGTTTTTCTCGTTGTAAATCGGTATTGACTAAGTCGGCGGCTGGGCGAGCAGGTGATGGCATACCATAATGATTAAGTGGTAAATTTGAAATTAAAACACATAAATCCTCGATCAACACTAACGCTTCATTATACATCTCAGGCGTATAATCTATGTTTTGGCATTGATCTGTTTGTCTAATTCGGTGCAATATGTCTTCTGTCATACAATTTTTATATTTTTCCCACAAAGTGTGTGCTTGTGATGGATAACATGTCGTCAAAATAATTGCAAACAGCTGACGAATGTTATTGGGCGTTGATGTCAACGCAGCATCAGCAAGCGTTAAGTCCCAATGGTTATCGTCTTCTAGCAATTGCAGTTCACGACATGCATCTTGGTATGTATTGAATACTCGGCCGTTGACTGTTCGCAGAAATTCAAAAGACGTTGGTCCGGGAACATTCACCAATAACAAACGTAAATAGAAGCACTCACGTTGCTTTGGATTTACCGTGTAAAGTCGCCCCAATGTCTTAGCTTTGAATATGCCTGTAACGGAAGGATGTGGTTTTCCTTGTTTTCGTGGCTCCCATTTTTTACCAGATTTGTTCCATGTGAAATAACGTGGAACATCAGTATATATCAATGTCTTTGCGAATTGGCCAAAAATATCAGATCTTTGACACAATGTAAAAAACTCAGTTAGTGTCGTTTTTGGAGCCTCAAGCGCTCTTTGGAGAACATTTTCTTCAGTGAAGTATACACGTTGACCGTTTTCAAGATGTATTGCTAGATGCTGGACAGCAGGGTCTCTTTCGTGTATGGAAAAGCTAAGAATATGCCAAATAGCTTCGTTGCTGCTGATGTATCTACCCATTTGGTATCGTGTAATTTCGTCATTTTCATTTACATTTTGTACTCCAAATATGGCCAAATCACTGCCTTTATTTACATATTTACAAATGTACTTAATTGATTTTACAGAACTGCAAAGCTCGACATTGATATGAGCCTCATAAGTTTTTGAAAGTAATGGTGAGTATGGTACCACCCACCGATTATCAAATTCTACTTGATTTGTACAATTCGGCAGTCGCATCGTGAATGTGTGGCCACCATTCTCAGTATTTCTGCGTCGATACATTGGATAACCGTCAATATCCGTGATAGTGTCATTCGTATGCGGCTTTGGGAAATTTTTCTTACATTTTCCATTTTCCATGCATGGTAATGTCATGTTGAAAGCACCGCACGGCCCGTGGATCATGTGTTTGGTAACAATATCAAATAATTCTTGATCAATTGATCGGTCTGGAATTTCAGCTGAAATTATTTGATCAATTTCTTCTGGACGGATTTTATCTTGAAGCCAAATTAAAATGTGGGCATGAGGCAAACCTCGCTTTTGCCACTCAATCGAATACAGCCAACAACGTGTGATACCAAAAACTGAATATTTAACAATAAAATCAATTAAGGATTTCAATTTTTGTTTGAACACACGTGTAGTTATATCATGACGATGAATTACTTTTTGTCCTGGTAATAGTAAAGTTTGTATCTCTTTCCAATTCGGATTACATGTGAATGTTATAAACAAATCTGGTCGGCCGTAATGACGTACGTAAGTCATCGCATCTTGTATGTATTCCTGCATGTTCCGTGGACTGCCGATGTAGCTTGAAGGTAAAATGAAAGCATTACCGATGTCATTGGGGTTTAAATTTCCGTCGATGTTTCCAACAACAGCATCTCGTAAGTGAATGTATTCTTCCGCTCGTAATTTAGCCTGGTTGTATCGAATGAATCGCAAGCGTTCACTTTCAACCTTAGCATACATATCAACAATGTATTGATGGAATAGCTGACGATATCGATGGATGTAGTTGTCCTGATTATGTCTAATCATCAATCGGTGTGCGTAGTAGTTCATTGAACTAACTTTTTTATCTCTTTGAGCACCTCAAAAAAATAAGAAATAAAATAAAATAAGAAATTAAAAATCGTACATACAGTAAGAAAATAAATAGTTAATATATATATACACACATATATATATATATATATATATATCTCGAGCAAAGCCGAGACAGGGCATGCTAGTATATATATATATATAGTCAAATTTACCGGTATTTGGATCACACTGTTTGATGTTAAGGTGATATTCATCCTGTCCTTGCCAAAATATTAATGGATATTGCAGTGCGTCATATGAACGGTGTAGATCCGAAATCGTACTAACAGTATTGTCTCGCCGTGTAATTTTTATAGCTCTTTTGTCAACTGGATCACCAACCATAATAACAGCAACCTCATCAAGAGTTGGAGCGTTGAATCTGCCAGCATGTTCACCTATTGGGACTTTGTCGGCTTTTATGACGATTTGATAGTTGTCATTTTGCAATCGTGGCGAAACTCTTTTAATCAATTGAATTAGTTGATTCTGATCTTCTAAAAAATTTTCCAGCAATATCACAATTGCTCTTTCCTCTGCTTGTTCAATGAAATTATACTGGCACCGAGTTGTCACGCGCTCTTCACAATTGCCCATAAAATAAATTTGAAGAAATTTCGGATCATTATCAGGCATTGGCATCAATGACCCTATTTTATGGTACACCTGGCCTTGTATTTTGAATGTAGTTTCAAAATTACGTCCATCGGATGCGAGATCGCAAATTTTAGTTGCCCCAAATGACGTCATTTGGAAGCAAGAATTAAATTTGCGTATCTTACGCAAAAATAATTTTGAATCATCTGAATCGCCAGCAAGAAGGGATAATAAAGGTTCCGGCGGAGTAGGAAGAGATGACAGCACAACTTTTCCTGATGCGCAGCACATGCCGGGTGTTTCATTCTGAAATTTCAATGCCTGACAATATTGACATACTTTATCCATTGCACCGATAGCAATTTTTGAATGCGCAGAGTAGTTAATATCTGGTGCATATTCGAAAGCAAGACGAACAAATGATGCACGTGTTAATGAGCGGCTGGTCCGCTGCCTCTGTCGTTCTTGTGCTCGTGCTGTAGCTATGTTTTGTTCTCGTGCCGCTCTTGTTCTCGCAATAGTCTGTCGCAGACGTTCGTCACGCTGTTCTTGAGATTCTTGTGCACGACCCTCCGCTGTCCTGATGTTTTGAGCTGCATTCCTTGTTGAGATTTGTTCTGTCGACAGATGAGCTCTTTCAGCACGTTTGCGTCGTGCCTCTCTGCTCCGCGCGTTGCTGAGGTTCGATTTTTTCGGTGGCATTCGACTTTAACTAAAAATTTAAACGTTTAAATATTAAAAATAAAACTGTCAAACATGTACTATAGCACATTGAAATAAGGTGTGCAAAATAATTTTTAATATAGGTTGAATAAAATACCTCATGACCATAAAAATACATATATCATACAGTGTGATTTGATACATAGCAAATATAATAATATAACTATGTGATAATACTTACATGTATATCTTGAGTTTTGAACAATGAGGCACTAACAATTAAAAAGCAGGAATAATTTCCACGAATTTTACAGCAACTATTTCGGAGGAATAATCGGGACTGACAACACGAACTTGGTGTCGTTTTTGTCGATGTATACGTGCTTTGTTCACGAAGTCACCGCGCAAAACAAAATAGGAAAGTCATTTACTTTGAAAAGTACATAGTAAATGACAATCCAGTCAACAGATATCGCCATCTGTGACAATCGTTTGGAGATAACAGATAATTGTGACTGTCATATAATAATAAACAAATAATTTGCAATAAAATAATATTGCGACTATAAATTGAGATGTAAGCTATCCTATGTTTCAAGTTGGATCCAACTGCACACCGTGTGCAAATTTGATTGAAATCGGTTAAGTAGTTTAGGAGTCCATCGCGGACAAACAACGTGACACGTAATTTATATATATTAAGATATATATATATATACAGGGTGTCTGAAACATTTTGGAAAAGCCGAAGAGTGCAGATAGAATAGGTCAAAATAGAAGGAATGTCACGTATTATTTTGTAATTTTTGCAATATTTATTTCGTAATTAATTATAACGTACGAGCCAATGAGTGCACGGGAAACCGGTAGGCAGGACTCTATAGAGATGTCTGATGAAAGATGGGTGTCGATGTAAAAGAGAAAAATGGCTTACTCCTTAGCAACGAGTAACAACTGATTTCGAGAGGCGGAGTAACGAGCGTCATATGACAAATCAGTCATACGGCGAAGCGATCTACAAAGGACAATCGCTGCAGCGAACGCGGATCTTTATCCGGATAGGTTTTGACGCGAAGATCCGCGTTCGTCCTTTGTAAATCGCGCTTCCCATCGCTTCGCCAACCGGCTTCTATTATCTTGCAATGGGGAGGTCTCTTCTCGTCGCGCGCTTTTACTCGCATGGATTGGCCTATCTTATTAAATTAATTTCTCGTTAATTATTGCGAAAACAACAAAGTGGTAAAGGACTTTTCTACTTGATTTTACCTGTTCTACCTGCACACTTCGGCTTTTCCAAAATGTTTCAGACACCCTGTATATATATATATATATATATATATATATATATATATATATACAGGGTGACCCATTTTAACTTAGGCAGCCAAATAACTCGAAAAATAAGCACACTACGAAAAAATGTTTAGAATCAAAATTTCGTCATTTCGAGGGGGACGTACAATGACGTTAAAATCAGCCCCCCCACCCCTCCCCCTGGGCGGTGAGGGGGGGCAAGTTTGAAATCTTAAATGGGAACCCCTATTTTTTATTGCATATTCGGAATCTTTGGCTAAAAACACATACAATTTGTCTGAAACATTTTTCTCGATTCATGATAGATGGCGCTGTAATCGACGAAATTCAATTTCTTCGATTTCTCTTACTGAGAACCCATGCTTACGATTCTGCAATAAATTAACAATAAAAATACTACGTTTTCATTGTTAATACTCGAAATTAGTCTTAAAACAAACTTCTCATTATTTTTTATTACTCATTAATTACTTCTCAAGAAACTGCTTTTTCCATTATAACACTGTTGAATCTATCTGTTAACAGATCGAGATAAGAAGGAGAACATCTAAATCTATGACTAGATATATGCAGATATAATAATATTTTTAAATTTCATATTTTTTAAGTAACTTTTACGTAATTAAATTTAAAAAATTAAATATAAAACTTTAAAATATAAACTGTAATTTATAAATATTAATATATATAAGAAATAATATTAATAAATATAAATTTATATATATATATATATATATATATATATACAGGGTGTCCGATAATTCGAAGTCCACCCGTAAACTGCAAGTAGAGTAGGTTAAACTGAGCATAAAAGTCCTGTATCATTTTTTGATATTCTTAATATTTACCGAGATATTAACGAAAAAAGATCGGCGAATCCGCGCGAGGAAAGCGCGCGCGGCGAGAAGGACGTCCCACCGCTACGTGCTCACTAAGCGCGCAGTGAGACGGTGGGAGGAGCCTACGAGCGTAATACTAGAACACTGCGGCGACCGCGCCGAATTATTGGTATAATCCCACCGCTCTATCTCCCACCGCCACACTGCGCGCTTAGTGAGCACGTAGCGGTGGGACGTCCTTCTCGCCGCGCGAGCAAAGCGCGCGCGGATTTGCCGATATTTTTTGTTAATATCTTGGTAAATATTAAGAATATCGAAAAATGATACAGGACTTTTATGCTCAGTTTAACCTACTCTACCTGCAGTTTACGGGTGGACTTCGAATTATCGGACACCCTGTATATATATATATGTATACAGGGTGTCCCATTTTAAATAACGGATAGGAATATCTCGGATGGTAAGCATTTTGGAGGAAATTTGTTGATACAAAAGTTGTATGGTTTCAAGGGGGACATAAGATGGTGTCATTAATGTGACCTTGAATAGTTGCTTGAAGGTCACGTGAAGGTCACCTTAAATTTTTTAAATGGAACTGCCTACTTTTTATTATATATTCTTGTAGCTTATCTCGAGACCTTTCCAAAACACTATAAATAAATGTTTTTTCGTTAAGTATTTTTCGAGTTATAAGGGTTGAAATAATTTCTTAATTTTACATGAACTATAAAATATCTCGTAAAATATTCACTTTTCGATGACCTTACCTCAATACTTTTATGCACAGAATAATGAGAGGAATCAATTAGTGTAAAGAAAACACATAGTTGTTTTTAACAAAATGTATGTAATTGTTAGTTACAAATTGCATATTTTTTCTTAAAAACAACTATGTGTTTTCTTGACACCAATTGGTTCCTCTCATTATTCTGTGCATAAAAGTATTGAGGTAAGGTCATCGAAAAGTAAATATTTTACGAGATATTTTACAGTTTATGTAAAATTATGAAATTATTTCAAGCTTTATAACTCGGAAAATACTTAATAAAAAAATACTTTATTATAGTGTTTTGGAAAGCTCTTGAAGTCAGCTACAAGAATATGTAATAAAAAATAGGGGATGCCATTTAAAAAAATTGAGGTGACTTTCATGTAACTTTCAAATAATTCTTCAAGGTCAAACCAATGGTATCATCTTATGGGCCCCTCGAAACCAAATAACTTTCGTCTGAAAAATTTTTCTCTCCCGGGCTTAGTTTTCGAAATATTCGACTGGATGTTTTATAATGGGACACCCTGTATATATATATATATATCGATATATTGCATATACTGTGTAATACCTTATACAATTAAAATGTTGCTGCCAAACCTAAACTACATTTTACATACTATTATTTGAGTTAAAATTAACAAAAATATTTTTGTTAATTATTTTTTACAAGAAAATAAATGTTACAAAAGAATACCATCTTTTTTATCCCTTAATTCAAATAATGGAAAAATGGAGTTATTTCAGATTTTGGCAATAACCCGATACTATATGTTTAGCAAAGTTTAAAAAACGTTACATGTGGAACGTTGTACATGAACTTTACAATAATGATTTACATAAATTTCTCAAACGTTTCACAAACGTTGCAATTGGAATGTTACGAATAAATTTTTCAGTTACGTTGTATACATGTTTTACAAACGTTTCACAAACGTTGCAAATGGAACGTTTCATATGATTAGCAAATGCGTGAGGACATTTCTGGTTGTGGCGACATTGTATAAACATTTCTAGGACGACACGGAAAAGGTCGCTTAAATGTAACGTTCTTACAATGT
The DNA here is from genome assembly GCA_901521435.1 of Crematogaster levior. NCBI lineage: Eukaryota > Metazoa > Arthropoda > Insecta > Hymenoptera > Formicidae > Crematogaster > Crematogaster levior. Next base: position 332,759 of record CABEGB010000634.1, read on the forward strand.
TGCTGAAACGAAATTTTGTTTAGTGGGAAAGCTTCCAGATACATTGCAGGAATGTTGCAACATTGCAAGTTACAATGTAATATTGCACAGACATTTCAGAGAGATACAATTGTAATATTTCACTGAAATAATCCAGCAATATTGTTGAAATATTACCAAGTTGGCAACGGAAATTCGGTTAATTAGTACAATTATCAGACTCATAAAAAGTAGAGCGCAATACAATTTATCCACTATTTTGATTCTAAGAGATCTCAGTTAGCTCCCAACAAAAATATCAATGGTTGTCCGTAAACCTTCAAGAAAGAGCTTATAATTTTTATATAAGTTTCTTTTTTACATTTTATCAAAATATAATTTTAGACAGCGTAATTTTTACTATATAAATATATAATTATAATAAAAGGTAGTAATTTCATACGTTTGACATATACATGTCATATCCGATATTTTAAATTTCAACGACTAAATATAAACATTTACATCACACATAAAAAAATGACGATATTTTTAAGTTACATTTTATATATGATGTCTACTAATCATAATATTATTTATTCATTGAAATTAAAAATAGCGGATATGGCATGTATGTATCAACGTATTACTACCTACATAGCACGGAAGATTACGGAAATATTACGGTAATGACGGTATGCCAACTAGGATTTACTTGAAGATCCATTAACAGAACATTGCCTAACTTCGACCTACTTCCAGTTTCAAGGAGAGTTCTTTGAACAAATTTCTGGAGCAGCAATGGGATCTCCTATTTCCCCTATCATTGCGAACATCTTCATGGAACATTTCGAAAACGAAATCCTGAAGAATGCACCCCTTAAATCTTCCACGTGGTTCCAAAATGTGGATGACACATTTGTTATATAGAGCCACGGCAGAAAAACTCTCCAACTCTTTCTCGCCTTTCTCAACTCCCAACACCCGAACATTAAGTTTACAATGGAAGTGGAACAAAAGAACTCCTTTCTAGATGTGTTGGTTCGAAGAAACGGAGATGGCACCTTAGGCCATCAGGTTTGCCGAAAACCAACCCACACTGACCGGTATCTTCACGCAACTTCCCATCACCATCCTTCGCAAAAGAATTCGGTTATCAGTTCGTTGATATACAGAGCTCTCACAATCTCTGAACCAACCTCCCTCGATGAAGAATTAAAACATCTTAACCAGGCCTTGTCTAAGAATGGGTACAACAGCAAGAGCATCAATCAGACAACCAAGAGATTGAAGAACAAAATCTCTAGTCTTAACAACACCGAAATACCAGATGAAGAGAGAGAAAAGAAAAAGACGGTCAGCCGATCTCGAATCTTTTCTGTGTTATCTTCTTTCAGCGATTCCAAACCAAATAGTGCACATAACTATAACATAAAGTACTATTATTAAACGAAATGAAATGTAATACATACAGGATGAAAATGCTGAGAGACAAGATAGCATGCAGTAAGCCATCAACATAACTTACTGCATTATTTCTTGCTACTATTTATACTTTTTGAATTATATAATACTATTATTAAATATTTTAAAATGAAATGTAATGCATAAGGGATGAAGATGCTGAGAGACAAGATAGAATGCAGTAAGCAATCATCATTACTTATCGCATTGTTTCTTGCTACACAACCATTTTCATATCCTATATAGTATTTATAGGATGATACACCATCTCGAATATACATCTCGAATCTTTTCTGTATTATTTCCTTTCAGCAATTCCAAACTACAAAAAATAAAAATCATTCTTATCATATAGCACAATTTTAATAATATAAAATACTATTATTAAATATTTTAAAATATAATAAAATATAATTCGACCCCGCTCTATCGATTGAGACTACTTAGAAGTCGATCCGTTGAGCGGATATATGAAAACCAGAAATATTGAGTGCTCTCAACTGACCGACTCGCGTAATAAGACACGGTAGTGTCTTGTGCTTGCGCGGACTTAGCACAAGACACTACCGTGTCTCTTGATTGACTTTTTTTATGTAATTTAATGCCTTCTGATAGGAGTCTGCAATTGGAGAAAGTTATAGTAGAAAAAATAAATATATTTTTAATGCATTTAAGATTGAAACTATTGCTCATTTTTTTCTTTAAGGCATTTTATGATGGCCTTAGTTCAATTTGTATTAAAGACAGATCTTTGACACGTACAGTTTTTTATAAGTACTGACTACATAAATAAACTGGATATTCACTTGTGTTTTTTTATTTATAAAAGACATCAAATATCTTTCATTAAAATTCTTACTACTTTGAGTAAGAAGTTGTACTCTGTATACTTCCCAGCTGCTGTCCGGTTGTTTTTCCGAATACATTTCCTAGGATTCTTATATGGCCATTTACATAAAATCTTGTCTTCCTTTTGTTCTACTCATGAAGTTGGTACAATACCAATTTCACATAACTCTTCTACAAATTCTACAGACCGTATTTAGAAATAAGATGAGAAATTAAATTTTTAATTAAACTATATTAATATTTTAATAACATATTACAGTAAAAAATTTGTTTAAAAGTTTCTTTAAAAGTATCTTATATATTTTAACTCATATATTATTTTAAATATGTAATTTTTTTAATTTTCATTTACTCATTGGCTATGTATTATTGGAAAGATAATAAAACCATTTTTGTGCAGATATTTGATGCACTTCATGAATATTTCAACAATATTAATTATATAGACATCATTAGTCAAGTTTTGCACATGTTGAATATGGAATAATTGAGAAGACATGGGGTGAATTACAAAATATAATTTAGATTCGGTAAATTTTTTTTCTTTTAAAAAAATTTCTGATGTATCATTTTTTTGACAAATGTCTTCAATGCAAAAAATGGATTTTGTCTTTCAATATGACACAATTATCTGTATCCGATGTCTTTAATTCATACTTTTCAGTATCAATCTCTTTAAAATAAGTGTAATTTTTTTTATTATGAACCTGGACTCTATATTGTTTCCGTAATACTCGATATTTTGTCATAACTTTTATTTGTTGTATTTGTTCTTGTTCTTTTACTGTCTGTTACAAATTTGCTGTAAAGATGTCGTGATAAAGGATGTACAATTTTCTTAATTTCGAATAAATAATTTTCGAATTTAAAACAGCTAAAATTTTCTAGTGGACCATGCTTAATACAATCTGCTGGCAAGTGTATTAGATCATGCATGTTATGAGTGAGATATTTATTTCCATAAATTATTGTATATTTGTAAACAAAATATTTCAAGAGTTATAGAGCGTAATTATTATTGTATGTTAAATATAATTCAGAACTGCTTAAAATTCTAATGGCACACAATAGTCATAAAATATATATATACACTAGCTTACAAAATTAACGCAGAGGTAATTTTAGTCAAATTTTTGTCTAAATTCGAATGACCGTAATTTCGTAAAAAAGGTATTTAACTCTTTCTTTTTTCATTTTGAAGCCTCTACTTTGAAACGCGATCAGTAGAATTAGAATTGATCTCGGCTCTCTCTCTCGTTATTTTCCTAAACGTAAAAGCGTGTAACGACTTCAAAAAATTGTTGAGTTTGATGTAATGTACGGGGTGGAGTGAATTTTTTCTGCAATTTTTATTCGAATTGTCTATAAATATGAACTTTTTTGAACAAATTTAAAAAAAATGAGGTTCGTACGATTTTTTTCGCGGAGTTACAAATGAAATTTATTTGCATTGAACAGATAAACCCATTTTTCCGATCTTTGACGCTCTATAACTCGGAAACTGTCTATTTTTTGACCTTGTGTCCATTAACACTTTTCATCAGGAAGTAATGAACTACATTATACTACAATTTCAGCCAATTTGACTAGTATCCATTTTCCATAAGATTTGTGTGGGGTCCTTTCATTCATTTGTAACTCTGCAAAAAAAAAAATCATACAAACCTGATTTTTCTTTAATTTGTTCAGAAAAGTTCATATTTTTAAATAATTCGAATAAAAATTGCGAAAAAATTCACTCCACTCCGTACATTGCATCTCAAACTCAGCAATTTTTTGAAGTCCTTACACGCCTTTACATTTAAAAGAATAGCGAGAGAGGATCGAGATCAATTTTAATTTTGCTGATGGCGTTTCAAAGTAGAGACTTTAAGCTTCAAAATGAAAAAAGAAAGTAAAATGTGACCTTTTTTGACAGAATTATGGTCATTCGAATTTAGATAAAAATTTGACTGAAATTACCTATGCGTCAATTTTGTGGGTCAGTGTAGATTTTTGTTTGCTATGTTTTGTAATGCGACAGATCTGGTATACAATAGAAACTGTCGTAATTCTGTGGCTTTATAATATTCTATATATATCTTCCAGACTTCTTGATAATCGTGCAAAGTTTGTTGGCAAATAGTTTCTAAATAATAATAGCTCATCATTAACTTTTTTGTCACTTTCAGATAAATGAATACTTTTTTCACTCTTATTAAAAATATTAAAATCCGTTTCATAACTCCCAGATATACAAAGGTACATACTATCGAAGGGTACTTGTGAAATTAAAGCCATATTCAATTTTTCAAAAGGACTTACACCTTTATGAAATTCTTTGTCTAATTTTGAAAACTTATATCGTTCCTTTACTGTCCATTTACTGTCCTTTACTGTCTAAAAATACAACTTTTCCATTAATAAAAGTTCCTTCTTCAGTACATTTAGTGCAACTTTTTTTTTAACATAGGGATATCCTCAGGGATACCTGTCCTCCGGGGGTGGGAACGGGTTATGTCGGACTCCTACCGGTTAAAACTCTACGATGGCCCTCCTCGTGCGTTGTCCCGGGAATGCAACCGGCATGCCACCGGTGTCCCTCGACGCACAATGTCCTTCTCACTCACCATCTTCCTCCCCCCAAAGGGAAGGTCGGTACGTGAGAGAGAGGGATCCTCCTCTAACTAAGGGGTGAGGGGAAGGCCTGGCGCTGGTGTGCCTCCCTCCTCTCACCCCCTGACCCCGACTGGAGCGACGTAGCTGGACCACCTGGCAATGTCGCTCCCCCACCCCGAGCCGTTTAATGGCCACCAAGCGCCCCCGCACTTATTGGTCGCGTCTCGTTGTGGGGAGGGGGGATCGCACCACGCTGACGATCTTAGAGAAAGCGAGCATATTGTGCTCCTCTGCCCCCCCACCTCTTTTGGCGGCAGGGATCGGCGTCGGGGTCCCGTTCCCGATCCCTTTCCGCTGCCTCCTGTGAGAGAACGTCCTCACAGAAGGAGGTCATCGCACTCCACGACCTCTCGCTCTCAATTATTGTTTTAACAATGGCCGGCAACGAGAGGTTCTCCATCCCACACTCCTCTTAGTAACCTCCTTTCCTCTCTCAAAACTTCTAGCATGATACGGCGCTGTTCTGCCTACACTGGGCAGGACTCCAACGTGTGCTGCGCCGTGTCCACTTCCTCCTCGCAATGGTGGCACCTGGTGGTGCGTTCCCTCCTGGCTCTTCAGTGCAGGTACTCTCCAAAACATCTGTGACCTGAGAGCACCTGCACCAGTACGATAAGTAAGTCCATCATGGTTGCGATCCATCCAGTCTAACAGTATTGGATGGATCGCGCCGACAGCGCGCAATCTTTTGTTATAATGTAGTAACTCCTCCTTCCATTTCTTGATTGCGCGCTGCCGGCATTGGTCGCCCACAATCTTGACTGCCCGAGGTACTGGCTGGATACCTTCTGTACGGAGCCGCGCTCGCCATTCGCACAGTGAGGCGCGGACTCCGGTCTGTAAATTCCACGGTATCTGTCCGGCCAGTACCAACGTCGCCTCTAGCGCGACGGTGCGGTACCCCTTGGCTATCCGGAAGGCCAGCATACACTGGACTGCCAGCATGGTAGTCAGCGAAGACCTGCTGGCCTCCAATTCTTCGTGCCAAACGGGGGCACCATAGAGCGCAATGGAATTGACCACTGTCGCGTAGAGGCGGCGACAACCATCCCTTGGGCCCCCCAGGTTTGGAAGGAGGCGACCGAAATTGATCACCTCCCTCCTGATTCGGGGACCCAGTTGGGCAAAATAATCGCGAAACGACCACTTGCTGTCGAGGGTAAAGGTCAGGTATTTTATCGTCGATCTCACCCTCAGGCGGACCTCCTCGATTCGGATGTGAGAATCGGAAGGCGGTCTCTTTCTTGGCATGTGGAATCAAATGGCCTCCGTCTTCTCGACCGCCATCCGCAGACCCAACATCCGAATTCTGCGCACCACCAGGGTTGTTGCCACCGATGCGAGTCGCGCGGCTTCTTCCCAGTTCTCCTCGCGGGACACGATGAACGTATCGTCGGCATAACAAACGAATTTTGTGCCCCGCGGAAGAAATCCCCGCAGAACCCAGTTGTACCCAACGTTCCATAGGAGCAGCCCTAGGACCGACCCCTCTCTCCATCAATTTACTATGTGGGGTACCATACCGCCCGGTATACGTAATGTACCTATCCCTGAAGTAGTCTGAGATGACGGACTGCCGGTAAGACACCTTATAATGGCATAATGCCCCCTTTATACTCCCAAGGAGTTTAAGGTGTTGGAGATGTCCAAGGACACCCCCAAAGCCATCCCACCCTGAGAGATGGCCTCGTCCGAGAGGGCCCGTACGCGCTTGATGGTGAATCGATCCTCTCGGAAACCGAATTGGCAGTCCGCCAAGTCGGGGCCTACTTCAGTCAAATGCCTATTGAGGCGGGCAGCTATAACTCGCTCCAAAAACTTGCCCGCCTCATCTAATAGGCATATCGGGCGGTATGCAGAAGGGGATTCTACGGGGTGTCCTGCCTTTCTCAGCAGGACTAGCCGCGCAAATTTCCAACACTGAGGGAACTGGCCGCGGCTCAGACGATCTCAGACATTAAATAATAGTCTGAGCCGTTCCCCGAGGACGCTCAGTGCCAATGCCCAGGCCCGGCCAGGGATTTCATCAGGACTAGGGGCAGTGTTTTTCGCTCCCATCCTCTTGACTACCCTGGCCAGTTCTTCTTGGGAGACCCCCGGAACGGGAGAGGCCTCATCCCTCGCAGCGACGCTGACAGCGTCGGTCTCTCTTAGATCTTCTGGAGGAACCCATCCCTCCCCCTCAGCCAGGGGGAAGAGTTGTAATCACTTCCTTCAGGAGCCGGGGGGAAGACTCTCGGTAAGTGGGGACGTCCATGGGCGGAGCTTGTTCCGCACCATTCTGTATGGACACCCCCAAGGATCTGCGTCGAGAGCTCCTATCAGCTCCTCCCAAGCCTGGGACTTGGCATCCCTAATGGCGTTCTGTAGAGTCTTTTTGGCTGTTACATATGATTCGTACAGAACGACCTCTATCGCAGGATCGCTGCGCTTCTTGCGGCGATGCCTGGTATACCGACGCCGAGCTTTGATGTAATCGGATCTAAGGTTTGCTATTTTGCTCGACCACCAGTACCCTGACAGGGTTGTACTGGCCTGGTCCGCGGCATAGCAGCGTCACAGATTTGTGGCATGCTATCGCGGAACCAGACCGTCTCCTCGTTGATATTCCCGTCACCTTGCCTGACCGCATCTTCGGGCCAAGCAATGGCGATGGAAACCGCCATTAGAGCATCTTTGTCCATGCATTGGTGTCCATCGGGGCTACTGTCGGGACATATTCCTTGGGCAGCTTGGGTGGATTGGGAGATCGGAGGTAGAGGAGACCATTCTGATGTGTCTGTGGTCTGACAAAGTCTCCACCCCCTCCTCAACCCACCATTTTGAAACTCGGCGTGCGACAGCGGGAGAGGCAAAAGTCACGTCTACAATAGACCCGACACGCTGCCGCACGCATGTGTGAGCCAAACTTCTGTTCAGAATTGTGAGGCTCAGCTCTGTTGCCCAAGTCGCCAAAGCCTCGTCTTCGGCGTTTGTCGCGGGGCAGCCCCAAGCACCGAGTTGGCGTTCAGGTTCCCCGCGACTCTGATACGTCCGGGTGGCAGACTATTAACTTCAGCCGCCACCCGGTCCAAGTACTCTTCGAATTCGGCGAGGCTTCTATTTGGCGAGAAATACGTCCCGATTATCGCCAGTTTTCCCCAGTTTGACGCTACGAAGCCCTCTCCCCTGCTGTGAATTGAGAAGGGAGAGACATCTGCAGCGGCTGCACTTATATTGCGACAGAGCCATTTGTGCTCGGCGTCGGTACACCAGGCATCGCCGCAAGAAGCGCGGCGATCCTGCGATAGAGGTCGTTCTGTACGAATCATATGTAACAGCCAAAAAGACTCTACAGAACGCCATTAGGGATGCCAAGTCCCAGGCTTGGGAGGAGCCAGTCAGATCTATTCTCAGGGACGTGGTGTGGTTCTGCCACGATTACCAATCCAATGCGCCACTCCGCCAGAGCCTGCATAAGCAGGTCCTGCGCCCTGGCGGAGTGATTGATGTTTGCCTGAAGGAGCCGATGGGTTGTGACGGCCATTACTCCCCGGCAATCACTATCGCCTCCTCCGACGGATCCCCGGTGTTGTTGGGTGGGGTGAGGGGCGATGTCTGACTCATCGCCCTATCACTCACGTCCGTCATCTCTGCATCCATTGCTTGCGTACCTATGGATGCATCCGTGCAATTAGCACGCGGTATCCCCTTGGGTTTGGGTGGCGAAACAGAGTCCGACGCCGTTTGAGACTGGGTCTTTATACTCTCCCCATCCTTGATAATAGCGGATCCAGACCCAGTTGACGCCACCATAGCGGAGGCCTGGGTTGGGACCGCTACATTTCCTTTTTTCTTTTTGGGGGGAGCGCATGAGGCACTCCCCAATCTGTGTCCGGCTGGCCGCCCGAGGTCTTTACTTGATAAAGGACATTTGGGCTTGGCCGAACATCCGCTGGCTGTGACCAGCAGGGTTGGGTTATTCGACCATTTTCTAGGGCTTTTAGTAGTAAAATACTGTAAAATACTGTAAAATACTGTAAAAAACTCTAGAAAATGGTCGAATGACCCAACCCTGGTGACCAGCCAAGCTACATCTATAGCACTTATCACTCCTGTCAACGAAAGCAGTACATTTAGCATGAGTGTGTCTTCTTTCCAGGCAGCGATAACATTGGAGAGGGCGGGGAGTCAGCGCCTCCACTCGCGCCGCCACCCAGCCCATGAGTACCCGTCCTGCATCCGTCGCCTTTTTTGCGGCGGTGGCGGGGCACTTGGTCCAGGCAGTA